>OY728123.1:466064225-466461038 GCA_963277665.1 Viscum album | reverse complement strand
ATTCATCAAGTATATGAATATATTTGGAGCATTAGTGATTCCGAAAGGCATTACTTTGAATTCCTAGTGCCCATATATTGTAAAAAAATCAGTATTGGGGATATCCTCCTTCTTCACCCTTACTTGATAATATCCCAACCATAGATCCACCTTGGAGAAGTATTGTGCTCCACATAGCTGATCAAACAAGTCATCAATTCGTGGTATAGGATATTTGTTCTTTATAGTGATTTTTTTGAGCTCACAATAATCAATGCAAAGATGCATTGACCCAACCATCTTCTTGACAAATATGACTATTTCACCCCATGGGGAAGCACTTGGGTGTATAAACCCTCTATATAGATTCTCCTAGAGTTATTTATTTAGCTCCTTGAGCTCCACAACATCCATTAAATATGGATTCTGTGATATTGGAAACGCCTCAGGTATAGATCAATATAGAATTCAACATCTCTTCTAGGAAGAAGACCATGTAATTCTTTAGGAAACACTTCTTCAAATTACTTCGCAATAGGCATGTATTCAAGGATGGTTTCTTCCTTAGACTCACTAATTTGAGCAAGATATTCATGTTCATAGGGAAGTAATATCAACACTTGAGACGATGGTGCTAAAGAAGATTCATCCCCCTACTTGCACTTGTACAAAATCAGGGGTCGATTCTCCATATGGAGAGTGACTTATCTCTCATGGAAATTTATGTTTTCTCTATATATGTAAAGCCAATCCATGCCAATAATTACATAAAATTACACCAGAGGGAGTATGAAGAGGTTTTTTGGGAAGATAAATCCATAAATTATGACATGGAGAAGTTATATTCATGGGATTCAATGATTTTCCCATTTTCTGCTCTCACCAACATTTTTACTTCCATTATTTGTGATGGTGTTGGGATTGTTCTACTAAACATTCGAGATATAAAAGAATGCTTATAACTAGAATCAAAAATTATTTTTGTTATTATTGAATAAATAATAGCGTACCTATCACCACTTCATTGTTGGGGTTCACTTCGATGGTACTGATGGCAGAGGCTCTCCCTTTCTACCTTGAAGGTTGTTGGTTGCCCCAAAAAACCCTTGTCTTAGGGCATTGGTTTGCAAAGTGCCATGGTTCTTTGAAGTTGAAGCAATGAACAGTGCGTTGAGGGTCAAAGGGATCATTCCTCTCCTCTATCGCAGTAGTAGGTTTTTCTTGCCAACAGTTAATGGCTAGGTTCCCTTCTCTTCCACACCTAAAGCATTTCCTTGTACCCTTAAATCAATTTTCAGGGTGCTTCTTTCCACCCCTTTGGCAAGTGGGGTACTGTAATTTCATAGCACCATTGGATTTATCCATCAGACCACAATAATTAAATTCCACCTTACGCTTCTTATCCCCATGATACCCCTACGATTATTTGATCACCATTTCAACTTTGAGGGAACATCGGACAGTTTCCTTACAGCTATTGAAGTCACGAATTGCTAGGGCTTTCGGTAGGCTAGGTTTTATCCCCCCAAAGAAGTGGTTAACACCGTATTCAGGGGTAATGACAAATCCAGAGGAATATCATGCAAGCCTTTTGATGTTTTACTCATATTCTTAGATGGATTTGTTGTCTTTTTTTCTTTAGGACAAGGAAATCCCTTTCAATCTTAATTCAGAGGGTGCGAGGAAAATATTTATCAAAAATCATTTTCTGGGAATCTTTCTATTCCAATGCCTCAATATTTTCCCCAGGATTCATATTTTTGATAAATGTACACCATTTATTAGCTTCAACCTCCATACAATAAGCATACATAAGAACCTTCTCCTGTTCGGAACATTGAAGGATAGATAATATCATTTCAATGGACTTGATCCATTGTTCAGCGATTTAGGGATCAGATGATCCATTAAAAGTAGGACTCCTTTGTCTCATGAAGCTATCGATTGTAGATTTTTCTTTCTTAGGGGTGGTTGAACATTCCTCTAGGCCTATGTTTTTATTCAAAACTTGAGTTAACTGAGAGTGTATCCAGACAAAGTTCATGATTCCCACTGCCATCAGATCGGGAATCTCATTAGAACAGTCAGCACATTGATCTTTACATCATTTGTTAGCCCGAGTCCTCCTATTACAAGCCATTGGCTGGAATAAAAGGAAGGTTTGGGGTAACACATAAAGGGTAATCCAAAGACCAAATGAGATAACTTATAAATTACATTTTTTACCTTCACTTATGAATTTATAGGCTTTGATATATGTAATCCATGATCTACTTCCAAACATATATTCTTAAGGGAATTTTTTATTCCCTTAATAATGGTTTATACTAAGATTATGAATTTACCAAAGAATATCCCATGGGAGTTTCATAACCAAGAGTGAAGCAAGGCTCGTTGTCATTCACTGGTTCTCATTCTAGTCAAGCTCAAAGCGGTGTTTTCGTGTTTTACCCCTAGATACATATGTGCCAGAGCCACCTCAACTTGTTCATATCCAGACATGATGTATTTTCCTAATAAACAACTTACTATATAATCACAAAAAACTAGGTATGTTTTTATTATACTTAGCCTTATCCCTAAGGCTTTCACTAGGGTTTTCTAATCCTAATCCAAGAAATGACTAAATATATCCTTTGATACCAACTATAACAATCATACTCTTTATTACACACATTAACATGATCTATTACATAGACACTACTGGAAATCTAGGCTATAGCCACGGTTCTAAACTATGGATATAGGCCCCAAAACTATGGCTATAGGTTATAGCCACGGTTTCATGAACCCAGGCTAGTATTAGCATGGCTATAGGGCTGAACCTTTAGCCACGGTTTGAACCGTGGTTATAGGGCTATAGCCACGGTTGAAAACCGTGGATAGAGGCATATAGCCATGGTTTTGAACCGTGGCTATAGGGTCAGCCCGATAGATGCCAGTAAAATCCACGGTCACTGTGGCTATAGGGATTTATCCACAGTTTGGAACCGTGGCTATAGGGATTTCCACTGCATAAAGAAAACCATCACGGTGAACCGTGCTGGCTGTTGGGAGGACTTCCCCAGCACCCCCACCCCCTGCTCCTGCACACCTCCCCTGCCCCACCCCCCTGCACCTTGCACCCCACCCTCACCCCCTCCTCACTGCACACCCCCCTCCCCTACCCTCCCACCTTCACACCCCCTCACCCTGCCCCCCCCCCCCCACTTTCCCCCCCCCCCCACCTGCACACACCCCTCCCCCTGCCCCAACACACCCCCCGGCCCCCCCACCTGCACACCCCTGCCCCCTCTCCCTGCCCCTGCCCCCACCAGCACACCTCCCTGCCCCTCCCCTGCCCTCCCACCTACACACCCCCTCCCCCTGCCCCCCACCTGCACCCCCCCCCCCCACCTACACACACCCCTCCCCCTACCCTAGCACACCCTCTGCCCCCCCCCCCACCTGCACACCCCCCGGCCCCCTCTCCCTGCCCCCTGTCCCCAACCTGCACACCCCTCCCCTTACCCCAGCACACCCCCCTAGTACATCTATAAAAAATCATTTATATGAGGTTAATCAATTCATTTTAGATTTAGAAAATATTAATGTTTATGTAGATGATGAGGATCCATAAATGATCATATTAATCACTCTTGAAAATAGATATAGAACACTTGTTATGACCATGATGTATGGTTGAGTCTATTTAACATTAGAAGATATCAAATCAGCCCATCTGTCTAAGGAATTTCATTCTAGAACAAAAATAAAAGGTGAGGATAAGAGTTTTTCACAAGGGGGAGACCTTAAACTAAAGGTAAGAAAAAACAATTCAGTAGGGACAAAAATAAGATTAATAAATAACCCAAATCAAGGACAAGCTCTATGGATAGAAAAGTAATATGTTTTCACTATGGTAAACCTAGGCACATTAAGCCCGAGTGTAGGAAACTCATGCGTGAGTTAGAATCCAAACATCCCACTAACCTATATTTTCTGGTTGATTCAGGCTATGACATTTTTTTAAATCTTGAATGTGTCCATTTATACACTCAATCAAGAGTGGGTCCTAGACTCTAGTTGTTCTTTTCATATTTTCCAACAGAGAGAGTCATTTTTAGAGATGGTCAAAAAGAGAGAAGTAGATGTATTCTTAGGAATAAATAATAGGTGAAAGGTTGAGGGAATATGATCCATTATTATAGAGTTAGATAATAAATCCATCATCACCTTACTTAATGCATGGTGGGTCCCCATCATTTAATGAAACATAATCTCCTTAGCGTTCCCCACTCCCCTTGCAGCCCCCTCCCCCTTATAGCCCCCAACCCCCTATAAATCCCCCCTGGACACCCCCCCCCCCCCACTCCCATTGTAGTAGACAACCCCCTGCAAATCCCCCATGGACAGACCCCTCCCCCTATAAATCCCTTCCTGGACAGCCCCCCCTTCCTGGATAGCCCCCCTCCCCCCAAAAAAATAGCCCCACCCTCTCCCATGCACAACCCACCCCCCCTGCAACCCCCTCCCCCCTACAAAGCCTCCCCTGGACAGCACCCCTCCCCCCTGTTGGGTTGAGAGGGAACTATATGTTTTTTGGTGGGATTTGGTTGAGGGTTCTGGTTGTTGTACTTGAGGGATTTGTTGAGGTGATGTTGGATGGGGTTGGGATACTCTTGTTAGTGCAGGGTTTGGATGTGTCTTCATGGAGTGTCTTGGATCTGGTTAAGTCTAATGTTGTGCCTTCCATTTTTATATCTTTGGTTTCTGGACTCATGAGGTCGTTGGCTATTGTTTCATGTGGCTGGAGTTGGTTGCGAGTGGCTTTGTGGTACTTGCAGGTGTGGTTTCATGTGTTGTGGGACTCTATTGTTATCAGTCCTTCAGCCAGCTATAGGTAGCCTTGATTTTGTGGTGTTGTGGTCTCTGGACAGAGCTACTGGTGCTGCTAGCAATGGGTCTTCTGTAGGGTACAGGGGATGTGTTGGCGGTGCAGCTATTGTGATGCTTGGGCTGGTTGTTGGCTTCCGTTGTTACTGGTTGTCTTCCCTTCCACTCGTTTCTCGATGAGGTGTGGAGCATGCTAGTTTTGGAGCAGCTTGGAGAGGATTTGATGTTTTTTTGTGGGTTTTTGTGTTTTTTTTTCTGGTGTTGGTCTCGGATATCATTGGTTGGGTTCTCATTATAGGCTATGTCTGGTGCATCTTAGTGTGGCCGACCCATAGAGGCGTGTTCTTCTAGTTTGGCAAGGGCTATTGCAGATGAATGCTTCCTCCTTGGTTGTTGTTTTTTTCTTTCAGGTCTTATGGCTGCCCTTGTGCTGGATGCAGGCTCAGTTGGAGTGGGATTCCATTGAATGGTATTTGGTTTAGGAAGCTTGTTGTGAGGATTGGTCTTTTTTCATGGTTGTTCATTGGGTAGGCTATAGTATTTTGCAATGTTTCATGTCTGGATATTTTTTTGATGGTTTCTGAGTTGATGTTTTGGATGGGATTCTTGGTGCAGGTGGTTTCTTGATGGGGCGTGTGGATGGTGTGTGTCTCTTGGTTAGTGATGTTTCATGTTGTCTTTTTTAGAGTAGGTTTCTAGGAGAATTTGGGTTGTGGCTTGCTTCTAGTGTGATCGTGGATTGGTGGGGTGAAGGGAATATCATGCCTACTCTCCTAGGTTTTCTATAGGTTCTTGGGGATTCCTCGGTCATTGATTGGTGGTTGTTCTAGGGCTGGTGTGGGATAAGGTTTCCAGTGGTGCTTAGGTGTTGATGGATGGAGGAGTGGAGTTGGCTGGTTTGAGGTGTAGATTAGGACGGTTTGGGAGTAGTTTGGTTAGAAGTCTATTGGGTGGGCGTCAGCTGGTTTTCAGGTTGATTTGCATGGGGCTGGTCTTTGCTGGGTTCGGTGGTCAGGTGTCATGGGTGTGCTAGAGTTGTTCTTTTTTGTCACATGGTGAAAGTTTTTGTCAGTCATTTTTTTGTTTGGTGTAGTGTGGGCTCATATGGACTGGTGTGTGGGAGTGGTTTCTTATAGGTGGTTAGGGGCTGGTCATTGATTGGGGGGATTCTAGTTTCTTTTCTTGTTGCTAATTTATTGGGATTCGAGTGGAGCTTTCTTGGGTGGTGTTTCATGAGTGAGTGTGTGCGTTTGTGTGTGTGTGAGTGAGTGGATTTGGTAGTGTCAGTGGTTGGTGGTGTGTTAGAGTGTGCGTTTATCGGTTTGGTTGATATAGATTCTGAGTTTGGCTTGCTGTTTGGTTGGCTTGTTCCTTTTGGGAATCTTATTTTCACTTGGAGGTCTTTCTTATTGGGTTCATGGGTGTTTCTGTCGCTACTTTCTATGAGTTCATAGGTGATGTCTCTACAGTGCTCGAGTGCCACTGGATGGGAGGGGGATCCACCATGTCTCCTGTTAGTTTTGTGTGTGCCCATCTCCTACTGGATGCGATTAATGGTGATGCTAGTTGCCTCTCTTGGAGTATGGAAGGGCTTGGTCGGCTCATAGATGTTCCCTTATTCCCTAGTTTCTGTTACTAGTGCTTGCAGTCTAAGACTTATTGATTATTTCTTCATTATTTCATGGTCTTGTTACTGTTTTTTTTGCTGCATTCGTGGATGTTGCTTTGCCAGTTTGGAATCAAAACTCACCATCCGGTTTCTGTTTGGTTGGACATCATAGGGTCTCGTGTTCGCTTATTTTCTTGGTTTCTTGGTGTTTAATGGGAACTTTTCATGGTTCCCATTCCTTAATATGGTTGAGATATGAATTTGTGTTCTTGGGTCAACTGTCGTTTCACCTTTGAGTGATCTGTTTCAATTCATCTTTTCATTGATATTTACAGTACTATTTTTTCCTTGCAAAAAAAACAAAAAAACTTAAGACTTCTAAAAAACCCTAAAAAAATTTAAAACCATAAAACACCTTAAAATGAAGGTGGAAGGGGGATGGTGTGGGCTGGATGTGGCTGGAGCAGGGCCAAATCATGGCATTACCACGGCATGACCCGCGGTGTGACCGCGGCGTGTTGGTCTAGTCCAGCGACATCCGTGGGGCAGCATCTTCTGGCCAGGAGCGAAGGGAGAGGGAGGAGGCTAGAATGCCGGTGGATGGGGGCTAGTTGCAGGTGTTGGGGGGATGGTGCGGGCTGATTCGAAGGTGGCATGGGGGGCTGTTGCGGGCTGGAATGTTGGTGTCAGCGGGCTGAAATGAAGGTGGAAGGGGGGTGGTGTGGGATAGATGTGGCTGGAGTAGGGGAAATCATGACATTACCACGGCGTGACCGCAGCGTTACTGGGGCGTGACCACGACGTGACCGTGGCGAGACCGCAGCATGACCGTGGAGTGATCGCGGTGTGTTGGCAAGGTCCAGCAACATCCGTGGGGCAGTATCTTCCGGCTAGGAGCTAAGGGAGCGGGAGAAGGCTGGAATTTGGTGGAAGGGGGCTGGTTGCAGGTGCTGGGGGGATGGTGTGGGCTGATTTGAAGGTGGAAGGCGGGGGGGGGGGGGGGGGGGGTGGGCTGTTGTGGGCTATAATTTTGGTGGCAGCGGGCTGAAATGAAGGTGGAAGGGGGGTGGTGTGGGCCGGATGTGGCTGGAGTAGGGCTAAATCATGACATTACTACGACGTGACCGCGGCGTGACCACGGTGTGACCGTGGCATGACCGCGACGTGTTGGCCCGGTCCAGTGACATCCGGAGGGCAGCATCTTCCGGCCAGGAGCGAAGGGAGCGGGAGGAGGCGGGGCAATTGAATTGTGAAAACCAAAAACATGCTAATATATGGTATTATACTAAAAATTCCAGTCAAATTATCTACACTAATCAAAAACATACTAATATGACAAGAACTAAATCAAACATCATCACGACAATTTGAGTAAAGTGGAACCAAACCAAATGGTTTTGAAATAGATAAAACTGAACCAAACTGAAAATAATGTAACCAAACTGATTCAAACCAATCAAAACTGACTTCAATAAAGCATAATTGTGCATGAAAAAAAATGAAACTAATGAGACATACCTGATTGGATCTAAAATTAATTTAGTTGAACCGAATAGCCCCAAATCGAGCAAAATGAACCTATTAAAATTGACATAAACCAAAAAAAATGAACCCAAGAAAAAATAACTTAGTAAACCTAACCTGGACCAAACTGAAGCAAGGATCCGGGCCTTATGATGAACTTTTAGAAGACCTCATGCCCGCAAATTTTGAGAGGATATCCCAGTCATGTGGTTCTTCACTGTCCTCGACAAGATCCAAAACGCACTGCAAAAAGATAGGGAACCCAAAAATCACAAAAACCCAAATTAAAATTGAGCCAAAGAATAAAAATGGAAGAATCCTTACCTGAATATGATGTTGAACTCACTGCCTTCTATGGTGGTGGGTAGAATCGACCTCATCATAAGTAACCACTTGTAAGTAAATAATAGGAAAAAGAGTGAGATATAACAACTTCAGATTGATATGTGATCAATGTGTCAATTGTACATGATAAATGATACATAACTCCATAATCAAAAATGAACAAAGAATATTCATATTGAAATGTAAATCCCAATACTGAATAACATGATCGTTAATAAAGTCTTTTTGTTCAAATGAAATCCAATTTCATTCAATACATACACAACAGAATCGTTGGAGTAATATTATTCTATATTTTCTGAGTATTCCATAATGGAGTAGGTTGCACCACTATCGATGGGAAACATGAAAGATATGAGGGGATAGTGATGCAGTTTGACACCCCTTGGGTGGTGTTGTATTTTTTGACAAAATGTGTGGACTTTTCCCAAGATGATTTTTTGAAAATATGGGGAGATTAATGGACATCCCTAAAGTGAGTTTGAGTTAGACATGTTGACAATGAGATGTGGTGGACGAAGAGTGGTGATGGAGCTTGTCCATGTGAGGGAGTTCATATATTTAAAACTATAAATTTAGGTGTTTTCGAGTCCATCGTGTAATCTTACACATATTGATAGTGTGGGGTAGAACCCACTGGCACACCCCCCTTGACCCCTCTCCCTGCCCCCTGCCCCCACCTGCACACCCCCTGCCCCCTCCCCTGCCCTCCCACCTACACACCCCCCTCCACCTACCCCCCCCCCCCACCTGCACACCCCCTACCCCCTCCCCCTGCCCCCTGCCCCCCCACATGCCTCCCCCCCCCCACCTGCACACACCCCTCCCCCTGCCCCAGCACACCCCCTGCCCCCCCCCACGTACACACCCCCCTACCCCCTCTCCCTGCCCCCTGCCCCCACCTGCAAACCCCCTGCCCCCTCCCCTGCCCTCACACCTGCACACCCCCCTCCCCATGTCCCCCCACCTTCCCCCCCCCCCACCTGCACACAGTCCTAGAGAATCACACAACCTAAAACTGTATCCCAAAGGTTCACCCAACAACGCTCATACGATATCAAATTCCCCATAGCATCCCATTACAATGCAATTTAAACCAATATGCCACAATAATGAAAATCAAGACAATACACATGGCACAGTCATAATGAAAAGCAACCAATGGATCAAGTTATCACTTAAGAATGATTACAGTTAGTACGCAATGTATTGGATATATTATAAACTTCAATAGAACACTAGTGGAATTGTAACATGGTACTACACCACTAACTGAGCAATATATGTGAGGTCTTCCAACAAAGTAAACTTGAAAAGATGTAAACTATAAGACCCTCTAGCTAAGCTAAGATTGAAAGGATACAAGTTAGAATGGACAATTAGCTAAATCAATTGGACCAGTAAAGCAACAACATTTCAAAAACACAACGAAGCAGAAAAACATGCAGTTATGATGAAATAGAGATAGCAGAAGCTGTTTAGGGATTTAGAAGACATAGAAGGTGCTCTGACCGTCAATTACAATTGAAAAAATAGTCATTCTTTAACACTCCACATCGCTACTCATAACAAGTATGAAAAATAATACTGAGAAACACAAAAATAAACAAAGGTTACGCCATGCATTTCCTCTCTCCCAATGGCTACTCCTCATCCTCCTGGAAAACAGAGATTCAATTAAATGAAAGACATCATAAAACACACATAGCTTAGATTATCACAAAACTCTTCGCTACCCTCTTCTTCGTCTTTATCTTCATCATGGACATCTGATTTTGACTTATCTAAATCTTCATCCTCACCCTTGCTGTCTCCCTGTCCCTTGTTGTACGCATCCATAGTCTTCTCATATTCGGATTTTCACTTCTCAGCCTTCACCATGAAGGGAATTTTTTCTTGAAAATTTCAAAAGTGAGCAGTGGAATACATGAAGAGCTGCGAATAACATTAACTTACGGCTTTGGTCATGGACTTCCATTTCTCTCCACCAGCTTTGCCCACCTGATTTTCATGAAACAAACATGGAGATTTGAGCATTAAGCATCTGTGAGAGATCAAATTAAATACCCCCACAGCTTCAATGACGAATATGATGTCGCTTACCACTGATACAGATTTGTTGTTGGTGTGTTTTTGTTTGAATTGCTTTCTGAAATCTTCCCTGAACGTGACATACGAAATGAAATAAGTATCAATGCATTAAAGTAGGTCATGAAGCTTTCTGTTGTGTGGGGGAAAAATATATCCTTTCACTAAGAGACGTAAGGTCAAAAACCATATACAAAATAGCACAGCTAAAATACGGATACATCCTTGGGAGATGAAGCGTTGGCTGTCTAGTAGTTTCAATTTCAAGAGGAGAAAAACAACGACATTTGATGCTCACAAGAAAATGGAGAATGTGGATACTACTTAAATTATTTGTGTTTTGGTTGATGCTAACTATACTATTAATGTTGAAAATTGTAAATCCTTAACTATTAATGTGTTTACTGAATTTGGAGATTTCATTTATAGAATTGAAATATGTAATCTGTTGTTGCACTTTCAGCTACTGAATTTGAATACATGGCTTTATCTGAGGTAGTTAAAGAAACTTATCGATTGAGAAGTCATGACGGTAGGCCTATATATAATACTAGACATAGTTAGCTTAAGGTAGATCTACAGGTTTGTAGTCATTATCATTCCCAATAAGATATGGTAAATATTAATGATATTGATCAAAAAACAGCATAATCAGATGCATGGAACTCATCATACATTACCAATCTAAAAATACAATGTACATAAAAAGTGAGTCTTAATATCAGTATCATCAGAATCATGATAACCCTCATCCACACCTCCTACAGAAACACTATCACCACCTCTCACACCACCAACATCATCATCGGCATCGGCATCCGAACAGGCACCAGCACCGAGTCCAGCACTAGGTCCGGCTCCAGCTCCGACAGAAGAATCTACATTAGCAGAATGCATCAACATCAAATAGGCATCAACCATTGCAGCTGATTCTGGTGGAAGTATAGAAGAAAGGCAGACATAAATTTCATCATATTTGCAGTTATCGCATGTTCTGATTTTTGGATTGCTTCTTTGATTGTGACATTCATTTGTTCCACTGTGACAAAACTAGAACCGGTACTCGAGGAAATGTTAGTAGACCAGTATCGAGATGGTACAATCTTCTTCCCGGGTCGAAAATGCACACTACCCTGATTCTCTTCTCCTAATACCTGATGTAGATGATCGTTTGGGCCCAAATTGTCAGGTTATTTTTCTTCCAATGCCTCTAAATCATTCTGTTGATTTATATATAACATAAATTAAAATGATAAAATAATATAAGGAATTAAATTCAGTAAAAATCAAAGAAATTGAAATATACTTACAATCACCTTCTCGGTGTCGGGATTTGGCACAGTACCATCTTTCTTTTTCCAGCTTGTACAAAACAAAGTTGAGTGAGGAACGTGACCCTCGATATTCGATGCCTTTTTTTGAAAAAAAAATAAATAAATCAAAATTGGAAGTTAAAAAAATTACACTAAACAAAGCTAAATATTTTAAATGTTAAATTACCTGTGTCTGCTCATGATCTGGTAATAAAGTGTGTTCGCGAGTATAAGTGTGTTTCATTGTACTCTTGTTTGTTTTATTTCTGTTTGATTTATCCTATAAACAAATAATTATATAAATTCATTAACATAAATAAAACAAGTAATCTAAAATCGTTTTCAAATAAATAAATGAATATATATATATATATAAATTTAACAAACACCTTAAACGCTGGACTCTTCCAATAGCTGATCATGTCTTTATATTGTGATATTGGGCAATCACGAATCACCGGCACTTATTCAAGCTCTGTACCAACTCTCTTTTTCCAACCAAGATATAAATCATACTTGTAGGCTCTCCACATTTCACCTAAATTCATTATCCTTACAGCCTTTGCATTTTGTCCATCAGTAAAATTATATCGAAGCTGAAATGGACATAATATTTGCTAAGAAAATATTATAAATTTATATATATATATATAAGGTGATTAACATTACATACCCAAATCTATTCCCAGGCATTGTCCTTTATTTTTTGTTCAACTGCCTTCCAACTTATCGGTTGAACTGGAATGATATTGTTGTGTCTATCAAGTGTTCCCAAAAAACTTTTACATTCCGTGCCAATTTTATTAATTATATCATTGTCCTCGTTGTAATAAACTATGATTTGCGTGTTCTGATTCCAAACCTCACGCATTTTTGTGCGGCCTCATCATCTGGCAGTGGCTGGATCTAATCATGAAATTCATCAGTGTTCCGATCAATCAAAACACGGGCAATGAATCAATCCTCCATCTGAATCATTAGTGAATGCAAAGTCCAAAAATATTTTAACTCCTTCTGAAATTCATTAGTGATCTGATCAATGTTGTACATCCAGTATCTATCCATTCTGAGGCAGATAAACATACATTAAATAAATAATCTATAAAATGACTTAACATTATATGTATTGTTTCATAAGATATTAAGTAATCATCAATAACAAGTTAATAAAAAAATCATAAAAAATATAATAAAATTATGGTTTAGGGAATTCATAAATGTTTTAAATTATAAAAATTCACGAATAGTCATACATAATTTCCAAGAATGAGGATTGATTATAGAAAAAATATTTTATATGAAATCTAAGAGATAATAATAATCAATTCCCAAATGTATTTGGGTTAATTCATAACGAGTTGTGGTGTTTTTTATTAAATCTACAAAGATTTATTGAAATTTAGAGACATTTTGAAAATATAAACCATATCATATACCAAGCATTAATATTAAACAATTGGCTGAGAATTACAATGGTAAGAAGATGAGAATAATAACTAGTGTCTGAATCTATACTTTAATGATGGTGGTCACCTTAGAAAATGGATATCCCATCAACTTGGTTGTTCCCACCCTTGCTCGTATCTATGAACTATTGGGTCAAATACAGGAATGAAGATCCCCACATCACCTCAGTTGTCCATTTCAATTATTGTATGGATGGGTGGTGAAGTGCTATCAATTTTATGAGTACCGGTATACTACAATATTCCCCCACTCTAACTTTCATCCTACCCTACTCTAAATTGTTGTCATTCTACTAAAATCCTTGGGAATTTCTAGTGTGGTTGAGTTCTTTAGTGATTTTTCTCAGTTTTCTTTTATGCCTTACCCCGCACCCCATTGAGTAGTGGTATATGATGGAATATATAAACCATATCATATACCATAGTGTAAGGACGTGACGTCATTCCATTTTTGACTTTTAATCATGGAGTATAACACCGCATCATGGTGAAGGAGATTGAAAACTATTTATAATCTTCTTTTATCATACCTAACAACCAAAACAAACCAACTTACCTTTTTCACACTTGAAGGCACAACCCAAACTTCTAAATTGTTTTAGGGATAAAGTAGAACCTATGAACTAATTTTTTCCTAGGTTAGAATAACCAATGCACTACCTTTTGATGGAGGCACAACCATGTGTGAGTTTAGTGATTACAACTCGATAAAACTTTACACCACAAAGTAAATTCATTATAATGAATATAGAATAATTAAATCAATCAAATTTGTTGAGAATTATTACTAGTTTAGAATAACTGGATTTGAACCGTCACACGGTAGGTATAGAACAATTTAGCTTGGGCATTCGTGCAAGAGAAATGAGTAGATAAGAAGCATTAAAACCCATTGGTAAAATTCATTTAACATTGATTATCTAAATAACTGTTATTAATTTTTTTTATGTCGATTATAAAATAACTATCATCTAAATGCCAATATGAAATCCTATTTTTGTATTTTTGTTGGTACTTAAAAGAATGATCCTCCAAATATACAATCCCTAAGAGGGTATAGATTTTAATCAACCCAAGACTAGTCAATTCCCAAAACATCCATTGTTAAAAAGGCACTTGAAGTATAAGGCATAAACTTTCATGGATTCAAATAAGTATGAAATAAAATAGTTTGAAGGGGATATTGATTTTATTTTGTGGAAAATTATGATAAGGGCCATGTTCGAACAACATGGAATCATTGATTCCTTATATGGCCTAAATTAATTATTTTTTACACAATCTACTAATGTGAAAACCACTACTATTTATCAATACATCTCTACTGAATTCCTTGTTATGGCATGTAGTTCTATATTACTCTCTCTTGGTGACAATGACCTTTGGAAAGTTTCTTTTGAATATACCACTACTAGTATATGACATAAAAAAGAGAATCATTTCTTGAAAAATACATTTTTTTGTTATAATTTAAATGAAAGAACATATGTTTAATTTTAAAATTAATTTTGATGTTTATATTAAATCAAATTTGGATGAATTTAAAAAAACATTTATTATTCCAACATAAATTTGATTGTTGATGAAGAGGAATAAGAAAATATTATTTTACATTATCCTTTATATTTCTACACCACATTAGTAGAAACAATGATATATGGTTGACACAAACTAAATAATGGAGAGGTAAAATATGCCCTTCTTTCTAGTGATTTTCATTCTAAACCCAAAATAATGGGTTAGTTTGAGATTATATTCCCTAGATGGAGACCACAACCTAAATATAAAAACCAAGAATATGGTATATAAAAAATGAAATATAATTAACCATCTAAAATCAAGGTTAATGTCCAGGGATTAGAAAGTATTGTGTTACGAAAATAGTAAGACTTGGCATAGAATACCCGATTTTAGAGTATCTGAAGAAAAAAAATTAAGGCTCAATAAACTTGTGTTTGATCACTTTTAGTTGATTCTGGATTTTGATACAACTAAAGTTATAAATTTTTCTCAACATACAATCACTGATGAGTGGGTTCTAGGTTCAGTCATCCTTGTCAATGTGGTTCATTCTTGATGGTCTTTCCCTGAGTTAGTTGAGAGAGTAGAGGGAGATGTAATGTTATGGAATAGTATTATGTATAAGGTTCAAGGAATTTTTCATGTTCTTATATAATTATATAAACATTCAATCATCACCCTCTATATGTTAGTTGAGTCTCAGACATTCACAGAAACCTGATTTCCCTTGGTTATCTCTACAAAAAAAATTCTTTAGATGTTAATATGAATGGACTAAAATATTCAAGGGATATATATCTAAAAGTAATAAATAGCTAGTTAATAAGATATATTTATATAATGAGAATACCAATTCAAGGTAGATTGGTGGTGTAATACCATGTAATGAAATTGATGATTGGGTCTTGTTTTCCCCAAGAACATAAAGGATGTTAGTAAATAAGGGATATTGTAAAATTTCACACCTAGAAATATCATATTTAGTAGATATTATATCATAGGTAAGTCTTTTAGGATTAGTTTTTGTAGGTATTACTTTCTTCTAAACCATTTGAGCACATCCATCCAATTTTATGGGTTCCTTCTAGAACCACATCCTATGGTTGAATTTTTTATGTTGTTACATTCATATATGTATACTCTAGAAAAGTAATTATTTCTATACACTAAAAACTAATATGTTTTAGAAATCATTAACAATAGAAAACCTTGTTAAAAATCAAGTTGGAAATTTGACAATAGTCATGATAATAGATAATAGTTTGGAGTACTTCTCTACTAATTTTGTATATTTTCTCCAAACTAAATGCATAACATGACACCATACTATTAAAAATACTCTCTAATAGAATGGATTTGAAAAAATAATTAATGATACCATTCATGAGTGATTCTGAAGCATTGTGAATTCTTTGGGCTTCCCAAATAATCTTAGGAAGAATATACCAATATGATAGTTTACCTAATTAAATTATTCTCATATTATGATAATCATTATAAACACTTAGTTGAACCATATAATGGTAATTCACCTTGTTATGAACAATTACCTATAATCGAGTATACTTATTAATCCCGCATTAAAAATAATAAGTCTGAACCAAGGGATCCTAAGTGAGTTTTGGTATTATACCTTTATGGATAAAAAGAATATAAATTGTGGCCATACATTCATAGATTACAAATTATTATAATTAGCAGGAATTTAGGATGTTAGGAGTTCATCTTCTCAAAATCCAAATCTGTTACACATTTTAGAGATGATACTGCCCTTGATGGGGTCTTCGATCTTCCTTATTCAACTGTGTTTGAAGATACTAATGACCATCATACACCTATTCCTCAATATTTTATTTATTATGATCCCCAAACATATAAGCAGGACTTATTTGATTGAGATGAAAAATAATGGATCACTTCCATGAAAGATGAGATGTAATCCATGTATAAAAATCATATATAATAAATACTGCAAAAAATATTCAAAGAACCCACAAAACAGGAGCCACATAATAGAAAACGCACCTAAAGGGTGTGGAGGAGGGAAGGAACCCTTTGTCTGATGCACCGAATGGATGAAGAACACCCAAATAAGGGTATGGAGGAGGAGAGTACCAAGCGACGGATGGAGCAACCCCGAATGGAGAAGTCGAGCCGCGATTGGAGAATCCGCCACTGTGGATGAAGGAACTGCGATGAGGGATCGAGGAACTGAAGCTGGAGAGATGAGGGTTTCAAATCGGGGAAGGAGGAGAGGTCATCGGGAGTGGAGGAACCGAAGCTGGCAAGATGAGGGTTTCAAATCGGGGAAGAAGGAGAGGTCGTCGGGAGGAGAGGTCGTCGGGGGGAGCAGGGTGTTGTGATGAGGGTTTCAAATCGGGGAAGGAGGAGCCTAACAGGAATTGAAAAAAAACGAAATGAAATGTGTAGCCACGGATGATAAATTAACCATGGGTATATCCAAGCTATAGCCACAGACTTATAAAACTGTGGCTATAGGTCTATGGCTATAGCCCAAATTTACAATAGTGAAAATTGCACTTAATACAACTTTGAGGATTGATAGGTCTAGTGTATTGGGAAATTAGGGACATTAATGACTTCATAAGACATAAAAAACTACATCTGTATTGAAAACATCCTTTACATGACCACAATATTCTCTCGTACTTAGCATTGCATGGGATAACCTAAGGACATACATGTGAAAAGGGTGAGCTATAAAGCCCAGTAAGGGAGTCAGCAAGTCATAACATGAAGAATACAATACATGTTAGGAATTAGTCATATCAATGAAGAATAATAGAAAAATGAGCATAAATGAATTATATAGTATGATTATCATAACATGGAAATGTGAAAACAACATTTAACATGATATTAGCATGAGCAAGGCTCATTGCACATGGAGCATGGGTAAACCCTCATTGCACTTGAATTAAAATGAGTAAACCCTAATTTCACATGAATTATCATGAGTCAACACTCACAGAATATGACGTATCATGATACTATTATTTACCCAATGCATTGGAGCACTATTATGGTGCACCCATTATAAAAATTTCATTTCATGCATAAGTGTTCCACATGGATCATACAATATGGAATCATTAAAAATCGTAATTTATTCCATGAATAATAGATGTGGAATACATAAATGTATGTCCACAATCAACAAGTACATGTGCATAAAGTTGAATACCCATGATAGAGAAATTGGTATGGTATTCACTTACATGATGATTTTGGCATGGGAAATTTTGGTGTAACTTCGGTAGCATAACGACATAAAATGGAAATAATAAAATGGGTTGATGAGATAAAAAGGGGTATATCATCATTTATACATGAAATTGATAGTAATTGGGTCATGAAACATAATATCCCAACATATTTAATTGAATTTAGATTAATAGTATAAAATAATTTCTTGAATGTAAATGAGAAGAGGGAAATTCCTCATAGAATTTCGACATGGTAACAGGTATACATAGGGGAAATTATTGAGAGAGAAAGAGGTCTCTCATCATTCAACCATAAGAAAGAAAATATGGGGAGGTTAGAAATCATACCCCAACATTTATAATTTAAAACAAAATTGTATAACTACATAAATAAATTTGAACAAAAATGAGAAAGAAAGAAATCCCTTACTTTGAAGGGTGATCCCAAAGGCTTGGGAGAGGATTGAGAGAGGATTATTGGGAGATTTGGGTGACTTGGGAGGATTTTATATAGTGTAGGGAATAGTTTGGTCAAGCTCCAAGTTATCTGAGTGAAGAGTAATGGAAGATTGAGTGGGTTTATATAAGAAAGGAGAGAGAATTCTTTATTATTTTGGTTTTAGACACCGCACATTAAACTAATAAAAAACAAAAACCAACCCATGGTTTTTCCAATGGTTTTTTCCAAAGGGGAATGTAAAAAATTATTGTATAATTCAAATTTTTGAACTTAATAAAATATTTGGCTTGATTTTGTGGAGGTGAGTCACACTCTCAAGGAAATCATTTTAAAATGTTAAAATGTTTTATAAGTCTTGGAGGGTGCACTAAAGATTTGAAAAAAAACAAATCTAAAATCACATTATTTTAAAGGTAAAACATATATTGGTCAAATATCCATTTTATATTATTTTATTACATCACAATTGGGTAATTATGATGTCATAAAACACATTATATATTTAAATGGTATTTAATTTTTACCCAAAAATTCGATTGTCTCGGAAAATTATGAAAAATTCACCATTGGATAATTTCGACGTAATTATTCAGAAAATAATATTAATTTTACCTAAATAATTTTCTAAATATTTGAATTTTTACTTTTAAAATAAAAACTGACATTTATCGAAAATTAATGGGTTCTGACAAAAACTGCTTCAAACCTTAATAAAAATTACAATTGAATTCATAAAAATTATACAATCATTTAAAACGTAATTTAGTAAATATATTTTATTAAAATATAATTTAATTAAAAAATAAATTTATTCATCAAAATACATTTCTTATTGAATATTAACTAAAAATAATATTTGTTCTTTAAAAACAATTCACAATGTAACAATAATAAAATGAATGTATATTCTTTGTAAAAAAATAATGCACATAAACATAGTTCTAGTGTCTTATTAAATAACCCCTTATAACACCAGAATAAGACCTAAGGGTAATATATGTGATGGTTACATACTATTGGGGTGGCTCGGATAACATTACTTGAGTGGTAATCTCTATTAACTTCCACTTCTCCCGTAAGTGATTCTGTTCAAGCTTAACGTGTTGAAGCTCAGCTTGGGCTTCGTCAAGAGCGAAGTCAAGTGAAGCCACCTCCTTTACAAGCTCCAAAAATGGGCTTATTATGAAGTAATTATACTGGATGAGACCATAGCTTTGTTTGTATAAGTAAATTGGATTTTTTAAAGTCCTATATTTATACTAATCATGTGGTCACTGTTCAATAACTATATTAGCAATGGTGAAAATTATAAATGATATTTTAAAATCCAAAAACATAAAACCAAAGAAGTACATATGTTTTATATAACAATTTTACATAATATGACATTTAATTAGATCAAGATTAATTTTCATTAATAAAATTTCGGGTCGTTACATTAGAAATATTCCTTAATTACCAAAAAGTTGTAAACTTCATTCATGATATCATAACCTACTTGTCAAAAAATCATTAAATAACCAGTATCGTCCAATTTTACATATTCATATCCAACATATATTTATCCCAAAATCATTATATTAACATATAGAACATATTAAGGGTTATATTTCCCTTAATAAAAATATCATCTTTTCATTAAATCACATTTTTATGGCATCGACAACCGTTAACATATCTTTTCAAATCCTTATTAAAAAACTTATACTTCATTCATCCAATTTTATTCTTAAGCCATTACTCAGGCCTCATCATAATATTTTTTAATACACATTTACTATAATATTAAATAAGAATAATGTATTAAGGTACTCAACATCAATCTAATCATTCTTCTTACAATTAATATAAACGATACTGTGAAAACATCTCATAGATTTCACATGTCGTTCGTGATCTCTTTATCTTCAACTGTAAAACCAATACTCATACCACCTTCCTGATTCTCTTCCTGATATTTCCACTTAGGAAATAAATTTTCATAGTTCCCATATATCAACATCTGAAACATTAAATTTTAACCAAGTTCCCTCTAGTTCTCTCCATTGACTAAAACTAGGAAGAATAGTGTAAGAAACATTTATCATAATGGAACTGTATAATCATGAAAATTCACTTATAGGATGACTAAATCATGAAATGTACTTCCTTAATAAATGGAAGAATAGGATTATCATAGGTTATTCATAGCCAAATTATATTTAAATCCTTCATGAAGGTTCTTAAATAGTTTTTTAATTTCCAAAGCATATCCCATGAGAGTGTCAAACTAGGTGTGCAGAAAAACCCATTGTCATGTATAAGGTTACGATTGATTCAGTCCCAATACAGATTTTTAGAGTTGTTACCCCTAGGTACATTTTTTCCAGTGCTACATCCACTTGTAAGACCCAGATATGGATGTATTTCTAGGAAACCACTCACTATATCCTTTACCAAAATTCTAAGACATTTTCATAAACATTAACTCATCCTTGTAGATATCCTTAGAGACATCCCAAGACATATCTTTAGAAATACCCCTAGGGATCTCAATAAAGTTTTCTCATACATGTTTCTAAAGGTTGATTAAACCTTCTCTCTGATACCAACAATAGAGACCCAAGCTTGATGTGCATTGATATTATAGCTTTTTGCAGAATACTTAATACATTACACAAACACACACCCAAAGACCATATTATTTTAGTTCCTCTGTAAACTTAGAACACAAACATCCATTCTGGTGGAAGATCTGTAATACTTTGAAAAATGATTATTCTCTTTATTACTCCTACTTAAAACCATTCCTTATAATCTAAGGAAAGGAAATATAAAAAGGGGTCAGCTTTGATGATCAGTACGCGTAAATAAGCACTGCTATAAAACACACCATTAACAGTGCTAGAATAGGCCTTTATCAAAAATAGAAAAGTGTTAACTACCTAGGTGTGGTTAGAAGGCCAATTCCTTTATTAGTACTAGAAAATAACTGATAAAAAGTATCTTTATCAGCCCAAATAAAAGAACTGATAAATCATACTTTTATCAGCACTTTTAAAATCACTGATAAAAGGCCCCATTTATCAGCATTTTTATTTAGCACTGATAAAGAGACCCTTTTTCAGTGCCTTTATAAGCACTGATAAAGATTACTTTATTGATCTTTGTACATGCACTGATGAAAGCTATCTTTATCAATGCATTTAGTAGCGCTAAAAAAGTAGAAAACTACTATGTGATGCTACAGCGCACTACACCACCAGAAACAGATGCAGTGTACTACAACCACACACTATACCACCAGACGTAGAACATAAATGACCAAAATAAGATAAAAATACTGAATTTAAATAAAGTAAAAATTATATCACAAATAAAATTAAAAAAAACACTATTATAGAGTATGTCAATTTTTCATGAAAATTAATGTCAATTTTCAATAAAAAGGCATTTGGAGTCATATCGATCACATGGTGTGTCATATTGAGGTGTGGCTAATTCTTACATGTCAAAAATGACTTATGGATCATTTTCCAAAAGTACCAAAACAATATTATTGTGTTTTCTTAGTTTTGAGTATTTAGGTTGTTTTTTCCACTAAAATTAATGTCACTTTTGAATAAAAATACACACATGGAGTAATACTGATCACATCATGTGTCAGATTGAGGTACGGCAGATTATTATAAGTCAAAAATGACTCATGGATCGTTTTCATAAAGTAACAAAATAATACCAATTTTTTCCCTTGGTTTTGAGTGTTCTACTTATGTTTTTTAAGAAAATGTCATTTAAACTGGAAAAATGAACTTTGAGCCATACATGGGGAATCGTTTGTGGGTTTGAAATGAGATTGATTAATAAAAGTCATAAATGAATTATGAATCGTTGTCCCAAATTATTAAGTCAATCCGAATGTTTTTTATTAGTTTCTAGTGAATGAAACTTTTTGTATGAAAATGTCAATTTTAGATTGAGAAAGCACACTTGGAGTCGTACCGGTCACACCATGTATTGGATTGAGGTGTGGAGGATTCATACACATCAAAAATGACATAGGGATCATTTTAATAAAGTATCAAAACAATAAAAATGAATTTTCTTGGTTTTGAGTATGTTAGTTGTTTTTTCACTAAAATTAATGTCAGTTTTGAATAAAAAGACACACTTGGAGTCATTTCGGTCACACTAGGCATTGGATTGAGGTTTAGCTGATTCCTACATTTCAAAATGACTTATAGATAATTTTCCTAAAGTACAAAACAATATTAATGTATTTTCTTGGTTTTAAGTATGTCATTAATTTTTTCCACTAAAATTAATGTCACTTTTGAATAAAAAGATACACTTGGATTCATACTGGTCACATTGTGCATCCTATTGAGGTGTGTCTGATTCCGACATGTCAAAAATGACTCATTGGTCGTTTTTCTAAAGTACCAAAACAATCTGAATGTGTTTCATATTTTTTGAGTATTCCACTTATGTTTTTTACTAAAATGTTCTTTTATATTGGAAACATGAACTTTGATCCATACAGGCAGCATCGTGTGTGGGTTTTACATGAGACTGATTCATACACATCAAAAATGAATTCTAAATTATTTTCCCTAATTATAAAGATAATCTATGAATTTTTTCTTGGTTTTCAGTGAGTGAAAAAAAATATTTAAATGGAAATTTTAAACAGATAACAAACAATTGGAGTCATACTGGTCACACCATGCATCAGACTATGGTAAAAATTATTTATAAATGTCAAAAATGACTTATGGATCTTTTTTCTAAAGTAATAAATCAATTGCACTACATTTTCTTAATTTTGATTATGTTAATGTTTTTCACTAAATTTAATGTTTGTTTTGAACAAAAAGATGAAATTTGAGTCATATCGGTCACACCATGCGTCGGATTTAGGTTTGGATGATTCTTACACATCAAAAATTACTTATGGATTTTTTCTAAAGTATAAAAATAAAACGAAAGAATTTTCTAGGTTTTGAGTATATCGGTCTTTTCAATAAAATTGGTGTCACTTTTGAATAAAAAGACACACTTTGAGTCATACTAATCTCACCGTGTGTCGAAGTGAGGTGTTTCTAATTCATACAAGTCACAAATAACTCAAGGATCATCTTCAAAAAGTAGAAAAAACAATCCTAATGTGTTTCATTTGTTTTGAGTATGTCGCTATTGTTTTTTACTAAAATGCCATTTTAAATTGGAAACACGCACTTTGAAATACACAAGTGGTATCACATGGGAGTTTGACATGAGACTAATCCGTACATATCCCAAATGAATTATGAATTTGTTTCCCAATTTATCAATAAAATATGAGAATGTTTTCTTATTTTCTTAGTTATTGACACATTTTTGAATTAAAATGTCAATTTTAAACTAATAACGAACAATTGGAGTCATACTGATCACATTTTCCATCGAATTGAGTTGCAACTAATTCATACATGTCACAAATGACTTATTAATAATTTTCCTAAAGTAATAAAACATTCCGAATTCATTTGGCCAGTTTTGATTATGGTAGTTTTTTTCACTAAAATTAACATCAATTTTGAATAATAAGATGCACATGGAGTCATACAGGTCACACTATGCCTCAGATTGAGGTGAAAGTGATTCCAACATGTCACCAATTAATTATGGATCATTGAAATAAAGTACCAAAACAACCCAATTGTGTTTTCTCAATTTTGAGTATGTGAGTTTTTTCACTAAAATTAATGTCACTTTTAAATAAAAAGATGCACTTGGAGTCATACCGATCACACCTTATATCTAATTGAGTTGAATATGATTCCTATACATCCAAAATGTCTCATGAATCATTTTCCTAAAGTACCAAAACAATCTTAATTTGTTTATTTCATTTTGAGTACACCGCTTATGTTTTTTACTAAAATATCATTCTAGAGTAGAAAAATGATCTTTGAGCCATACATGTGGCATTGTGTGTGGGTTTGACATGAGATTGATTCATACACATCAAAAACAAATTATTAATCATTTTTAAAAATTATCAAGACAATCCGAGTGTGTTTTCTAGTTTTTCTTTGAATGAGACTTTTTGTATTAAAATATCATTTTTAAACTGATAACGAACACCTGGAGTCATACCGGTCACACAATGCATCAGATTGAGGTTTTAATGATTAATACAAGTCAAAAATGCCTTTTTAATAATTTTCCTAAATTACCAAAATAATCCAAAATTTATTTTTCTGGTTTCGAATATATCTATTTTTCACTAAAATTAATTTATGTTTTGAATAAAATGATGGACTTGGAGTTATACCGGTCACATCATGCATTGGATTGTGATGCGGATGATTCCTACATGTAAAACATGTCTTATAGATCATTTTACTAAAGTACCAAAACAATCCTAATGTGCTTTCTCAGTTTTGTGTATGTCAGTTATTTTTTCCACTAAATTTAATGTCACTTTTGAATAAAAAGACACACTTGGAGTCATACCGGTCACACCATATGTCATATTGTGGTGAGGATAATTCCTAAACATCAAAAATGACTCATGTATTGTTCTACTAATGTACCAAAACAATCCAAATGTGTTTCCTAGCTTTTGAGTATGTCCCTTATGTTTATTACTAAAATGTCATTTTAAACAAAAACCACACACTTTGAGCCATATAGGTGTCATAGTGAGTGGGTTTTACATGATACTCATTCATATATGTCATAAATTAATTTTTAATAATTGTACAAAATTATCTAGACAATATGAGCATATTTTATCATTTTTCATTGAATGACACTTTTTTGTATTAAAATGTCAATTTTAAACTGATAATAGAAACTTGGAGTCATACCGGTCACAATGTTAATAAATTTGTAGTGAGGATAATTCATACACATAAAAATTACATATGGATCATTTTTCTAAAGTAACAAAATAATAAAAATGTGTTTTCTCATTTTTGAGAAAGTCAGTTGTTTTTTCCACTAAAATAAATTTTACTTTTGAATAAAAATACATACTTTGAGTTACATCGGTCACATCGTGCATCAAATTGAGGTTTGTATAATTTCTAAAAGTCAAAATTTACATATGGATCATTTTTTTAAAGTACAAAAATAATTGGAATTATTTTTTCTCGATTATGAGTATGTTAGTTTTTCACTAAAATTAAAGTCAGTTTTAAATAAAAAGACATGCTTGGAGTCATGCCGGTCACATCCTGTGTCAGATAAATGTTTGGATGATTCATGAATGTCAAAAATGAATCATGGATTATTTTCCTAATGTACCAAAACAATATTAATGTGTTTCATAATTTTTGGGTAAGTCACTTTTGATTTTTACTAAAATGTCATTTTAAACTAAAAACACACACTTTGGTCCATAGAGGTGGCATCGTGTGTGGGTTTGACATGAAACTGGTTCAAACATATCACAAATGAATTATTAATCATTATACCAAATTATAATTTCAATTAGAGTGTTTTTTCTTGGTTTTTAGTGAATGACACTTTTTTTGTATTAAAATGTCAATTTTAAACTAATAAAGGATACTTTGAGTCATACTAGTCACATCATGCATGGAATTGAGACGAGGCTTATTCATACATGTCATAAATGACATATGGATCATTTTTATAAATTAAAAAAACAATATGAATGTGTTTTCTCAGTTTTGAGTATATTAGTTTCTTTTTCCACTAAAATTAATGTCACTTTTGAATAAAAAGACGCACTTGGAGTCATACCTGTCACATTGTGTGTCGGATTGAGCTGTAGTTGATTCCAACGCCTCAATAAATGACTCATGAATCATTTTACTAAAGTAAATAAACAATAAAAATGTGTTTCCTTAGTTTTGAGTATACCACTTTTTTTTACTAAAATGTAGTCTTAAACTATAAACACACACTTTGAGCCATACAGGCGGAATTGTGTGTGGGTTGGACATGATACTGATCCATAAATATCAAAAATGAATTATAAATCATTTTCCTAAATTATCAAGATAATCCGAGCACGTTTTCTCAGTTTTTAGTGAATGACAAGTTTTTGTATTAAAATGTCAATTTTGAACTGATAACGAACACTTGGAGTCATACCAGTCACACCGTGTGTTAGATTTTGGTGCATTTAATTCATACATGTCACAAATCACTTATAGATCGTTGTAATAAATTAACAAAACAATATGAATTATTTTTCTCAGTTTTGAGTGTGTTAGTTGTTTTTTTCACTAAAATTAATGTCACTTATTAAATAAAAAGGTGAACTTGTAGTCATACCAGTAACATCATGCATCAAATTGAAGTGCAGCTAATTCCTTCATGTAAAAAATGACCTATGGATAGTTTACCTAAATTACCAAAACAATCTGAATTCTTTTTCTCAATTTTCAGTATATCAGTTGTTTTTTACAATAAAATTACTGTCACTTTTGAATTAAAAGATGCATTATGAGTGATACCGGTCACACCGTGTGTCAGATTGCGGTGTGGATGATTCCAAAATGTCAAAAATGGATCATGGATCTTTTTATTAAGGTAAGAAAATAATATTATTTTATTTACTTGTTTTTTATTATGCCACTTATTTTTTTTACTAAAAGGTCATTTTAAAATGGAAACACACACTTTGAGCCGCATGGGTGGCGTCATGCATGGGTTTGACATGATACAGATTCATACACATCAAAAAAGAATTATGAATTGTTGTCCTAAATTATAAAGATAAGTGGTGAAAACAATTATTTAATTAAGTCACCTAAAACACTCACACAGTGGTTCTTATGTGAAGTTACAAGTGGTGTGTTCTCTTTTAAACAAATTTTCTCCAATACAATCAGGGTATGATCCTCATTCTACTTCAGGGCCCAATATTATTATTATTTATAATAAATCACTTCTTATCCACATCTACCTCAGTTTACACCTTGGTCTTTGCCTCTACCTCCTCCTCCACTTTGGACTCTGACTCTGACTTTGCATCTTCCATCACTTCCACCTCTATCTCCACCTCCATGATTTCCTAACAATTAATTTTTTTCATGTTATCACTTCTAAAAAATGATTTTCTCAATTATTCTTCTCCTTGATAAAGATATCAAATATAATATATAAGCATTATGATGCTAATTTTTCACACCCCAAATATATTTCAATGGTCATAACTCATACTAGATCACAAACATAGTAGTAAATCACAAAAATTTATTGTCGGTATACATTCTGATAAAATGTACACTTCCCACTCATCTCAAAACAAATTGATTTCTTATTTTGATTAACTAGTTTGTCAAAAATCTTCATAGTACTATGAAAATTTAAAAAAACAAATGATTATAAAGTATATTTAATAAAATTTTAATTGAGTTCATAAATTACTTGTTGTGGGATGCTGGTATTTTCATGATTTATGATTTCTCCCATAAATTTGAAAACATAATATCCCCAATCGGTTCCATTATCTTATTTCAGACACTGTAGAAACATTAAAAAATAATTAAATTGTTTTGAAATATTTTTATAATTACATATTTCTATATATAACCTAATTTGTTTGATTTTTATTAATTAACTAGATTTATCCCTTTAGACACTGACTTCTTTCCATGATCTAGCCTATATTGTGTGACTTCCCTATTATAACAAAATTATTGTTAAAACACACACTGAACATATAATTAAAATTTTATCTATAAAATTTTTATTAAATTTTGTTAAATATTAACAATACTCATCATGTGTGGTTTTTTGAGTTGATATCCATTCATTAGATCAAAAAAACAAATATTCAGGGTGTCTAGATTGACTGCTATCAGCATCCAGTGCATCCTAAAAAAATAAAAACAATTAACTAATGAAAAAATTAAAAATATATTTTATGTTATTAGATTGAAGAGTTTTAACTTAGAATTTTAGGAATAAAAAAGGGTTTATTGTCTAATTATTTTTGATTAAATGATCAGAGTTGCTGAACTTTTTTCTTCCCAATTTCATTGTTCTCTAAAGTTTGTTCTATTATAGAAATTATACAGGGATTAATTAATCAAAATTGTACTTCGCACAATCTTCCCTTTATATAGTTGTGATATAAATTGCTATACAAAATATGAATAATTAGTAACCTTAATAAACATATTATCTCACTATTTGGACCGACATATTATAAAAATATACCTTATGTATGTATTCACAACTGAGACTCCAAGCCATTCATGCTTGAGAATCTCAGTTAGAGTCTCGAGACCAATAACATCTGTGAAGGAATATCCATATATTTTTTCTTAATATTCAATGTAAAACATATTTTTATCTTTAAATGTGGTCTCTACATTAATTTGTAAATATAATAAATGTTTCTTTGTAATTGGAGGATAGAAGGTACTCTTAGTAGTTCATTTTATTTTCTTAGTTGATTCACAACATTTTCTTGATTCGACCATCCATTTCTCTATCACTTTATTCATATTTAATGTCATACCTCACTTCATACCTTTTATTATCAACTGTTACATGTTTTCATAAGATTTGTTTAAATACACACCTCATGTATCTTTATAATACTAGAGGTCCATTCTATCAAAGCTCCAAAAGTATATTTGACCGTAGTAATATTCGTACCATCAATTGGAACATGCAACTCAGCAGTCAGATCATAAGACACCTCAATCTCCACTCTCATGTGATATTTTGGGAGGTATTCTTTATATAGATAGTCTCCTGGGATATTATACATTGTACCCATAACAACACGATGGTACAAGGGTGTTGACAGATACAAATCACATACAACTATACCCTATATAATTTTAGCAACATCATGTTATCAGAAGTTGTTTGATTCACATTTAGGAGAAAGAGTAATGAAAAAATTTATTACCCCGAGTAAGGTATTTCGTTGGGGGAATGACAAGACTCAAAGCTAGTAGGGTCATTTGGTTCATGTGTGGAACTTTTCCCCACCACTGTTTCTCTTTGATCTTGTCTTGTAAATTGGTCTGCCAATGTATACTGCAAAATAATATCTTGAAATGATTCTATTTGTGTATAAATTCATCTCACCATATTATATATATCTTCATGTGGTTTTATCTTCTCGAAATATGTTCGAGGAGATACTCCAAAACCAAATCCTCTAATGCAACCATATTGTTCTTTCCACTTCAAAGATATTAAAAGTCTCCTTTCTTATAGTACAGACATGGCTTATTCTTGTGTCTAAACAATATAAAAATCATGAACATATTTATTTTTATGGAATTTTTTTATAAATAATAACTAATTACAATTATGGAATACTTAAACATGATTCCCATGCATATTTTTTGTTTTGAACAACTAATTTACCCTCATTAATTACACGAGCCTCCTTCCATAACACATGAAGTGGAATGGAAATGGCTTCAAATTTTGATTCATCAATATATATATATATATAATGAACATATTTTGTTTCATATCACATAATTAAACATTTATTGTTGATTTAAAATACCTAAAATTTTCATTTCTAATAAATAATACCACATCCTTCCTTTGTGATAAGGGTACGTTGGTTTTGATGTATGTTCTTCATTTTCTACACTCTTTTGCAATTTTTATAGATTAATAATTTTTAATCAAGTTAGATAAAATAAATAATGTCAAATAATATATTATCAACTTCAATGCACTTGAAATGATTTCTCGTTATGATAATTGATGAAATCAGTCTATGTTTCTTGCTTTATAATGTTTGCAAAACTAAGTGGTGGGTAAATCTTTATTTTCCCCTCAATATCCCTAAGATGTAACTTCATCAAAAGAGTCCATAGGACAATATGGGCTTTTCCAGAGGCCATTAAGAAAATTTTCTTATGGAAATATTCTAAAATAAATAAAGTCTATAAGTAATAATGAAAACAAAATCAATGTTTCATTATATAATTTTTCATTAAAATGAGAAACTGTATTGTAACATTACTGTTATATCTTTCCAAAGGATTTTCTTTATTATAGGTTAGAAACAAAGGCATGAGTCAATATCAATCACTCTATTCATCCTCATTATGACCCCAATATAACTAAGGAATGTTGACTTGTTAGGTTCAATACATTGGCCACATTGATTCCACCTGACCTCAAATTTTATACCCTGGCTTCTTTACTTTATAATTTTATTCAAAACTTTGATGCTGCATTGTTTTTTTCATCAACATGTTGTTGATCCCTTAATAATTTTTTAGTTTCATCATCAACGGTCTTTTATTCTTCAATATTGGTAACATCAACATTTATAGAATACATTTTCTTTAGGAGTAGTTAAACATTTAATTTTTCTTTAATAACTGTAATACAGTACAATTCATGCATAAAATTCCACATTTGCATCCATCTGGCGAGAAAATTATTACTACCTTGAACAAAGATATAATACTTCAATACTCTAGTGAAAATAACCTTCACTGCCTTTATTTAATGTAACCTCATACGTTGATTTTATTCCTTATTTTGATGATTTATTGGACTCTCTCTTTCAAACTAGCCTTCCTCCCATCATTGAAATTCCAAGGTTCCTTGATGTTATACCTACCGAATAGTTTTGATTTCATTTTTTTTCTAATATTTATCTCCCATCATTTGTGAAAATCAACCTATGTTTCTTGAACTAATCTAACCAAAAGTCATCCCATGATCATTTTGGATTACTACCGCTAAGAGTAGTACAAGCAATATAGAATAGATGGGGTATGAGTCTCAAGAAACAAAATACAATAATAATTGTTCAGGAGATGAGAGTCGAGTTGACACTAAGGTTAAAACATAAATTAAATGAAATTTTGATTACAGATTCTAACATATTACATTAAAAATGACGGAATGAACATTAAAATCCACATGACTTCTGATCACAGTCATTTACTTTAACTCACAAACATTTATTGTTTTTCACTTCTGTTGAAATATTTCTTTTTTGGGTAGGGATTAGAGGAGACACAAACTTTTGGTGGTATTGATGTGAAGAGGATGAGAGAGCTTGAAAATTATATATTTCACCAAGATTCCAAGAGAAAGTATCTTGAAGATGAATCCAAAAATAGGGTCGGAGATATCTTCTCATTATGGGAGGAATACCATCGAGAGTCGGATTAGATAACTCAACGTAGTAATATTCTCCTCAAAGTACGCTTAATTAAAATAGGATCCAATATAATTTCACTCAAAATAAAATTAAATTTTTATGAAGTGTTGTCAAAAGTAATTGAGTGAGTTATATATGAAAATGTATATCAAGTAACCAAATAAAATCATTCATTATGTTTTGATAAATTTTTCATTGTCATTTTTTGTGTTCCCTAGAAGTAGAAAATGAGGAAGATGAATGGTTGAAAGAGTTGAACAATGATTTGGGATATTCAGTATCCAAATCCAAGGTAGTGGCTTTAATAGATATTAATGAATAAAATCCAAGTGATAGGTATGTCATCAAGGAACTTTGGAACCACAATGATGGGAGGAAGGAAAGTTTTAAAGAGGGGGTCCAATTCATCATTAAGAGATGGAAGGAAATCAAGTGTCTCAAGATGGGTTAAATAAAGGTAGTAAAGGGTATATGTAATGTTGAATTGAAGAATTATATCTTTGTTCATTATATTAACAATTTTCAAGAAAGATGCATGAAATTTTGGACTTTTATGCATGGAGTGTATTGTATTGTATATGTATCTTACCAAAAAGAATCGTTATTTACTCATAAATAAAATTAAATTTGATTACTATTTTATTTATATTTACTTATAGAGAATTTTAATATTAATAAAATTAAGAATAATTTCTAACCTCAATCCTATATTAAATTTAAGATACTCATAAATTATCAATATGAATATATTTTTCCTAAGACCATAAACAAGAGTATAATTTACTAGGATTGTACCTATCACCAAAGAAGAACCAAGTCTAGCATCATACATACACTACTCGGCCATAAATAATATACCAATCATATCTAATGGTCCTTCCTCGAAGGAATAGCTCAAAATGACCATTGGAGGTTCCCCAACTAACCACGTCGATAGAAATGTATTCACATCAAAGAGGTAATAAGGATTAAAGTGTCATAAGAACCTAAATTGATTGAATCACTCAAAAAAAAACTTCTCACTTTAAGAGGAATTGTAATACCTCCACTCTAAGGGTCTTGAAGAAATGAATTTCACCCCACATACATTTGACATCACCTCTATCTACTCAAGGATTCCTCACCTTCCAATTTTGGATATTTTTTTAATCCACCATAAGATCCCTCCATTAACATTCATTCCATTAAAGGGTGAATTTTTTAACTTATAGTTAGTATTGATCTATAATTTTTTTACTCTTAAAAAAGAAATGAATATATTAAATGCAATCCTAAATTTATTATTTTGAAATATTACCATAAAATCTTAGAGAAACAAAAGATAGTATATCTAACCATTGTTGAAAATTATACAAATAGCTTGAAGTATATCTATAATTACCTCTAGGACATGAAGATAAATATTTGTTATAACATACATTGGATGTTCATTGGTTCCTTACTATGCTGATCTAGGGGTAATCATGGTGACATATTCTATATTAATGTATATATTCACATAATTTTCCCCTTTCAAAAAAATAATAATCTTTTGAAAATAGGCATAAAATAATATATATTAAATGTGAACCCCCTGCCCCTATCTCTCATTCATTTCCAATTTAATAAGTCTTTTAATAAATTAAATATAATTTAATAGATGTTAGAAGCATTCTAAAAAATATAAGTATGAAATAACTAACTAATAGTATCGATAAAGGGGGTTACTAAATAAACTCAATCAATTAATAAGTTATATAAACCTAATCATCACAAATAAGTAAGTAAGAATATGTTATTTATTTATTATTCTTGTTCAATTAATATAAATTTAGGATTTATTATAGTAAAAAATTAAACAACAACACATAAGAATATTAAATTTCATATATTCTTATATATTCGTACCTATCAACTTCTAAATAAGAGGCATAAGACACGAGAAGATAAGTCAAGGTAAAAATAAACAAAAAACAACCATGAATTCATTTAGTAACTCAAGTATCCAACAAAATCATGATATAAAAACATATTTATGGATTAATTCTTATATATGGAAAGTTTTTCTTGTGGATATAATCAATAAAAATATCCATAGTTTCACTATGATTCCAATTTGTAACATTTTGACCTAGTATACCCAAATAGTTCCCAATTCTGGTCAGCACATTACCTCAGACACACATCTTGATCACTAAAGTCATGTGTAAATGCTAAGGGATATAGATAACATTAACATTGTAGTAGTGTGTGGTGAAAAATCTATTTTATTTATCCATACAGGCCTAAACACATATGTCTACTAACCATACCATATGAAAACATCATTATCTTACTTCAAAACCATTTTCTATGGAGGAAAAAGATGAAATAGAACCACTCGCTGTATTTTAGTGGAAAGTAGATGAGATGTAGGGTTCATCGTGGTTATGAACATCATAAAAATTCAAAATTTAGAACCCATAAAATCAAATAATGATAGGGGAAAAGAAGAAATTAACAAAAACTGGTTTTAAATATGTCTATTTTATCCACTAAAATTAATGTTATTTTTGAATAAAAGATGAACTTAGAGTAATACAAGTCACATTATTCATTGGATTGACCTAATTACTATATGTCAAAACTATCTTATAGATCATTTTCATAATGTAACAAAACTATCATAATGTGTTAGCTCAGTTTTGTGTGTGTTGGTTGTTTTTTCCACTAAAATCAATGTCACTTTTGAATAAAAAGACACACATGGAGTCATACCAGTCACACCGTATGTCAGATTTAAGTGATCATAATTCCTACACATCAAAAATTTCTCATGGATTGTTTTCATAATGTTCTAAAATAATCTGAATGTGTTTCCTATCTTTTGAGTACATCACTTATGTTTTTTTAACTAAAATGTCATTTTAAATTAGAAACACGCACTTTGTGCCATACAGGTGTCATATTGTGTGGGTTTGAAATGAGACTCATTCATAAATGTCACAATTTAATTGATAATCATTTTACTAAATTATCAAGACAATCCGAATTTCTCAATTTTGAGTGAATGACACTTTTTTGTATTAAAATGACAATTTTAAACCGATAACGGACACATGGAGTCGAACCATTCACACCATGAATCAAATTATATTGAGGATAATTCATAAACATAAAAATTGAATTATTTATCATATTTCTAATGTACCAAAACAATCCAAATGTATCTTCTTAGTTTTCAGTATGTCAGCCGTTTTTCTACTAAAATTAATGTTAATTTTGAATAAAAAGATGCACTTTGAGTTATATAGGTCACGCCATGCATCTAATTGAGGTTATTATAATTCTTATATTTCCAAAATGACTTATGGATAATTTTACTAAAGTATCCAAATAATATGAATTAATTTTCTCAGTTTTTTTTATGTCAATTTTTTTCACTAAAATTAAAGTCGCCTTTAATTAAAAAGACATGCTTGGAGTCATACTAGTCAGAATGTGCTTCGGATTGAGGTTTGTATGATTCCTAAACTTCAAAAATGACTCATGTATTATTTTAATAATGTTCCAAAACAATGTTAATGTGTTTTATCATTTTTTGTATGTCACGTTTTTTTAATAAAATTTCATTTTAAATTAGAAACATGCTCTTTGATCTATATAGGTGGTATTGTGTGTGGGTTTTACATGATACTGGTTCAAACATGTCACAAATGAATTATGAATCATTTTAAGAATTTATAAATAAATTCTGAGTGTGTTTTTTTGGGTTTCATTGAATGAAAATTATTTGTATTAAAATGTCAGTTTTAAATTAATAAAGAACACTTTGAGCCATACTAGTCACACCATGCGTCGGATTGAGGTTCTTCGGATTCATATATGTCCAAAATTACATATGGATAATTTTTATAAAGTACCAAAACAATCTGAATTTATTTGATCAGTTTTGAGTATATTAATTGTTTTTTCACTAAAATTAATATAACTTTTGAATAAAAAGACACACTTTTTGTCATACCGGTCACACAGTGTGTCAGATTGAGGTTTAGTTGATTTCTACATATAAAAAATGTCTCATGGATTATTTTTATAACATACCAAAACAATACAAATTTGTTTCCTTAGTTTTCAGTATGGAACTTATTTTTTTACTAAAATGCCTTTTTAAACATGAAACATGAACTTTGACCCATACATGTGGAATCGTGTGTGGGTTTGAAATGAAACTAATTCATACCTGTCACAAATGAATTATAAATCATTTTACCAAATTATCAAGACATTCTGAGAATGTTTTCTTATTTTTCAGTGAATGATGCATTTTTTATGAACTAATAACAGACACTTAATGTCATACCAGTCACATCATGTGTTGGATTAAGGTACATATAATTAATAAATGGCACAAATGACTTATGGATAATTTTACTAAGGTAAAAAAACAATATGAATGCATTTTCTCAGTTTTGAGTATGTCAATTGTTTTTTCCAGTAAAATTAATGTCACTTTTGTATAAAAAGACACACATGGAGTCATACCATTAACACAGTGCATTGGATTTAGGTTCGGATGATTCTTACATGTCACAAGTAACATATAGATCTTTTACCTAAGGTACCAAAAATTACAAATTCATTTTCTCATTTTTGAGTATGTCAGTTGTTTTTTCCACTAAAATTAATGTCACATTGGAATTAAAAGTTGCACAATGAGTTATACCAGTCACATTGTGCATCACATTGAGGTGGAGACGATTCCTAAATGTCAAAAAATGGGTCCTGGATTTTTTTTTTTCAAGTACAAAGACAATATGAAGGTATTTCCTCCATTTTCAGTATGAAAATTATTTTTTTTACTAAAATGTTATTTCAAACTGGTTACAAACACTTTGTGCCACACAGGTGGCATCGTTTATGGGTTTTATTTGAGACTAATTCATACATATAACAAATGAATTATGAATATTTGTCCCAAATTATAAAAACTTGTGGTGAAAAACATTATTGCATTAAGTCACATGAAACCCTTACACAATGGATCTTATATTAAGCTTCAAGTGTTTGGTTCACTTTTAAAAAATTGTTCTCAAACATAATCTAGGTATGATCCTCATTATACTTCATTTCCAAAAAAAATTACTATTTGTAAGACATTGATTCTTATCCTATTATACCTCGGTTTCCACCTCAGTATTCTCCTTTACCTCCTCCACTATGTCAGTCTCTAACTCCCACTATGCCTCTGCCTTCACCTCTGCCTCTGTCTCCACCTCAATGATTTCCCAATAATTTTATTATTTGCAGGTCAGCACTTCTGAAAAAATTATTTTCTCCAATATTCTTCTCCTCGAGAAAGAGATAAAAAATAATATATAAGAAATATAACACTAATTTTTCGCACCCCAAATATCTGTAAGAGGTTGTAACTCAAACTATATCGCAAACATATTTGGTAATCACCAAAAAAAGTATTGTCATACATGGTGATTTATTATTTCTCTCATAAATTTGCAAACATAATATCCCCAATCGATGTCAATATCTTATTTTGTACACAGCAGAAACATTGAACAAAATAATTAAATTGTTTTGAAATGTTTTGATTGTTAAATATTTCTATATATAACCTAATTTTTTTCAATTTGTAGTTATTAATTGGATGTATACCTTCTGACACTAACTTCATTCCATGATCTAGCCTATATTGAGTGACCCTCTATCATAACAAAATTCTTGTTAAAACATAGAATAAACATATAATTTAAGTTTAATCTATAAAATATTTATTTTAGTGTATAAAATATATAAAATAATCATCATGTGTGGTTGTTTGGTTTCATATCCATGCATTCGATCCAAAAAATAAATATTTAGGGTGTTGAGATTGACTTCTATCATTATCCAGTGCGTCCTAAAAAACAAAAACAATTAAGTAATTAAAAAATTAAAAATATATTTTATGTGATTTGATGGAAGAGTTTTATGTTTTTATTTTAGGAATCAAAAATAGTTTGTTGTCTAAGGATCTTTGATTAAATTATCAGAGTAACTGAACTTTTTTTTTCTTAACTTCATTGTTCTCCAAAGTAGGTTCTATTGTTGAAATGATACAGGGATTAATGAATCCATATTGTGCCTCACACAATATTCTCTTTATATAGTTGTGATATAAATTTAATTAAAAAATATAAAAAATTATTAACTTTAATAAACATATTATCTCACTATTTGGAAAGACATACTATGAAAATGTACCTCATGTATGTATTCACAACTGAGATGTCTGGCCATTTATGCTTGAGAATCTCAGTTAGAGTCTCGAGACCAATTACGTCTGTGAATAAATCTCTATATATTTTTTCTTAGTATTAAATGTAAGATATATTTTTATATTTTAATTTGGTCTTTACATGAATTTTTAATGATAATAAATTTTTCTCTGGAATTGGAGGGGATGAGGTACTCTCATAAGTTCATTTTGTTTTCTTGGTTGATTCACTACATTTTGTTGATTCGGCCTACTGTTTCACTACCGATTAATCTATATGTAATATCATACCTCACATCCGAACTTTTATCATCAACTATTACATGTTTTTAATGTGATTTTTTTTAAATACACACCTCATGTATATTTATAAGATTAGATAGCCATTATATGAAATCTCTTATAGTAGCTTTGATCATTGTAATTTTCGGACCATCAAGTGGAACATGCAACTCAGCAGTCGGCTCATAATATACCTCAATATCCACTCTAATGTGATATTTAGGGATTCATTCCTTATGTAGATGGTCTCCTAGTATATTATAAACTATACCCATCACAACATAGTGTAACGTGGGTTTTTAAGGATACAAATTACATAGAACTATACCCTACAAAATTTTAGTAACATCAATTTTTTAGAAGTGTTTTGATTCACATTTAGAATAATGAGTAATGAAAAAATTGATTACCCTTGGTAAGGTATTCCATTAGGGCTAATGACTATACTCAAAGATAATGGGGTCATTTGGTTCATGTGTGGATCTTTTCTCCACCACCAGTTCACTTTGATCATTTCTTGTACATTGGTCTTCCAAACCAGACAGCAAAATAATATCTTTCAATGATTCTATTTTTTTCTATATTCGTTTCACCATATTATATATATCTTCATGTGGTTTTATATTCTATAAATATGTTCAAGGAGATACTCCAAAACCTAATCCACTAACGCGACCATATTGTTCAGGCCGCTTCAATGCCACTAAAAGTCACCTTTCTTCTAGTACGATCATTGCTAATTTTTGTGTATAAACCTTATAAAAAACTAAAAACATATCTATTTTTATGTAAAATTGTCATAAATCATAACAATTTACAAATATTTAGTACTTAAACATGCTTACCATACTTCTTTTGTGTTTTCATAAACTAATTTACCCTCCTTAATTACAGAAGACTCCTTCTATAACACATGAAGTGGGATGAAAATGGATTCAAATTTTGATTCATCAATTTATATATAAAAAAAGGAACTTATGTTGTTTCATATCACATAATTAAACATTTATTTTTGATTTAAAATACATACCAATTTCTTTTCAAATGAAGCATACCACATCCTTAATTTTTTATAAGGGTACATTGGTGTTTATGCACGTTCTTTATTTTTTTCACTCTTTTTCTATTTCATAAATTAATAGTTTTTAATCAAGTAGGATAAAATAAATAATTTCAAATAATATATTATCAGCTGCAATTCACTTGAAATGATTTCTCATTATGATGATTGATGAAAGTAGTCCATGTTTCCGAATTTATAGTGTGTTCATAACTAAGTGGTGGGTGGGGTTTTATTTTCCCCTCAACATCCCTAAGATATAACTTTGTTAGAAGAGTCCAAAAGCCTATATGGGATTTTACAATGGCCATTAATACAAATTTCTTGTGTAAATATTATAAAATTAATGAATTCTATAATGAATAATGAAAACTAAATCAATATTTCATTATATAAGTTTTCTATAAAATAGATAAAGTATATTGTAACATTACTATTATATATTTCCAAAGAATTTCCTTCATTATAGGTTGGACATGAAGGCATGGGTCAATATAAATCAGCACATTCATCCCCATTGTGACCCAATATAACTAATGAATGTTGACTTTTTTGGTTCAATAGGTTGGTTGCATTGATTCCAACTGACCTCATATTTTGTACCTTTACTTCTTTATAATTTAATTCAAAACTATGATGTTTCATTGTTGTTGTTTTTTTAATCAACATATTATCCCCTAATAATTTTGTAGTTTCATTATCAACAGTTTGTTCTTCCTTGGGATTGGTAACATCATTATTATCATAATACATTGTTCGTAAGAGTATTCAAACATTTATTTTTTCTTGAATAACTAAAATACAAATCATTTCATGCTAAAAGTCCACATTTTCATGAATCTTTCATGAAAAGTGTAACTTCCTTGAACAAAGATATAATACTTCAATACTCTAATACAACTATCCTTCACTACCTTTATTTAATGTGACCTCAAACATTGATTGTATTCCATATCTTGATGATGGATTGGACTCTCTCTTTCAAAATTTCCTTTCTCCCATCATTGAAATTACAAGGTTCCTTGACGACATACCTCCCAAATAGTTATTATTTAATTTTGTTGTTTTATATTTATCACCCATCCTTTGTGAACATCAATCTATGTTGCTTGAACTACTCTAACCAGAATCCATCCCATGATCATTTTGGATGACTACTTCTCATTGTAGTTCAATAAATATAGAATAGATGGGGGATGAATCTCAAGCAACAAAATACAATAGTAATTGTTCAGGAGATGAGAGTTGAGTTTCCACTGAGGTTAAAAAATTACTTAAATGAAATTTTAATTATGGATTCTAACATATTACATTACATAAATAAATAAATGAACATTAAAATCCACATGACTTCCACTTGTAGTGATTTAATTCTACTCACAAACATTTATTGTTTGTCACTTCCCCTAAAATGTTTCATTTTTTGGTAGGGATTAGAGGAGACACAAACTTATGGTCGTATTGATTTGAGGAGGATAAGAGATATTGACAATCATCCATTTCTCCAATCTTCAACGAAATCTATCTTAAGGTTGAATCCAAAAACAGGTCTGGGGAGCTCTTATAATTATGGGAGGAATACCTTCAAGTGTCACATTATATGGATCATTGTAGAATATTCTCCTCAAAGTATTCTTAATTATAAAAGGATCCAATATGAAATCACTCAAAATATTAGAAATTTTTATGAAGTGTTTTCAAAAGTAACTGAGTGAGTTATATAAGAAAATTCATATAAAGTAACCAAAAAAATAATTTATTATGTATTGATTAATTTTTCATTATCATTTTTTGTTTTCCTAGAAAGTATTAATTGAATAGGATGAAAAGATTAAAGAGTAGAACAATGAGTTGGTATATTTGGTATTCAAATCCATGGTGGTGGATTTTGTAGAGATTAATGAATAAAATATAAGTGGTAGGTATGTCATCAAGGAATGTTGGAACCACAATGATGGGAGGAATTCTAGTTTGAAAGAGGGAGTCCAATTCATCATCAGGAGATTGAAGGTAATCAAGGGTCTCTGGATGGGTTAAAAAAAGTTAGTGAAGTTTCATTGTACTGCAATATTGAATTATTATATCTTTTTTCATGACAGTAACAATTTTCATGCAAGATACATGAAATTATGAATTTTTATGTATGGTGTGTATTGTATTGTATATATATATTACTTAAAATAATCCTTATTTACTCATAAATAAAATTGACATTGATTACTATGTTCCTTATGTTTACTTATAGATAATATTTATATTAATAAAACTAAGAATAATTCATAATCACAATTCTACGTGAAATATAAGATACTCATAAATTAAGAATATGAAGCCTTTCTTCCCTAAGACCATCAACAAGAGTATAATTTACTAGGATTGTACCTATCACTATAAAAGAACCATGTCTTGCATCATCCATAAACTACTCAGTCATAAATAATCTACCTATCATATCTAATTCCCCTTCCTTGAAGGAATAGCTCGAAAGGACCATTGGTGGTTCCCCAATTAACCACATTAATAGAAATGTATTCACATCAAAGAAGTAATACGGATTAAAGTGTCCTAGGAACCTACACTGATGGAATCACTCAAAAATGTCTCCTCAATTTAAGAGGAATTGGAATGCCTCCACTCTATTGGTCTTAAAAAAATTAATTTCACCCCACCTTTATTCGACATCACTTCTCTCTACTCAAGGATTCCTCACCTTCCAATTTTGGATATTTTTTTAATCCACCATAAGATCCATCCATTAACATTCATTCCATTAAAGGGTGAATTTTTTAACTTATGGTCAGTATTGATATAGAATTCTTTAATCTTATAAATGAAATGAATATATTCAATGTAATCCTAAATTTATTATTATGAAATATTACCATACAATCTTATAGGAACCATAGATACTATATGTTACTGTCGTTGAAAATTATACCAAATATCTTGAAGTATATCTATAATAACCTTCATGACATGAAGATAATTATATTTTTTAATCTACATTGGATGTTCATTGGTTCCTTCCTATATAGATTGTTGCACCCAAATTTACCCTACCGGTAAAAGCGGTTGTTGAAGTACAAGTAGGGATCGAATCCACAGGGACAGAAGAAGAAACCTTGAGACACTTTGATTAGATGGGGATTGGCTATGAAGTGGCCAACTATGGTGTTGATTGATTTGAAGAAATATTGATTTAATTTAAAAAAAACCAATAAATTTCTTGAATTAAAACAACTAATTAAGGTGAGTTGATCCTAGGTTGTCTCTTGGGCTTTATTGGATGTATTTGTTTTTCATTTGATTTTCTGTTCATCAGTTCAAGAGGTATCCATTAAATGAAATAATCCCCCAATATCATTCTCCGATTTAATAAATACAAAATTTCAAGGCTAATCACCAATTCACTTAGAGGATCAATTAAATGAGCACTCCACGTAATTGGATCGTACTAGCACTCAAAATGTGTCATCCTTAAAGTCGGTGAAGACAAAGAAGAAGATAAATCAAAGAAAGGAACTCTTAAAATAAAGAACAAATTTAAGAATTTAAGAACATCAAATAACATTCAATCCAACTCATGCAACTCCCTAGGATCAACACATAAAATTTTATCCCTCCATTGATGTTATTCTATCAATGGAAGCGGGTAATTGACCTAAAGAAGCGGGATTGAAGAAGAAAAAAAACATTAATCAAAATGAACACTCAACCGTTGTGTGATGAATTCACAAGTGCGGGTGTGAATAAATTCACACTACGATTCAATGGTATCAACATGTGAAGAAACGGAAAATAAAAAGTGAATAAGAATAAATTTTATTAAAATACTAAACGTGAATGAAAAACTTACATTAGAGAAATTGACGATGCCATTACAAAATGAAAGCGGGAAATTACAATTGAAAGAAAAACTTGGATTCAAAGGAAAATGTTAGATGATAATTAACTTCACCACCATCTCCTTATATAGGAATATTAGGAGCCTTAGGTCCATCCCCCACAATCAATTCACCCCCCAAAAATTAATAGAGTCAAAACGAGGGTGAATAATCAAAAGGAAATTGACGTTTCAAAGTTGACCAGGAAAACTGTCCAGATTCGTTCACCATTTTGAAGTTTGAATATTTAATTTATGGAGGCCGAATATTGAGGGGTCGTAGAAGAAACATATCTTCATATATGTGTTCTATATCCGATTTAAAAATTTCAGGACATTGGGATCATCTGTTTGGAAGTTATGGTCTAAATGGTGGGAAGACTTTATGTGCATTAATGTCAGGTCCACCATTTAAATCTCAGATTCATATCCCTTTAGCATCATGAAAACTTCAGAATTAGCTCCGGAAACAGTTGAATAAAATGATCCTTATATTGTTATCTTTCTACTGTATAAATTTTAGCTTCATTGGGATTGTTTTGTGAGCCCCACATTTGTTTGATGGGCCTTATGCCCATTATGATTTCTCCAGTAAATATCTGCATTCAGGCGCAAAATTCTCCATCTTCCCTTGGGATTCATCCATCATAAATAAAATATAAAATGTTCCAAAAAAAGTGATAAATCATATCACAAAATTTAAAATTCATAAAATTAATATAATGTTGTACACAAAAAAATGAATTATTGGGCCCAAATTTTCATTTTAAACAAGAATTGCATTTTAGATGAGAAATGAAGTTCTATTTATGTAATGAACTCAAATCAATGTTTATGGACTTTGGAAACATTAATATAAAGATATTAAAAACCAATATTAGCCACTTTTAGTGACTAATCACACCCCCCAACTTGAGTTTTTCTAGTCCCGATCAAAATAAATTACAAATATGAAATTCAAATCCCCTTTTCCAAAAAAAAATTTAATACACATTTCTCACCCAAATATCTCATACCAAAAAAATTATGGAACCCATAAAAATAATTTAAAACAAGCTAGGTCCATAAGCATATCCCAAGCCCAAGCCCATTCCTTTTTTCAAATTCATTACAACATTTCATCCAATTTCAATTAATCATGATAAATTGTTGTGCATCACAAAAGATATGGGGCCCATTTTATTGTTCAAGGGGAAAAATGGAAGCGCTAGGTGGGAATCACATTAAACCTTAATATGAGTATCCATTTTTTTGAAGATTTTTTATCCACAATTGATATGAAAGACTAACTCTGGGTAAGACAACTATGGAGTCACGATCCCCAAGTGTCGGACGCCACACATATTGTCAATTCCATTCTCTACAATAGAGATATAAAGCCTAACTCTGGGCAAGAAAACTATAGAGTCATGATCCCCAAGTGTCGGACGCCACACATTTGGACAAAACATTTCTCTATGTGGTCATTATTTTTTTTATAATTTTTTTATTGTTTTTTTAATACTCAAATTAAACTAAAAGTGACCCCAGAACCCTATGCTATAATTAAAGGGACCCAAGAACTCAAATTTACACCCATGATCCAGTAGACATGCACTGTGGCATTTTTACTAAGAGGATGAAAATGTAAACTTTGAAAAATCACATCGGAAAACCAAACTTTCCAAAAACTATGCTCATTAACTTAAACATGTATTAAAATCAGAATCAAGGCATGCAAAAAAAATTGATATCTAATTTCAGAGTTTTCAATGTGTGTTATCATGTTCAAGGTTAATGGAATTTTTATTTCCATGCATGTTCTTATTAAAAAAATCATTTTTTATTTCATCTCCCCCTGACATAGAATAACACTATCCCCAGTGTTTAAAGAAAAGAAAAGTTAGAAGGGGGTAGGAGAGGAGTTCAAAGAGGAAATTTGAAATTGATAATCATGGAATGAAGTAACCTAGTGGTTGATGAAGAAATCACATGCCAATGTCTCCCTTCAATCCTGGGTTCAAGTCTCAATGGCTTTTATGGTGGTGAATGGGTTTTCTTTATGACTTACGACATGTCCTTTTATTTTTTTAACCTATAAAAACATAAAAATAAACAAAACAAAATAAACTAATGATACATTGTCTTCTTTTTAGATTTCTGGGTAAGGTATTACTCAGAGATCACGCCATGTGACATAGATGAATATGGATATCCCCTTTCATACCCATCCTTACTCATAAAAGAAGAACAGGTCAACAGTCTATGGTAATTTATTATATGAAAAAAATGATTCAAAATGATTAGAAACATGGAAACCATGGGTTGCCTCCCATGCAGCGCTTTTGTTTAACATCGTTAGCTCGACTTGTACCCCCCAACTTATCCAATTCCAACTTTCAAAATTTTAATGAACCCATCTTTCTCCACCCCAATAAGATTGAGATTGATTATTTGTTTGAAATATGTTTCATTTGAAATCCTTTGTTCTACAATGAGCGGTAAAATCCATGAAATATTAGAAATGGTTGATTGAATTGAATATCTAGTATTGCCTAAGACATCAATGAACATTCCCAATTTTTTAGTTTCAAGAGGAGAATAAATTGAAATTTCATGGTATTGGTTATCAACATTTAAGAGTGGTGAAGAAAGGATAAAAATTTGAGTTCGGGTTGATAAAAATTTACAAAAGAATAATGGAAATTTGAATCAAAAACAGTTTCTTCTCCATGAAATTTAGAAATAATTGGTTCATTTTGAAAGTAAGATTCATCCTGAAAATTGTCCAGTTTAAAATCAGAAGTGTGTGTGGGATCAATGTTTTGTATTTCTCCCAATTGTTCAGTGATTGTGGTCCTAAAAATTCACTAATGGAGCCATGTTCAGGAAACTCAATCCATGATGTCAAGTTATTATCTTTTGAATTCAAAAAATCAATTTCATCCAGATTTAAACACTCTTCATCTTGACTTTCAACATTTCCTGACCAATTCAATTCATTATGTAACTCTGAATTCCCAAATGTGAGTTCTTCACATGTTGTAAAATTTTGTAGTTATAACCTTAAAGATGAAACCTTAGAATTCATTATCTCCATTTTATTACATAATCGTTCAAGAATTGTTTCAGGAATAGAGTTGATAGATGTTTGTACATCATGGACTTCCTCATTATTTATATTTTCAATCATTCTTGATAGGTTTGGAAATTGATCTTTTAAACAGTCAACATCCCATTGATCGTTCATGTTATCGAGTGTGGGGTAATCATTCAAGTGTTGATCAACATAATTTTCTATGTGATGGGATTCTCATTGTTGATTTTCTATTTGATTCTAGCCCGAGTTTATGAAAGGATATTTTTGATGATACTCCATTGGAGTTGAATGAAATTTTGATTTGGACTTTTTTTTGGACACACAAAAAAGGAAAGGGGAAAAGAAAAGAGAAATATATGTGAGAAAAGAGAAGTTAGGTGAGAATAGAAGGTGGGTGTCTAAGAAAACTTACTTGTGTCCCTGGCAATGGTGCCAAAATTTGGTTGTGCCCAAATTTTCCCTACCGGTAAAAGCGGTCGTTGAAGTACAAGTAGGGATCGAATCGACAGGGACAGAAGAAGAAACCTTGAGACACTTGGATTAGATGCAGGATTGGCTATGAAGTGGCCAACTATGGTGTTAACTGATTTAAAGAAATATTGATTTAATTTAAAAAAACCAATAAAATTACTTTAATTAAAACAACTAATTAAGGTGAGTTGATCCTAGGTTGTCTCTTGGGCTTTATTGGATGTATTTGTTTTTCATTTGATTTTCTGTTCATCGGTTCAAGAGGTATCCGTTAAATGAAATAATCCCTCAATATCATTCTACGATTTAATCCATACACAATTTCAAGGCTAATCACCAATTCACTTAGAGGATCAATTAAATTAGCACTCCAAGGAATTGGATCATACTAGCACTCAAAATGTGTCATCGTTAAAGTCGGTGAAGACAAAGAAGAAGATAAATCAAAGAAAGGAACTCTTAAAATAAAGAACAAATTTAAGAATTTAAGAACATCAAATAACATTCAATAAAACTCATGAAACTCCCTAGGATCAACCCATAAAAGTTTATCCCTCCATTGATGATATTCTATCAATGGAAGTGGGTAATTGACTTTAAGAAGTGTGATTGAAGAAGAAGAAAAACATTAATCAAAATGAACACTCCACCGTTGTGTGATGAATTCACAAGTGAGGGTGTGAATAAATTCACACTACGATTCAATGGTATCAATGTGTGAAGAAAAGGAAAATAAAAATTGAATAAGAATAAATTTTATTAAAATACTAAATGTGAATGAAAAACTTACATTAGAGAAATTGATGATGTCATTACAAAACGAAAGCGGGAAATTACAATTGAAAGAAAAACTTGGATTCAAAGGAAAATGTTAGATGATAATTCCCTTCACCACCATATCATTATATAGGAATATTAGGAGCCTTAGGTCCACCCCCCACAATCAATTCACCCCCCAAAAATTAATAGAGTCAAAATGAGGGTGAATAATTAAAAGGAAATTGACGTTTCGAAGTTGACCTGGAAAACTGTCCAAATTCGTTCACCATTTTGACATTCGAATATTTAATTGATGGAGGCCGAATCATGAGGGGTAGTAGAAGAAAAATATCTTCATCCATGTGTCCTCTATCTGATGTAAAAATTATAGGACATTTGGCTCATCCTTTTGGATGTTATGGGCGAAATTTTGGGACCACTTTATGTGCATTAATGTCGGGTCCACCATTTAAATCTCAGATTCAGATCCCTTTATCATCATAAAAACTTCAGAATTATATCCAGACACAGTTGAATAAAATTATCCTCATATTTTTATCTTTCTACTGTATAAATTTTAGCTTAATTGGGATTGTTTTGTGAGCCCCACATTTGTTTGATGGGCCTTAGGCCCATTATGCTTTCTCAAGAAAATTTATGCATTCGGGAACAAAATTCACCATCGTCCCTTGGGATTAATCCATTGGACCTAAAAGATAAAATGTTCCAAACAAAGTGATCAATCATATCCCAAAATTTCAAATTCAGAAAATTAATATAATGTTGTACACAAATAAATGAATGATTGCTCCCAAATTTTCATTTTAAACAAGAATTGCGTTTTAGATGAGAAATGAAGTTCTATTTATGTAATGCACTAAAATCAATGTTTATGGACTTTGGAACAGTTAATATAAAGATTTTAACAATATATATTATCCACTTTCAGTGACTAATCAGTATATCTATGGGTATTAGTAGTGAAATATTCTATATTAATGTAGATATTCACATAATTTCCCCCTTGCAAAAAAAATAATCATCATTCAAAAATAGGCATAAAATAATCTATATTAAATGTGAACCCCCTGCCAATATATCTCATTAATTTCCTTTTTAATAAGTCTTTTCATACATTAAATATAAATTAAAAAAATTAGAAGAATTATTTTAAATATAATTATCAAAAAACTAACTAATATTATCGATAAAGTGGGTTAATAAATAAACTCAATCAATTAATAAGTTATATAAACCTAATAATCAATATTAATTATGTAATAATATGATATTTATTTATTATTCATGTTCTATTAATTTAAATTTATAATTAATTATAGAAAAACAATTAAACAACGACGCATAAAAAAATGACATTTCATATATTCTTACCAATTCCTACCTATTAACTCCTAAATAAGAGGAATAAGACTCGAGAAGATAGGTCAAGGTAAAAAATAAACAAAAAAAAACCAAGAATTCATATGGTAACTCAATTATAAAAGAAAATTATTCAATCCAAATAAATTTATGGATTACTTCTTATTTCTAGAAAGTTTTTCTTTTGGATATAATCAATACCAATATCCCTAGTTTCACTCTGATTCCATTTTGTAACATTTTGAACTAGTATAGCCAAATAGTTCCCAATTCAGGTCAGTACATCACCTCAGACACACATCATGATTACTAAAGTCATGTTTCAATGCTAAGGGATATATATGACATTAACTTTTAATTATTTTTTTGTGAAAAATATATTTTATTTATCCATACAACTCCTTACACGTATTTCGATAGACTATATAATATGAAAACATCATTATCTTACTTCAAAACCATTTTCTATGGACTAAAAATATTAAATATAACCACTCATTATATTTTTGTGTCATGGAAATTATATTTAGGGTTCATCGTGGTTAAAAACATCATAAAAATGAAAAATAAAGAACCCAAAAATTCAAACAATGATAGAGGAAAAGAAAAAAATAACATACATTGTATTCTATACTTGATTATCTTGAGGGGTCGTAGAAGAGTCATGCTAGTTTCAGAGGACTTTTCTGAGAGCAAGAGAATCATGAGGGACTGAGTTGCGGTTATGGTTTTTTTAAATACATTAGGGAGTCTTTTAATAGGAAATAAACCATTTGACTGTTTTCCTATAAAGGCATGAGAAACACCAGCAAATGTCCTCTTAGAGGGAAAATAATTAGGAAATACCCTTTATACCCATTTCTTCTATAAAACATCCTTTCTTCTTTGAAAATATATTTTTAAAACATAAATCTTTTTGAAATTTTTTTTTATTTTAAATTATATAAAAAATCAAAAAAATATTTTTAAAACCTTTTTCTTTGAGGATAGCTTTGAAAACTTATAAAGGAATCTTTGAAAACCTTTTGAAAACCTTTTCCTTGAAATATTATAAAATAAGATGGAAAATAATTTTGAAAACCTTTTAATTTAAAAAAACCTTAAAAACTTATAAAATAATCTTTCAGATCAGTGAAATCCTTTTCTTTGAAAAAAACCTTTCAAAAACATATAAAGGAATCATTAAAAATTATTTAAAACGCTTTTCAATCATAAAACAATTTTTGAAAAATATTTTTATTTGAATATAATTTTAAAATCAACAAATTTCCATAATATTACAAAAAACATTTTCTTTAAAAAAATAACCTTTTAAACTTACGAAGGAAGCATCAAGGAAATAATGGTCATGATGGTGGGTAATTTCATACATGACAAACATTGTTTTTACACCATAAAAGTTTAGAAAAGGGCCTTGATTAGAGAGTGATAATAATATTACATTTATAAAAATTTTAAAAAAAGGTAATATATGGTTAAAATTTTTCTTTAAACAACATAGGATAATAGTAACACATTTTTAGAAAACCCAGTTTTGAAAGAATCTAGATTTTTGACCTACAGTAGAAATAAAGTCATATTTTCATAAAAACACTTTGTTAATTATGTTAAGTAACAAAGAGTGTAAAAATGGTACCATTACTTGTATATAAAATGAATAGATAGAGTTTAAGTGAATTAATGATAGTTCATGATATATAGATAATAATATTTCATCATTGGAAACACAATCATAAATAATCATTATAAATGATGAGATTGTAGCAATAAACTATTACCACCTTAGTAACATTGAATCATAATACGATGGAAATAATAACATTACATAAATATTAAAATATCATAAAAATAAGTTTATTCCTGATATAACATTTCAAAGGCAGTATATACACCACATTGAAAAATGTATATATACATAACATGACATGTGTCTCAAAGAATGCAAAGTGATACAAATTTACGTTACCGATTTGGTATCTTTTGAAACATAAACCCCATGAAATAAATATCATCAAATAGATATGTAAATAAAAATAAATTTAATTATAAAAATAATATAATAAATTCATTGGTAGTATATACACTATATATTATAAATAGGAAGTGAACATGACTTGTGTCTTGCGGAAAATAAAAGTGAGGTGAGAAACCCCTTACCTTATGTATTGACTCTCATCGTACACGTAAAAACATCCTATATAATAAATATATGTTTATTATTAATGTATTAAATAAATATATTATTATATAAAATACCATATATTATTTTATTATGATATTATATTACTCATTTAATAACAATTCCATTTTAATGTTACGCTTTAGGTAATATGCACTTTTTTTTCTTACATGTTTTGACTTATTATTCATGATCCACTTACTTAGATCATGATTTACTTATTTATATAATGTAAAGCATGATATAAGTATCATATATATTAATTATATAAATATTTTAATAATCTATAAAATCTATAAATATGAAATGAACTACACTGTTCTTAGAGATGGTAGGTTGTACATACGCATGAACGTTGTTTCCATTTTATTGTCATATTGAAAGAATTAAAGTAAATGACATATATGTGTATATATATATAATAATTAAATTATAATTATTATGTAATATATATAAAATAATTTCACAAAAATCATCCTTAATTCATTCCATATAGAGTGTGAATGAATTGCATCGCTTTGAGGAGGCGGTAGTCCACACATTCAAAAACGAAGTTATTGTATTTATACAAAATGGAAATCAGTAATGTATGTTTTATAGAATAATTAAAGAAACATAAATAAATCATATATATCATATATATAATATAAAAATATAGTTTCCTTCCTAATTCCCAATTATGAGAGGTGGTAAAGGAAAAAACAAACAACATCAATTCATGAGGCGGTAAGTCACTGTACAGAAGAACGATAAATTCATTACCCATTAAATGGAATTGTATGTAAGTTTACATGGAATAATTATAATAAAAAAATATAAGTATATTTAAAATATTGAGATTACTATGTAATCATGGAATAAGAATATTTTAGGTGTAGAGAATCAAAATAAAATGAAGGATCTTGAGGAAGATTATTACCTCTTATTTGGGTAACTACTCTTGGTTTGAACCAAAGGGATTCCTTGGTTGTATTTCTTATCAAAGGTAGGATTTTATGATTAAGGGAGGTATCTTTGTAGATTATTTTGGTAGATTTTTATGGTTCAAATGGAATAATATGTGTAAATAAGTGGGAGAGGTGAGTACCTTTTATTAGGGAGGAGTGGCATTCTTGAAATGTTTTGAAAAGGAAATTCCAACCATGTTTTTTCCTAGACAATTGGCTCTAATAATGGTAAATATTAAATAAAAGGTATTATGGTGTCTAAATGTGGCTATAAAATGGATTTTTATATGTTTATAGGTCATTTTGGCCCTTACTTTTAAGGTTTAGTCCCTTATTAAGCTATTTTTTCTCTTAATCGTTGTAATTGATTTTAATCACTTTCACTAATATTTAGGTCATAAAATAATTTGATGTTTTTATAAATTATTAATTATTTTTATTCCTAATATGGAATAAATTTTTTAAAATTCTATCACATAAGTGGAAGAAATTAATTTAAATTTAATCCCACATAAGGGATGATAGAGCAGGTTTTTAAAGTAAAAATATTCAAATGTTTGAAATGTTTTTATATCCAATTTCATTATGAAATTTATTAAAATGACCTAAATTAGATGAATTTATGAAAAATATATCAAACTAAACATTAAAATTATTTTAAAACATAATTTAAATATATATATATATAAATTATATGAAAAATAGTTTTGAATTAAAATTCAATGGTGTTCACTATTCATTAAAAAAATGAAACTTCTCAAAAAACTAAAAAAATTCATCCAAATTAAATTTTTATATTATAATTTAAAAAATTATGTTTATTTTGTATAATAAAAATTATTAATGGGTCAAAATCATATTTAAAATGGTTTCTCCATAAAAAGATTATAAAATTTCATTTTAGAAAAATACATCTTTTTATTCATAAAATTGGATTTATTCTTATCTTACTCTTATCAAAACTATTGGATGGGTATCAAAAATATTAATTGAATATATAAAATATAAATTCTACTGAAAGCATTAATGAAATGTAGTTTAGTTAATTTATCGAGATGAAATTGTGTTTGAACATAGAGAAATAGTTTTCTAAGAAAAGTAATTTCTATATTTTGAAATAGTTCTTTCATTCACTTATACTAATTTATAACGAAATGATTCACTTTATATACTTGTATGAATCATATTTTTACAATTTATTTAATCTTATTTGTGACTTATATTCCAACAACTAGGTGGTAGCTATAATAATATCCCATTAATAATATTAATAGTATATTATAGTTTAGTAAAACATGGCATTGTGTGTTTAATTTTATTTAAGGGACTCAGTATTGTGTGTAATAAAATCCAAACATAATGTTTTTTATACCGAAAGTTAATCTAAGTGTTTCACATGGTGCAAGATTAACTTTTTTTCTGTATAATTCAAGCCAAACTTAGTGCTTTTATATTTAAAAAGGTTATATTCTGTGTTTCATGAAATTAAAAATATCAAAAATATTAAATTAACTTAAAAAAATATTTTTTCACAAAATCTCAAGGTGTTATAATATACATGAAGTTTCATCACCACCCCATGTCTTCTCATGTACTTTGGCCCATGTCCGTGTACTTTGGGTCATGCCCATGTACTCTGGACTTTCCCATGCACCTGTCCTGGTCTGGGTACCTAGTTGTGTTTGAGTATTAGGTTGTTCTCTTATACTCTGGTTATGCCCATATACCTAGACTTGTTCATACTCATGTACCCTAGGGGTGCACATTGAGTCACTATTCATGGGTCACACAGTGTGTGGTAGGTCCTACATGGAAGGCTATATTTTATTTTACTAAAACCCAAGTCCCCACAACTCGGGGACTACATGGTTTGTGTTCTTCATAATGCATTCCATGTTTTTAGGGATTTTCAATAATCCTATAAACTTTCATTCAGATTCACCTCACATCATTTCTGCCTATGCTTCAGCCATGAAACTCTCAAAATATCTTAGATCTAGGGTTTCCAAACTCTGATCATCACTGGTTGCTGGATTTCGAACACCCCTTCACTTCAAAAACGTTTTTTGTCATGTTGCATCACTAGAATGCCCAAAAACCATGAAAAAGGAACTTCGGATGTAATGACCCGAATCTGGAACCCTTCCACTGGTGCCCTGTACCCGGTTCACCACATGACCTCAAGCGTGTTTCACCAAACGCCAGAGGCTTCCGACTAGCAGCGAGGGCCTTGGTGAGTCAGTGGGGAAACTATGCCCTCATTTGGTAAAGTATGCAGCAGAAGAATAAGCATAAACAATAGTGGAAGCAGTAAATAGCATGCAACAACTGAACTGAAAGTAAAAAAACAATTTTTGATATAATAATGATGCATAATGGTAGATGTATCTGTGAAAAACAGTAAGCAAAACAACGTGCTGAAATAAAACTGAAACCAAAGTACTAAATGTAAACAGAAACTCCAGCAGCATCGCGGGCCAAGGGCCGGTCCCATGCTTTCCAGTTCTAACTAGCAATCAAGTACCTGAGGTAGAAGGGCCACAATCCCTACCTATACCTGCAACCATATAGTCTGTTTGGGCCAAAAAGCAGGACCCAAACAGGGTGTGAGACTAATCCCAGTAGGCAACCACTACAAGATTTGTGCCCTACTGTCAGTGAGTGACATAGCAAAAGTAAAGGTAAATAAATGCAGTAAACAATTCTACCAATTACCATTCACATTCATTTAACTTCACAACCAGTGAAAACAAGCAAAGTTTTCTATTCCACGATAAGCAAGTAACACAAAAGGTATCTAAAAAGACTACCTAACACAAGCAGTACAAAAACCAAGCTTGTTCTTTGGCTTGGTGGACTCGTCACATCCAACCATCAAGAATACACACACTGACTCTCTGGGTGGCTAAAACCAGCAGACCCCTATAGTCCAGTCAACAAACAAGGCACAGACACATTGGGAAGCTCTTATGTCAATTCCCTTATGGTCTTGCAACGATAGCTATAGACTCTCTAAGGAAGCACTTACGTCTAATTCCTCCTATGGTCTCGATGCGTGGGTAAACTAATAACACTCTTGGGAAGCACAAATTCATATTCTCATAGGTCCTGCATACAAAAATAAAACCAACAGACCCTATAGGGAATCACTTAATTTTCTATTCCCTCTTTGATCTCCCGCACCAGGTTCTCACAGCCCTGAGCAGTCCAGTCATGCGTAATTGACTATTAACATCCCTAAGTAAGTTAAACAACTACTTGGCTAATTGATACCATACTTCAAAAGCATTCCAACAGCAGGAAACACATGCAACCAGTGATAACAAGTAAACTAACAATTGCAATGGGGTTGCCTCACAGGCAATGGTGCCAAACGGTAATAAACAGCCAAACAGGGGAGGAAAACAACCATGGGGTGATCCTCAAAAATGTAACCAAGCATAAATTAGCATCAATTCATCATAATCTAACAATAAATCTAGGAATATAAACAATAGGATCAAAATCCTAAACCTGGGATACCCGATACATGGGTATCCTATACTTTTGCAACCAAAACTCAAAGAACTTCAATGTAGGGAAACAAACCACCTACCTCGATCCTTGGAGATCGATATACTTGAACCTCGTCCCACGAATCATCCTATAACGGAGTATATGTTCCAAAACTTCTAAAATTCTCAACCTCAGATAACTCACACGGGAGGTAGAATCAGGAAACGAGGCTATAGAAGAACCAATAACTCACAGCTGCGATTCTTCTGCAATTGACAGAGTTAGATTTGGAAAACCGGTGACGGATCGGTGGCTCAGAGAATAATCGGCCTCCTCGGATGCTCTGGACAGAATTAGGTGGAGAATAAGATATTTCCCATCATTAGGCGCGACCCCGGGTCGATTAATAAAAAAAAAGTACACGGCGTGTACTTCTTGAGTACACGGTGTGTAATTCAATTTTTCCGTACTCCAAATTAACCAGCCTCCACCTCAGAATACACATTGTGTATGTGTCAGGTCTTGGAAAATACACGGCTTCGAGTGGCCGAGGAGTACACGGCGTGTACTCAAAAAGTACACGACGTGTACTCTGAAAATTTCTATATTCTTTATTTTTCCTTAAAAAGCTCGTAAAAGAGATCTGTACCTGAAACCGAAGCTCTGGGTTCTTACATAGGATCTCATCCCAAACTTTTATCACCTCCTCATACCAAAATCATGTCATATATTATAATTCTAAAACCATGATAATGATTCATTGCACCAATGAATGATTTTCCTATAATTGTTCACCGGGTACATTTTTAACCACAAACCCGAGGGAAAATTGATGTTGAATAGGTGAAGAATGATAGGATAAATACAAAAAACACAAACATGAAGAATGAGCCTCAATCATTGTTGGATTTTGACTCAATCCATTATCATTGGGGGTGATGAACGAAAATTATAATCAAGGATAAACAAATATCATCAAACAAAATCCATCAATCGAATGAGGATTTAATTTTTGGTGGAATCAATTCATGTTCAACATGGGTAAAAAAATAAGGGATTAATCCAACACAAAAAAAATCCCTAACATGAGTTTATATTGATCACTGATGATGAAATTTTCCACATCATTTTCATTAGTGACATACAAAGACTCTTTTGGTGAAGATGACTCCTTGGAAAATCAATCTTTGATCCTCGATCTCATTATCGTCTAGCAAACTCTCCTCCATTGACCTGTTAAGAATGCTAGGATTATGAAAATAACCCTAGTGTTTGGCTATAACTAGGCTTTTATAGAAGGATATTAGGGCGTGATAGTGAAATAAAAAATTAATTAATTAGATAATTAATTTTATTATTTTCACGTGTGAAATCACTCTAACAAAACTCCCAATGCTGACAAAGATTAAGTCATACATATGGTAAAACCCACATTCTGGATTTAATGGCAGTCTCAAATTTAAAATCCAATACCTCATTTAGGATTTATTCCATTATTTCTTAAAAATCTATAATAATATAATATAATATATTTATTATATTTATTATATTTATTATATCAATATAGAGCTTATCCGGGCCCTAGAAACCCACATTGACTCAACATTTATTCTTGAAAATATTCATTAAAATATTTTAAATGTTCATAAAGAGAAAATAAAATTCATTACAAACATATTCCTCTATATGTATCCATGGATTGTGGGAATCAATATATTCATGAGTATGATCTTTCTCAACGAATGGTTTTTTAGAACCATGAGTTCAATGGCTGGAGAGAATTGAGAGCTATAGATTTTTTGCCTATAGATTTCTATATTAGAGACTCTAACACCCATTCAAGAGGATTAAACAAATTTATATGGTCATCTTAGAATCAAATTTTGATTTATATTTTGATTTTACATTTCATTATGTATTCCAAAATCGCAAATCCCACGAAACATTTGACTTAATCCCTATAATGTTTAAAAATTCATGTTATACATTTAAACTCCTCAAAAACATCATCTTATAATGAAAAATTAAATATTATAACACTTTTAAATGATTCAGGTTGATCTTAAAGAAATAAAAATTTGTGATATTCTCTTGCAAGAACCACCAAGACATAGTAGATATTGTGGTTCACTCAAGGATAGACCAAAAAAACGTCAAAACCACCTTGTTTTGGTGGTTAATTTAGAGAAAAACTCCATCAATTTACCAGTTTCACTAAAGCCTCCTAAAATTAGCGCAATTTCATTTTATGTCTCATCACATATAATAACTTTTGAAACCATATAAAAAACTCTTATTTGATTTTTCCAAAACTATTTTTATAAAATCTATCTAGTGTTCACTATGTATCACACCATATGAACTACCTTGTGAATGTTCATCCATAACAAGTTCCCAATACCCTAAAAACACTTTTGGGGTTATAGAAGTCCACACTTATCATATATATATATATATATATATTACATCTTATTATAAAAATATTCCTTACATAACATAACGATCCATTATAGAATCATTTAAGTCTATTTCATTTGGAATCATATACACATAAATAACTAGCCCATAAGTGAGATACATTATCTTATATTAAGTTCTTAATAACTAGAACCCTTCATAGACATATCATAGATAATAGCTTTCTTCATAACCTAGGGAAAGGAAACATAAGAAAGGGTGAGATCAAAGACTCGGTAAGGGTAAACAAGGTAGATATGAACATAATATGGTAATAAGGGTATTAGAAGATGATAATAACATTTAACAACCATGCCCTAAATATCATAGATCATAAAAATGAGTCATAGAATAAATCATGGAAGTTCATAAGACATGAATCATGATGGAATCAAAGAAATGATCCTTGAGAGAATAAAATTGGAATAATACATATATTTTTGGCTTATACAAAAGAATATTATATCGTTTCCTAAGCAGTAAAGGATTACTACCAAATACATCATAGTGGAATGGGTTCACACTTCAAACCATTTTAGTATTCAAGGTTCTCTCCTAAGACTATCATATTGGACAATTTTGCTTACTGAATTGGGTTCACTCCCAATTATACTCCTTTTTATCTCATGAGATATAAATCTTTTCCCAATGAATTAGATGGAGATATAGGTCACACCCATAACATAATTAAAATCATACATATGTCTGTCATAATATCATAAAACATTCATCATATCAGAACTCATAAAACGAAATGAATTTCATAACTATTTTCATTATATCATAACCCAAGAAATGGAAATGGGTTTCATAATCATCTCATAAATTCATCATAGTATAACCCATGGAAAAGGAACATGTTGCATAAACATCTCTTCACCAAAATTATAAACCCACCAGATAAAGAATAAGGATGTTATCCCTGGATTATATCGAAAATAAAGATTAATTATTATAAAAGGACTTCATATTAGATAAAAAATGATTTTGAAAAATCACTTGAAACATTTATTGAGGAAAATAACCTTTTCAATGGGAAAATAAAATTTTTTAAACAAAATTTTCACAAACCATTGTGAAAATAATTTTCATTGAAAATAATATTTTAAACATATAAAGTAAGATTTAAATCATTGATTGTTCCTGATGGAGGAAAACACCATTCATGTCATACATGTTAAAATAAAGATTCCTTTTACATTTTTGGAAAAAAAATTAAAAATAACCTCATTTGGAAAAAAAATTAGATTCATTGTATAACATTATTTAAAACATCAAACACATAACAATCATTGGAGCTCAGTAAAAACATTCATCAAAATATTTTTTTAAAAACATAGACAAGGAGGAAAAGGATTTTTTGACTAAAGAGATAAATGAAGTAGGTATTACTTAAAAAAAATGGAATATAATTAAATAGAGAGAGGAAAATTTAATTTACATTAATACCTATAGGATAAGAAATTTTATGTTTTTATTGAGATATAGATCATAATATTTTTTTATCCGAATTATAACCATAAAAAATCATGGTATATAATGAGATTGCATCATAAAATCATTACCACTTTGGTAACTTTTGAATATTAAGCCCCATGAAATAAAGAACATTATCTATATAGTTATACGTAACACCCAAAGGATTTAAGAATAAATTTAATATTGAATGCATGAAACATTAAGTCTATACAAAACAACACTTTGTTATAACCTATCCAATAAACCTAATTTTTCAACTTATATATTTTTAATTTCAAAAATATGACATACACGGTTGCATTCAGGGTGATTTTTGGAGTCTAATATAACAAACTTAATTTCTTTGAATATTAACACACCCTTATTAACAATAACCTACCCTTATGAATAGTATCATGGCCATTATGAATGTAAATGCACCCTTAAGAATAGTATATTAACCCTTATGAATAGTAATGTACCCTTACGAATAGTATCATGAACCTAATAAATATTAATTTTCCCTTATGAATAGTAATATCACCCATGTAAGTATAAATAAAATTTAGCCACCTTATAAATGATAGTGAATATTTTAAAAATTAATAATTAAGTGTCGGTATTTTTGTGAGAAGTAAATATTTAGTTAAAATTTTATAATTAATAAATTTATTTAAATGAAAAATAAGTTTTCATAAAATGTATTCCTAAATCAAAAAAAAATCTTAGGATTTTGGTGTAATTTAATAAAACCTTTGTTATTTTTTTAGGGAATTACCAAATCAGTTTTAGTTTTAAAATTGCATTTTATGAGTAAATGATGATTTTACTTAAAAATTAAATTTCCCTTATTTAGAAAATTATTTTGATAAAATTTAGTTCATATTTGGATTCTACATGTCAAAAAATGTTTAGGGTAAACTTTTGGGATTGTTCTATAATACTTGAATTTTTTTGAATAGAGAAATACCATAATTTACTGTATATATATACGTTATGATTTAAATACACTATTCCTAGCATAATCACTGATGTAATCACCCTTTTCTAGAATTAACATGAAGTTATTAATATTTTTTGGTCATGTAATCATCACTATTTATTATCTTATGGAAAAATAATAAACTAGTGATTAAAATATTAAGAAAATCATCCTCGCCTCCACTATAAAAAACCACCCACACTCCCCTCTTCTCTTAACACCTCTCAAGCTTTGTTCCTTGTCTAAATTCTACCCAAATATCCTCCCAATATCCTCCCACACATTCATAATCATTTTTTATTATTAAAAGACCAAATCTTGTCCCCTAAAGAGGCTCTCAAGGAAGATTACTTCAAGAGGTAAACTTCTCTTTTAAATTATTTTACTTTCTTTTCAAGTTCCTTTGTTTTCATTATATCCTTACCTATCCTCATAAAATTTTTATTACAACTATATTACCTTAAATTTACTTTAATTTTTTTTATAATCATGTAATAATTTATTATCATATCTCATTTACCCATCTTTTATGCTAGTAGTAAAAGACACCATCTGAGATGTGCTAATTTTCCACATTCGAGGACGATGGGTTTTCAATTTCTATTACCATATTCAATTATGGTCATGAAACCATTATTATGGTTGAACCATACTATAATATATGTAATATTTCTCATCTATGGTTATGGAATCTTTTGTACACATGGTTTTGATTTATAAATCAAAATGAGTTCGTTGTGTTCAAAAACTGCCAATTATCCCAAACAGTTATCATTAAATAATTTATATAATGATTCATATTCACTGAAAGTAACAAAATGAAAATTAAAAAAATTTAAACTTTTATATGTTCAATAATAACATATAACTTCAATTCTATACAACCATCCTCATTTTACATGTTTCTCTATTCATGTATATAAGTATACCGATCATGAAACAAACAGTCCTGAACAATGAAATTGAACTTCTTAACCCATCAAAATAGCCATGAATGAACTTAATAAGGTTATAATAAATCAATTAAATGGAGGGTAGGTTCTCAAATTATTAATTAATGAACCTAAATTTTATTACTCAGTTCATTGAGATCAAGTGGAGAACACGTTCGGACTTAAGGTAAGGAGTTTCTCATCTAACTTTTATATGCATGAGATTTTCATTATTCACTACGTATTTCTTGTATGTGGTGTATGTATATTAAAATTTAATATATAATATCATTAATTCCTTTATATTTATGGTATTAAATTATTCATTTGATTATTATTAATATTTTTACATACAATTCAATTGATTACAAAGTAGTAAGGGTTTCTTCATCTCACTTCCATTTTTGTGAGATATTTCATATTCACTATTATTACTTGTGTATAGTGTATGTATACATCCCAATGATGTATCATATAATGAATATATTTATTTTTATGATATTAAATTTATCATTTTATGATTATTAATTTTGGTTCATACGATCTAATTGATTACAAAGTTGTAAGTATTTTCTACCCGAACCTCCATTTTCATTCGGGTTGCACTTATTCTCTACTCATCTCAATGAAATAAAAATTTATTCTTATTTAATCCTAATAAATTGTGTTTTAATGTTATATATATCTTTAAAAATCATAATCATTCTTTATTTTATGTATAGTTACATGTTATAAAAGAATATTTAAAAAATTCTTTCGAAATACAGGCTTGATTCAAGGAACTTCTCAAATTCTTACAAAATTTTAAGTTCTCTCTATAATATTTTTTAATCCAGATTTATCTTTATAAAATCAAAAAATTTAACATGAAAAATCTATTTTGGTTCATTTATTGTTTTATTAAAGAAAACATGCCTTTTCTCTTTAAAATCTCTTTAATGAATTCCTTAAACGACACTAAAATGTTTTAATTCTAAAGCTTCTTTAAAAACACTTTTTACATGACTTCACGTCATTGGGAAATAATTTATGCCTCGAATGTAATCTCAATTTCCATACATTTTATTTTCTAGGATATACATGTTTAAAACCATATTTATGACAAGTAAAAAAAATTCCAAAAGAACTCTTCTTTACAAAGTAAAATAGATTTTTCTCAATTCAATTTAACTTTTATGAGATATATGACTTGTTCACCACTTATTACTCGAATGTGGTGTAAGTATTTCCCATTGGTATATGATATAAAGAATCTATATATTCTCATGATTTTATAAGGTATTATTATTTGTATGTTTCAAGGTGGTATGGGACACTTTGGAATGTTTAAGGATTATTTCCTCATGAATTTCTCAATGGTTTCATTTAAAAGTATATTTATTTATGTCAGCATCCTTTTATGAATCTTATGTTTAATAATGGTATATGTATTATTATTATATCATCTAAAATATTTTTTTTAAGTTTTTCTGATTAGTTTAAATGTGGACGTTCTATTGGGAAATAATCCCTCAAGGCATCACTGAAGTATTTTTGAGGTGATTGTGTTTGTTGACAAAGTGAACATCTGTGTTGTGATTGTTGATAGTGAAAACCATGACATACAAACTTTTTGAAAAAGGGGATTTCATGGTGGAATGTCGAGTTCAATAGATTTTGTTAATGATCCATGTTTGATTCAAGAACGTCGACAAAGATATGGATAATCTGGAGGCGGTACAAAAAGAACAGATACAAGGTGGCATCGTTTTCCAGTGTTTGCCAAATTTTTGGGCCTAAAAATCGTCAAATGAAGAAAAGTGGTTTTTGGAAAAGTGAATTGTGCATCTTGTACTTTATGGATTGGAAGATTATGCACCATATGTTTTTCAAGATCAGATCATCAAAATATTGCAAAGGGATAAGTGTCGCGCAAGTATTGGTGGTCTCGCGCATGTGACTTGCGCGTCGTGAAAGAGACTTGCGCGTCGATGCCTTGGAAGCTTGAGAACTTGCATGCCTATGGTTTTTCAAGATCAAAAGATCAAAGTATGGAAAAGGAAAGATTTTCGCAAATGTTTGGAATTGGGTCACGCAAGTGAATTGCAGGGGAAGAGACATGCGCACTGAAACTTGTGCGTTGAGGGGTGACTTGCGCGTCGTCGCACAGGGTGGTAAAATTGCCTATAAATACTGGACCACCCCTCCTCATTTCTTAACGGGGTTCAACACTTTGAGAAATCAGAGATCCCAACATGTAGGTGTGGTGGTCGTGCAAGTGGTGGTGTGTCACGCAAGTGGGACCTGCACGCCGGATTTGAAGAAGGGCGATTATTGGTAGTTGCGCGCCAATATTGGATTGGGTGTAAAAGGAAGTGTGTCGCGCAAGTTTGGAGTTGAAGAAGCTTGTGTCGCGCAAGTGTGTGAGGTGGACTTGCACGCTAGTTGTGACTTGCGCGCCGATACTTGTGTGTTGAGATAGACTTGCACGCCAAGTAAGGTTGATTTTTTGGCAGTGTTTTTGGGCTGCGTGGAAGTTGGGAGTTTTCCCGATACCTTCAGTGCAAAGAGAGATTCATCTAGGGGTGAAATTTGGACTTCAACAGAGCATCTACATACATAGTAAGATACATTTATTCATACAAATGAAGATACCTACAAGTCTATAAACTGTGAGTGGATCCTTTCTGAAGTAGTGAGTGAAGGAAGTGGAAGAACGTGATCCTCTCCACCAGTAGTGAGCCAGAGAGAGAGAAATAGGGAGTGACCCTTGGGAAAGCAGTGAGATAACCCTAAAAATTGTAAAGGCAGTGATCCTGGGATAGAGTGACTGTGCCCAAACATTATAATCCACAGCTAGTGAAGTTTAGTGGAATTTGGTACGACCAACAACCTGTCGGTGTATGCTTCTTGGACGTAGCCCTTAGCGGTGAACCAAGTAAAATTGATGTGTCTTATGCTTTCTTTACTTTCTGTTTATATCGTGCAACAGGAGAGAGATAGAGAGAGAGGAGTGTTTTTCTTAATAGCGAAACAAGATCAGAACGGGATTTAATTTTAAATTAGTCATACCCTGATTCACCCCCCCCCCCCTCTCAGGGTATTCATCCTTGTGGACCTAACACGTTCTATCTTGATTCCATTAACCAATTTACTTCGAATGGTTAGTGTTTATATTTAATGTACGAGGAAAGTTATTTACATTTCATATTTTAGTTTCAATATGAATGTATATCTTGTTTATGTTTATCCCCATTCAGAAGAGAAATGCATTGGACTTAGTAAGTGTTGGGTGGGGGTCGTTATATCCCCCCTAGTTCATCAGTAAGTCTCATGAGACAAACTATGGTCTTGGCACGTGTCCTTGACAAAATGGATATTTATGGTCTTGGGATGATGAATTGACGATATAGGAATGATGTCTCGCATTATGCATTCCCTCATTATGAAACTAGTAGTTCAAAGTTCTTGTGGTTTTTCAACTAGTATAATACACATGATTATGCTTTATTATGGAATTATTTATTCAATTATTATTCCTACCATAACGTGTTCAAGTTTATTTTTAAAGGAATGTTTTTTCAGTTATTCTCTATGCCCAATGTTTATGTTTATGATATATTTCACTGTATTTCTTACCCTTACTGAGTATCTGAGCTCACCCCTTTCTTATGTTTCATTTTCTCAGGATATGAAGAATTTTATTATGAATGTCCTACAGGGATATAATTAGAGTTGTGGATGTTCCCAATAAAACATATATGTTTTATTTCATTTAAAGATATAATGTTGAACCTATGTATGTATCTATTTTTTCAAAACTAATAAACTAATATGTCCTTTACGATGCAATGTTCTTGTAAGTATGCCAATGTAATGAAATAATACATCGGGTTTGGGAAACTTGGGTTGGGGAATTATAGTATATCCCATAATTTTCATGAGAAGAATCATAAAATACATTCATGGGAATTATATAGACCATATAAAAGAAACAAGTGGTGTATTAGGCATGTGACCCTCAGAAATAAAAGTGAGATGAAGATCCCATACATACTTTGGTAACTTTTGAATCGTAATCCCTATGAAATAATGAAAATAAATAAATCTTTAAATATAATGAGAATAAATAGATTCAAAATGTAACATGTCAGAGTTAGGTATATACACCTCATAAAAGAAGATAGGTTCCTAATATAACATATGTCCCAAAGAAGACAATTTGAGACAAAATATCTAACATAAGTCATAACTTCCTTAATACACATTAGAAAATCATGTATAATAAATATAGGTTTATTATAAATATATTGAATAATAATACTCATATTTATCTTATAATATATGAATTAACTATTACCTTTTATTGCCTATTTATTAACAATTCCATGTTAAAATCATGTTTTGGGTAATAACTGCTTTGTTTTTCGTGTAAGTTTTGAGTTTTTATTTTTAGTCCTTTTACTTTGTTCATTATTCCATCATCTTCCAAATTTTAAACATGATATAAATATCATATATATACATTATATATGTATTTATAGTAATCCATAAAATTTATAGGTAGAAAATTAATTACACTTTTCATGGAGATTTTAGGTTGTACGTATGCATGAATGATGTTTCCATTTTCTTGATAGATAGAATGAAAGGAAGGTAAATAATATATCACCTTTATAGATTTATTATTATTTCATATATATCACATATATTAATTAAATATATCCTTATTACCTTCCATGTAAATCATAATTCAAAAACAAATCACATCACTTCATGAGGTGGTAGTATGCTATACACCTGAGCAGCGTTATCATATTCCCATGGAATGGAACGTAAGAAGGTATGTAATTTCTTAGTACATGTTAAAATACATTGGTTTCCCAATATATTGTTTCATACTACATCAAGTTCAACTCCTCATATTCCATAGGTTGTTAACTAGTAGTGAGGGTCTAATGGAACATTTGTGGATATTATACCCTATTTACCAGAGAAACCCAATAGAGGAAGTAAATGAAAACCTAAAAATTCATCAATAACATAAACCAAAAATAACATGAAACATTCCAAAACTAGGGAACTACCAATGAACCAATACTTTAAAATATGATATGTCATGATACTCAATACTTTCAAAAGAAAACCTAAATAAGATTGTAAATACAATTCCCCAAATGGGTCCCGAAATCATGTTTGGTTCCCTCATGCATGCTCCATACCAAATCCCATATAATACATCTAACATTGGGCATTTTCCCTTATCCATGTGATACGAAAACCCATAAAACCTAATTTGTTCCATACGAGTCATCTAAACCATAAGTAATAGGGGTCACAAGTCGACATACAAGGAACATTAGTCCTGGTTCCCAATCAAGATTCAGAATTCCCTATCTAACCATCTCAACCATGATATGGAATTCCATGTCCATAGCATTGGATTTATGAGAATCAGTCCATCCTTCAAAAAATACTTTGAATAGGGGTACCTAGAGCATCGGTTTGGACCACCCAAGGGATATGATCATAATTCCAACATCCTACCAACAGTTAGTCACATTTCCTGATTTCAACATCAATGACTTATTACAACATAATAATAAAAAAAGTTGCATATTTTTAATTTATCACATTACCATGGATCATTACATTCAAAATGTTCTCAATTTCTATAGCAAACCCATTTCACCATTTGAACATATTACAACCATTTTCACCCATCTCAATATATTTAACCACATAAACATACCTATTTATCCATTCATCACACACACCCATTTAAAATCCATAACTCATAAAACTTAATAAAGTTAATCCAAACACCCCTTTACACCTTTTTACAGACAATTAATATTGTTTTAATCTCATAAACCCTTCAATTAATCATTTAACAACTCAATTACCATATTCAAGGAAGTGGATCACCTCATGGGTGACCATAGGTATATTCTACTCATCCTCAATGGATCCAACAAGAATCATGAAGGGTCCAATACATAGTTTTATCACCCAATTTATCATTTCCTATTAATGAAATAAAATTAATAATATAACAGCCCCAAAATCACAACCACATACACATGAATAAATATCCAGAGTATGGTGTATAAGTTATAGAACACCTACAACAAGTTCATACACAACCTCTCACTTAAACATGTCCCTTTAGTCAAGACCAAACAACCCTCAACACCCAATATAATAATATGATATAAAAACAAGGGATTAGGTATTTAGAAATATAAAAAACATCACACCATGATTCTATCGAAAAATAGATTGAGGAGGAGTGGTAGAATCACCCAGAGCTTTGATTCGCAACCAATGACACTTCACATGAACCAAGATTGATTAATAATTACCCTTTAAGGTGGAGTAATCCCTTGTTTCCCTACTCTAGATACAAGAGGAGTAAATGGGGAAAAATATCGTATGCTTTCCTAAATATAAAGGGGTAAAAATGGGAATTTTTTCCCTCTTTAATAAGGTGTATGGCTTTGTATCATAGTTGGTCAAACTGTGCACGAAATGTATAGAACCCTCTGTCCATTAGGTGGAATGGTTTGTATTGTTTAATAGGGATCATGTATGTTTTTTCTAACCATATGGAGGTCATGTGTTCTTATCTCTCCAAAGTCGCATGGTTTCTAAGATCACGTTGCATGATTTGTTAACCGTAAACCACCTCCTACAAGACACATGGTTATTGTGTAGGGTTAGTACTATCAATGCACTAACCATGCACCCTATATAGTATGGAACCTTTTCATAATTTTTCATATCCTGAACCCGCAAGACACCCCCAATACCTATCATAATCCTAGGAGGAATTTCATTTACCATTATAAAAGTAATTAAACAAAAACATAAATTGAAATTGTTCCTCATCAAACACCGGGATCTTAAAAATACCCTCCTTATAATAGTTTTTCATCGAGCTACACTCCCAAGAATCTCTGACACTATAGTGTAAAATTAATAGGACACAAGGCCCACATATCCACATCCCTCTACCAAGTTTCATCAGGAACTCGTCCATACTTTCACATCAGTCATACTAAAGGCATGGTCTTACCCCATAAAATTTTCTCATTGCGATCCACCACATGAATTAGATTCACCTCCAAGGATGTATTAGCATCAACCTCAACATCATCAACATCAATCATATGAGATGGTTTGGGTTCATACTTCCAAAGCTCCAACACATGAAAATCATTATGTATACCACCAATCCATTACAGAATATCCAATTGATATTCCACCAATCATATCCACTCAACATTCTCAAATGGTCGAACATACCTAGGCATCAACCTACCCTTCTTCAGAATCTAACAGTGGCCCAATCTTAGTTACACTCAAAGGAACACACTATCACTAACTGTATACTCCAAAGGTTGATGACTTCAATCAATATATGAATTCTATAAACATTGGGTTTTATCCATATACTTCTAAAGGCTCTGACACATCCCTCAATATGTATTTTAATATCATGATAGTACATTCTGATTTCTCGTCTGTCTAAAGGTGGAAAATTGTACTAAAAAACACCTGAGTATGTAGTTCCTTCTTTAACCCTTTCCATAATCATGAAGTAAAATGTGTATCCCAATATGATTCAATATTGTATCTCACCCCAAGAAAATTTATTATATCCCATACATGAAAGTAATTCAACTGATCAATGGTGATTGTCTCCTAGATTGATGAGAAACGTGCAACCTTTATCACATGATTCACAATCATCTATATTACATAATTATTTTGAGGAATCCTCAAAATTTCCCCCACAAAATACATGGAAATATTTCCCGACTTACTTTTTGTAATGGGAAGTATCTATAAAATTATATCGGGTCATTGATTTTTGGCCTTCACCTACTCACAAGTGTAGCATCGTTTCATGAAACCTAAAATATCGTTTTTCATTATAGGCCACCAATATAGTCTATGAACATCACAATACATTTTGGTAAAACCTGGGTTCACCACCCACTTAGAATCATGAAACTCAAACATCAACTCTTCTCCCATACATGTATGAACAACTACTTGGTCATAGATGTGAATAATTTAATTCTTATCAACAATATGATAAAAAGGTGGTTCCCCACCTTTGAAACTATCCCACATACTCAAACATTATGAATCCTCATATTGTCACCTCTTAACATGGTTCATAAGAGATGACTCAACAAAAAAGGAAATGAGTGTCATCAACTCATGATTCTCTTGGAAACCTATATGAATCTTATAAAATAAATCCATCATCTTCCATATGAAACTAGAATCTTAAAATTCCAAAGTTTGTTCCAGTTGAATTAATTCATCTGAAACACTGTTTCCATTCATGGGTATATAATCTAACAAAAATTCAAAAAAAATCATGTACTCTACGAATATTTTCAGCCAAATATTTAAATCTTTCTAGGAAAATATTCACATAAGGATATTACGGTCACTATAAGAAGTAAAATTCTCACCCATTAGATAATGATACCAACATTTCAAAGAAAAAAAACTACAGCTAACTCAAGGTTGTGAATATGAGAGTTCCATTCATGTGGCCTCAACTGGAATGATCTGTATACCAAAAAATGATCTCCTACCATTAGCACTACCCCAAGTCCAATTCGATATACATCAAAAAACAGGGTTTACTACTTACCTGAATTAGGTATGGTTATGATCAGTAAAGTGGTCAAATGATTATTCAATTCTTGGAACGAATTCTCACATGATCTAGAACACTAAAAATTTACACCCTTATTTTTCAATCCTGGTAATTACACTTCCAAGAAAGAAAATTCATTGATGAGCATTTGTTAATATCTCACCAAACCCAAGAATTTTTTAATTTCCAACAAATTTTTGGGTTTCCCCCAAGAAACAAATTTTTGAACCTTATCTGGATTCACTAAAACACCTTCCACTAAGATAATGTTACCCAACAAATGTACCTTTTCAATCCAAAAATGAAACTTCAATAGCTTTGAGTAAATTCTATGCACTTTCAGTTTTCCCAAGATGATGTTGATGTGTGTTGTATGATCATCATGAGTCTGAGAGTGCACCAAGATGTCATATATAAAAACAACTACAAACTGATCTATGTATGGGTGAAATATTTGGTTTATAAAATCCAATAACACATCAATTGAATTTTTTATCCCAAAAGGAATCACAAAAAACTCATATAAACTATACCTGCTTCTGAAACTAGTACACGGTATATCAAAATATCTCAACCTTATCCTACGATACCCTGAGATCAAATCAATATTAGAGAACACTCGATCCCCCTTCAATTGGTCAAAAAGATCATTGATTCATGGAATAGGATATTGATTCTCAATCATCATCTAATTATACTTCTAATAATCAACACATAAATGTAAGGTTTCAATTGTTTTCTTAGAAAAAATTTTGAGAACCCCTAGGTGATACACACAGACATATAAAACTTTTATCCTCCAACTACTCTAACTAATTTTTAAGCTCTTTAATCCCTTTTGGGACTATTTTATATGGTAGAATAAAACACTAATTAGCAGAAGGAATCATCTCAATCGTAAACTCAACCTATCTATTAGGTGGTAGCCTAGAGAAGTCCTCAAGAAACACATCCAAAAACAAATTCACTATAGGAGGGAAGACTCCATGATCCTTTCCCCCATCAGAAAGCATAAGACTTACCACCTGATTTCTCAGTTTACACAATTTCTGACAAATTGGACATGCACAGCCTTCTTGGATATTCCATTCACAAGATGGACATAAGTGTCACCCTCAGGAGAAGTGAAACACTCTCTCCTATGGTAACTATTGGTCAGAGTGGATACTCAAGAGGGGGGTGAATTGAGTTCCAATTAAAATTTCTGTTAAAAAAATTCTCTTAAAATCCCCCAATTTAAAAACAAAGTTAAACTATAGTGAATCTATACAGAGTGTAAAGGTTCAATTAGTTTCTCAAAGATTGATTAGGCCTTAGTTAAATTAATCTGAAGATTAAATTAACTTTTGAAACTGACTTACTGATTTACAATAAGTATAAACACTTGCGAATTTAACAATCAAAGTAGATTTAAAATAATTTTTTATTTCAAAGTAATAGCAGTGGAATATTAAATAAATATATAGTATACTTATAGACTTAAATTAAAATTCCCAATAGAGTTTACCAAGAGTTTTAGTCTCAAGACGAGACTTAGTCCTCTCAACAATTTATATAAATTGATCCACACCCTGGATCGGGGGTAAACAACAGTACAATACTATCCAGGTCCAAAGACCTCTACCACCGTTCTTCGTGAAAAAAAAACAACAGCACATAGGTTTTCCAGGTCTTACTCGACCTCTTCCACTATCCACAGTGGGAAACAAAGGGTTAGGAAGTTTCAGTGAGTATTTAAGAATCCTCCAGCTTAGTACAGGATTCAGTATGTGTGTAAAATAAATAGGTTACACACACTGCTCAAAATGTAAATAAAATAATCACTAAGATAAGTATGATTGAGTTTAGAAATGCTTTAGTGATTATTATTACAGCTCTGGACTCATTTGTTTTATCAGAAAAGATTTTTAGTCCTTCTCTGGTTTCTTATTCAAAAAACAGAGTGTCATTTTCTTCCTTGGTTCTTGGTCCAGCTTAGTAGCCTGAATGCATGAAATGTTTTTTGTAGTTCTTCACTCAAGATGTAGCTTGTGTTCTCCTCTAGAATAAGTTTCTTCGTGTATGTCCAGGATTCTTGGAGTATGGTTGTAGACTAGTGAAAAATACTCCATATTTAAATTTTGTTCAGCTCTTGGCTCTTTCACCCTTCTTGTGTCTTCTTAGTTCCTTGATTCTCTCTCTTTCAAAAGTGCATATTGCATGATCTTTTTTCTGTCCCTTTATAGCTTTCGGATTCTGTAGAAAATAATAATTACTTTTTTGCATGGGTACTAGGTATTGTTCCCTGACATGGAAACAGAGATCATTAAATAACATTAACTGCATTAAAAACATCAAATGTAACTGTTAGCTTAATAAACAAATAGTATTGAGAGTATAGAGTATAGAGTTTGACCGGTTGGTCAATCATTAGTAGCTCGTGTTGGTAAAAGTGTACGGTGTCATAGGATCTTCAATCGGTAGCTCTTGCTCTTGCATCTGTAGCTCTATATAACAGTTTATCTCCATCGGTATCTCTTGCTCCATCGGTAGCTCTTGAGATATCGGTAGCTCGATGTATCAGTAACTATCTATGAACTGGCTCTATCGGTAGACTTCTGTCTATCGGTAGCTCGGGTCTGTTTGTTAGTCGGTAGCTCGGTAGACTGGTTCTATTGGTAGACTTCCTCATATTGGTAGCTCTATTTTGTGATTGTCATTACTCGTATCAGTAGGCTTACTCTATCGGTAACTGCTGGTAGACATGCACATCGGTAGCTCGTCTGTTCTTTCGGTAGACTTTGTGTCTGCTTACTGGTAACTCTATTTATATCAGTGACCTTAGTGTATCAGTGACTCTATCTGTCGGTAGACTAAGTTTATCAGTAGACTGAGTACCGGTAGCTCTTTATCAGTAGCTATGTGCAGATCAGTATCTTACACTTAGCTGTTTTTATGCAGAACACATCCGAATGGGTTAGGATTATTTCATAACTTATATAAACATGGATAAACAAAGATTAACATATCTCCAGGATTATTTTAATATTATTATCATCTTGATCACAAAATGAAATAATTAATATATAGAAAAACATTAGACTGAGATTATAAAAGTATATTAAAGCAGGATTGGGATTATCAAAATAGGTGAGGTCAACAATCTCCCCATTTTTGATAATCACAACTTATAAAATTATAGTTTTAAAATATTGAGCAGTTGTATCAGATGATATATCATTAAATTCAATTATCTCATAGAAACAGTATGTTATAGAACATAATGGATCAGAGGTGGAAGAAAATGTGACAGTATCAGAGATAAGATTAAATGCAACGATATCAAAAGTAACATTTAGTGGTATCAAAGAGTTAAATGAAATGGTATTAGAGAACTAAATGTAATGGTATCAAAGAATGAAAGGAAAAGCACTGGTATTAGGAGGGAAAAGCATGATAGAGAAAATTTATCCCCCTTTGATACCCTCCCCCTTTGTAAAATCCTGGTAAACTATATATCCCCCTTAATATCCCTATAGAACATTTATCCCCCTTTGTGATAATCAAAAAGTGGGAAACAATAAGAAATAGAAAAAGTAGCACAATGAGAAATAAAGGAAATCCAATTGTATTAGATGTTTGAAAAAAGTTACAAAGACATAACATAAAATACATTGGATTCCTATCAAACAGTCTAGCCACTTGTTCAATCCACATCCTCAATGTGAGATTTGCCTTTTGGTTCAGAAGAGGATTCAGGTGAAGGCTTAGGAATTCCAAAACTGACCATTGGAGGTTGAGCAACTGACACTATGCCTGGCCTGTACTGAGTAGATCTTTGAGTGATCATCGGTGTGAGGCTTCGAAGTGCTTGGATAGGAGTCATTTGAACTGGAGAAGCAATAGAGGTAGAGGCAGGCAAATCAGGAGGTTCAATTACTATCCTAGCATCAATATGCAGAAAAGGCAGCAACAGTTTTCTGAAGTCCATAATTATTCCTCATCCACTCTCCATGGCAGATATGAATTCATATTTGTTCTCCATAAATTTTTCCAAAGCTGGAGTCAATTCTCTTAGCTTTCTAAATTGCTCTCGGAAGGCTTGATTGATAGGAGGCAGTTTCATATTCTCTATCATAAGCTTGTTGTTACTAGTCATTTGGGTATTTGTGTAAATATTTGAGAAATATGAGCCCACCTTTTCTTTCACTACTTTCTGAGAGGCAGAAGCTTCTCACATATAATCTTGGACTATTTTCATTATCTCTCTAGCTGAATCTCTGGTAGAAATCACAACTCTGCTCAGCTCAGATGAGTCCACAGAGCCACTGGTTGAAACTAAACCAAGTTCCTCCTTCATCACAGCTCGAAACTGATTCGAATACACTAAAGGTTTAGATGCAAGAGAACCAAAAGAGAGAGATATAGTCTCTTTGAAGCTTTTGGTCAATCCACTAATAAGATTTTGAACTTGGGAATCCTGGGTTTTAATATGATATTTCATAGAAGTTTTGAAACATTCAAATACTGAAACCATCTGTCTTACAACACTCTTCACATAAGCTAAGTCCTTATCTGCTTGGGATTTTGAGCTCATGTAAGAGTATAAAGAAACAACATATTCCTTTAGAGCTTCAAGATCTGCTTCATGTCTAGAAACTTGAGCCTAGCAGTCTTTAACTTCTTCAACTATTTCTCTCATAAAGGTTGATAAATTACAGGCAAGAGAAAGTTCAAAAGATCTTTCTAACATACTCATCTCTTCAGAAAAACTGTGCTTCATCTCAACAACTGATGCACTAAAAGATTCTTTCAGTTCATCCTTTAAGGATTACAGATCAGCCTTGGTAACTAAATTAGAAGGTGCAACTGCAGCAGATGTTCTTTTAGAGGCTAAACTGGCCACAGAATCAGTCATAACCGATTGAACTGAAGATACCAGAGAAACATCCATCTTCTTCATTTATTCCACAAAACTATCCTTAAGCTTTTTCCTTAAAGTATCCAGGTCATGAATTCTAACCACGTCTTCAGGAAATAACACAGAAACGACATTATATGTAATCTTATGTCTATTGAGAGATGCTTCATTATCTGAATCAGGATAGTCTAAACCACAGACTATAAAACCTGGTTCTTCTACCCAATCTTCAATTCCAGCAGCCACTGTAACACTTCCAACATTGGTTTGATGCTCCCCCTCAACTGGTGCATTCTCAATTAAAACAACAATATTGTCAGCAGCAGCATTCTCAGCAGCATTCTTAGTAGGTCTTCCATCCTGAGGAGAATCTTCTACTATCATTTCTTCTTCTGAAACAGCAGGAGGGTCTTCCAAAATAGGCAAGGGAATGTCAACTTCATTTGAATCATTAGCAGGCATTAAATATTGACCAATCACTGGACTAAGACTCAAATCAGCTGACAGAGATGCTTCACTCTCATGAAAATCTTCTTCATTCTGTACAGCAGCCTCTTCAACAGCCTATAAAGAAGCTTCTTCCTTATCTGATTTCTGTTGATCAGGATTTTCAGGAGTTGGGCTAGGAGGTAAGTCAGGGTCTCCTCCTTCATCAGCAATGGAATCTTCCTCTTCTTAATCATCACTATATTCTGGATCCTCTTCATCAGGTCCCAGACCTAGATCCCTCACATCCTTAGGTCTTGAAGGATGATTCACATGATTGAATTTTTCATACACCTTCTGGTCATCATTGACCCATTCTCCTCTCCAAGGGTTCCTATTTATCCTCATGTATTTACAGACTGTGTATGTAATACAAAAATTGTTCTTGACTACTATTGTCTCATCTTGAGACTTAGCTACCCCTTTTACTTTAATCATCACAAAGATCAACTTAGAAAAGAATAGGGAATTTGTCTTTGATTTCAGCCTTGTCATATATTCCATTTGGATCATCAGTAGTCTGCACAAATTCACCTTTACACAATGTCTTAAGAGGTGTAGGAGATAGATATCCTGATATCTCAAATTGGCAAAGTCTCCTCTCCTCAGTATCAGTACATGTTGAATAAATTTGAACAACAATATGTTCTCTCCATCCATTTCTATAGCAACTACTTGTCTTTGACTTCCATCACCAGTCAGCTCATCCAAAGTAGTCTCATAATTGAAAATATCACTGGTAGGTGGCATGGCTCTTGAGACATATCTAGATACACCTTCATGTGGGACTTTTAAGCACTCATACCACTCAACAGATGAAAACAACATCTTCTTTCCATTCGCAAAAGAGGTTACTCGATTTTCATTCTCTGATTTATCAAAGGTTACAAAGTTGTAAAACTGTTTCACTAACTTTGGAAAGTAGGGACCATTGTTGTTGGAAACACACTTTACCCATTTTGGATCTTCAAGAAATTCGAGCACTAAGGACTTGCTAGGCAGTATCCATTCTACACACAGCTCCTTTTCAATCACAATAACACGATTTTGCATATGTGGATTCACTGGTCATCTCCCCAACCTAGTTCTAGCAACACTACCACTTGATTATTTCTAGGTCCTCTACTTGTTTGTTTTTTGATCAATAGAGTCATCTCTGATGGTAGGAAGTTTGGTTTTTTCCATCACTGGTTCGAAGGATTTAGGGTTCTCTAAGTATTCGGGAGCTAAGGATCGAGGGTTAAGGTTTGAGGCTCGGTGGATTTAGAAGTATCTCGGACATTAGTTTTATCATTTAGGAATCATAAAATAAAATTAAATAACCCAAAAACGATTCATATTTAGGCGGAAGACAGACGTTTTAAAATAGCCACACATCGGTGAGAATTTCTATCAGTGAGGTTACATCGGTGAGGATTCACATCGGTGAGAATATTACATCGGTGAGAATCGTATATCGGTGAGAATATCTACCAATTGAGGTTCAAAATTCCTAACTCGTGTCTAATGTAACTTAACCTATCCGAACTCAAAGGTTTAGTGAAAATATCGGCTAATTGATGTTCAGTACCAATAAACTCAAGAATAATATCACCCTTTTGGTAGTGATCTCTCAATAAATGGTGCCTTACATCAATGTGTTTGGTCCTCGAGTGAGACACAGGGTTCTTTGAGATATTAATTGCACTATTATTGTCACAGTTGATAAAAACATGCTTAAAGTCATATCCATAGTCCAAAAGAGTGTGTTTCATCCACAGAATTTGTGCACAACAACTAACAGCATCTATGTACTCTGCTTTGGTAGTGGACAATGCTACAGAATTCTGCTTTTTACTACACCAAGATACTAAGGATTTCCCCAATAAGTGACATGTTCCTGAAGTGCTTTTTCTATCCAACTTGCAACCAGCAAAATCAACATCTAAATAACTCATTAACTCAAAGGGTTGTCCTTTTGGGTAAAACAAACCAAAGTTTACAGTATGTTTAAGATACTTAAAAATTATTTAAACAGAAAGTAAATGAGATTCTATTGGATTAGCTTGAAATCTTACACACATACACACACTAAACACAATATCTAGTCAACTAGAAGTAAGGTAAAGTAAGCTTCCAATCATACCTCTATAATTGGTTTGATCCACTGGTTTCCCAGTTTCATCTGCACCCAATTTACAGACTGTACTCATAGGAGTATCACTTTCCCTAATTCTATCCAAACCAAAACATTTTAAAAGATCCTTTGTATATTTAATTTGATTCCAAATAATACCATTTTCATTTTGAAACACTTGAAATCCAAGAAAATATTTAAGTTCTTCCATTAAACTCATTTCAAACTCATTTTGTATACTCTTTGAAAAATCAGCACATAAAGAATGTTTGGAAGATCCAAAAATGATATCATCAACATAGATTTGTACTATTAGAACATCTTTAGAAATTCTTTTAATAAAAAGAGTTGGATCATCAATCCCTTTAGTAAAACTTTTTGAAATAAGAAAATTACAATTTTTATCATACCAAGCTCTTGGAGCTTGTTTTAAACCATATAAAGCTTTAGAATGTTTAAAAACTTGATTTGGAAAATGAGGATTAGTAAATCCAGGTGGTTGTACAACAAAAACATCTTCAAGAATAATACCATTTAGAAAATAACTTTTGACATCCATTTGATATAACATGAAATTCAGATGAGCAGCTTATGCAAGTAAGAACCTAATGGATTCTAATCTAGCTACAGGTGCAAAGGTTTCCTCATAATCTATACCATATTCTTGACTATATCCTTCTGCAACTAATATATCTTTATTTCTAACTATGTTTCCAGACTCATCAACTTTGTTTTTAAAAACCCATTTAGTTCCTATTGTCGAAGTGTCCTTAGGTCTGTCAAATAATTCGCATAATTTGTTTCTTTCAAATTGATTTAACTCTTCTTGCATAGCCATTACCCAAAATTCATCTTTGATAGCATCATTGACATTTTTAGGTTCTAGCTGTGAAAGAAATGCTTGATGTTCAACCTGGTTTCTTAGAGAAGCCCTAGTTTGTGTCCCTCTATCAAGATTACCTACAACAGCATCCAAAGGATGATTCTTTATAATCCTTGTTGATCTAGTAAAGGTAGGACTAGAAATTTCAGGTTCATCTCCAAGTTAGGGTTTAATAGAAGCAGATTCTGGAATATGTCCAGAACTAGATATTTTTACAACAGGTTATTTAGATTCATCATTAAGGTCCAGAACACTAAAATCTTCTTCAAGATTTTCAAGAGAGGTTTTAGGCTCATGTGGATCAGTTTCATCAAACTTGATGTGAACATATTTTTTCACACATTTGGTTCTTTTATTAAAGACTCTATAGGCTTTTCTAGTTAAATAATATCCAAGAAAAATTCCCTCATCACTTTTAGAAGAAAACTTGTCCAGATTATCCTTTGTATTAAGAATAAAAACTTTGCAGCCAAAGACTCTAAAGTAACTAACTTTAGGTTTTCTATTATTCCACAACTCAAATGGGGTATTCTTAAGAACTGTTCTAATTAAGACTCTATTAATGATATAACAAGATGTATTCACAGCTTCAGCCCAAAATTAAATAGGCAGGTCATATTCATTAAGCATGGTTCTAGATATTTCTTGAAAGGTTCTATTCCTTCTTTATACTACACCATTTTGTTGAGGTGTCCTAGGAGCAGAAAAGTTGTGACTATAGCCATTGTGTGAGCAATAAGATTCAAACTCATGATTTTCAAACTCACGGCCATGATCACTTCTCAGAGTTTTAATCTTAAGTCCACTATGATTTTCTACATATTTGGAGTATTTAACAAAGAACAAGATTCACTTTTGTGTGCTAAGATTTATACTCATGTATATCTAGAAAAGTCATCTATTAGGACATAGACATAGTGCTTCCCATTTAAACTAGAAACTCTTTAAGGTCCAAAAAAGTCCATGTGAACCAACTCGAGAGGTTGAGAATTTGAAACTTATTTCTTTGATTTAAAAGAAACTTTATGTTGCTTTCCCTTTTGACAGGGATTACAGACTTTGTGATTTTGGAATTCAAGTTTAGGTAGGTCTCTAACTAAGTTCTTTATAGTAAACTTTCTAAGTGAATAGATGTTTCATTGTCCTAATCTTCTGTGGAAAAGCCAATATTCTTTATGAAAAGCATTTAAACAAATAAAATTTTGCTTATCTAAAGAATTTAAATCAACAACATAAACATTTTCATTTCTTAAAGCAGAAAAGACTAAAACATTTTTATAATTAAAATCATTACAAGAATAATTTTCAAATTTCACATTAAATCCATCATCACAAAATTGAGAAATACATAATAGGTTATACTTAAGTCCATCAACAAATATAACTTTAGAAATTAACATTGAATCAGTGTTACCAATTTGGCCTAGGCTGATTATTTTTCCTTTAGAATTATCACCAAAGGTGACGTGGCCTCCATCAACCTTGATTAAGATTTTGAAGCATGAATAATCTCCAGACATGTGTCTCGAACATCCACTGTCCAATTACCATACCTTCTTGTGAGAGCTCCTCAAATAGGTTTCCTACAAAATAGGTTTAGACAGGAAATGATTTTTGTACCCATATCTTCTTGGGTCTAGATAGGTTAGCAATCAAAGATTTAGGTACCCATATTTGTCTTATGGGTCTCATATAATTTACAGAATCAATAGATTTTGAAAGGTAAACTTTATTTGATCTATAATCATTTGAATAACTAGTTAAATCATAGGAATTTCCAGAACTGGAATAGGTAGAATGTTGTCCAGACTTAGGAATAAATCGGGTTTTAGTGAACTGTCTTTTTCCAGGTTGGTATCCCAAACCAGTAGTGTATTTTGGTGCAAATTGCTTACCTAACATTTGTGTAAGTGTATCATTTCCCTTTGTGACTTTTTCTAAGTCCTTTCTAAGTTTCTAATTAGATATTTTCAGTTCTATATTTTCCTTTAACAGTTGAGCATTCTTTTCTTTTTCTATATCAAAGGCAGATTTAGTAGTGACAGTGAGAGCATCATGTTTCTTTAATGACATATATTTGTCTTTAAGTTCATTACATGTATCTTCCAGCATATTTCAGTATTAAAATAGGTCATCCTTAGACATATTTTCATCATTGTCTGAATCGATGTTATTTCTAGAATAATAGTCATTTAGAGTAGGGGAAACAGGTACCTCAGAGGTATTGATCATGAATCCCATGTTGGCACGATTCTTCTTAGAATCAGAACTTTCAGGTTCACTTGTGCTTTCCTTCAAAGCACTCCAAGTTTCTTTCATATCTTTCTTTTAATTCTTGTCCTTATAATCATATTTCTTTTTGAATTTTAACTTTGGACAATCAGCCTTGATGTGTCCTTTCTTTTTTCACTCTTATAAGACTATATCATCCTCCTTGTTAGGCTTTTTCCAATCCTTCTTCCAATGTCCCTTATTATCATTCATTCCTTTGTAATTTGATTTTCTGAAAAATTTCTTCTTCCTATAAAATTTCTCAAACCTTCTGTCTATCTAAGCCATTTCAACATCACTGTCTGAATCAGAATATTCACTAGTTGAACTTTCAATAGGTACTTGCATTGTCTCCTTGCCTTTTCTCTTAGAAGAAGTAGACTTAAAAGCTAAGGATTTTCTCTTGGGTTCATCATCTTCCTCCTTATTCACCTTCAGTTCTTCTTCATACATCATAATCTTACCAATAAGCTCTTTTATAGGCAGTCCTCCAATGTCACATGACTCTCTGATTGAAATAGAAGTGCTCCTCCATCGTTCTGGAAGACATCTCAGTATTCTCATAATTTGTTCCTTAGCTGGAACAGATTTTCCAAGTGAACTCATTGTATTGAATATTTCATTGAACCTGAGATACATATCAGAAATAGGTTCATCAGTCTTCATTTTAAAATTATCATATTTAATAGTATAAGTATTTAATCTCATTTCTTTAGCATTGGTTGTTCCTTCATTAGAAACACCCAAAGTATCCCATATTTCATAAGGAGTTTTGCAAGCAGATATTCTATTAAACTCTTCACCTGCTAAAGCACAGTATAGGGCATTCATAACTCTACAGTTATTATTGTAAGCAGTCTTTGTAGGTTCATCCCAATATGTTCTTTCAGTTTCTGGAATTTTATATTGAGACTCTATAGCAGTCCAGATATCAAAACCCATACTTTCTAAATGTATTTTCATTTTAAGTTTCCACCAGGCATAGTTTGTACCATTAAATAAAGGTGGCATGTTAGTAGCAGCACCCTCTAGTCTATTATCCATAACTAGATTTTAGAAAAGAAATTTTAAAGAGATAAAATTTAAGACTAATAGAAATTTAAGATCTTTAAATATGCAACTAAAATCACAGTTGAAAAACAGATTGTTCCAAAAATCCTTTAACAAAAATAATCCTCTGATAAAAAATGTTGGTCATAGTGGATACTCAAGAGGGGGGTGAATTGAGTTCCAATTAAAATTTCTGTTAAAAATATTTCTCTTAAAATCCCCCAATTTAAAAACAAAGTTAAACTTTAGTGAATCTATACAGAGTGTAAAGGTTCAATCAGTTTCTAAAAGATTGATTAGGTCTCAGTTAACCTATTCTGAAGATTAAATTAACTTTTGAAACTGACTTACTGATTTACAATAAGTATAAAAACTTTTGAATTTAACTATCAAAGTAGCTTTAAAATAATTTTTTATTTAAAAGTAATAGCAGCGGAATATTAAATAAATATATAGTATACTTATAGACTTAAATTACAATTCACAGCAGAGTTACCCAAGAGGTTCAGTCTCAAGCTGAGACGTAGTGCTCTCAACAATTTTTATAAATTGATCCACACCCTGGATCGGGGGTAAACAACAGTACAATACTATCCAGGTCCAAATACCTCTACCACAGTTCTTCATGGGAAAAACAAACAACAACACACAGGTTGTCTAGGTCATACTCGAACTCTATCACTATCCACAGTGGGAAACAAAAGGGTTATGAAGTTTGAGTGAGGATTTAAGAATCATCCATCTTAGTACAACAGTTAGTATGTGTGTAAAATAAACAGGTTACACAAACTACACGAAATGTAAATAAAATAATCACTAATATAAGTATGATTGAGTTTAGAAATGCTTTAGTGATTAGTTGTGCACCTCGGGACTCATTTGGTTTATCAGAAAATCTTTTGAGTCCTTCTCTGGTTTCTTATTCAGAAAACATAGTGTTGTTTTCTTCCTTGGTTCTTGGTCCAGCTTAGCAGCCTGAATGCATGAGATGTTTATTGTAGTTCTTCACTCAAGATGCATCTTGTGTTCTCCTCTAGAATAATTTTCTTCGTGTATGTCCAAGATTCTTGGAGTATGGATGTAGACTAGTGAAAAATGATCCACATTTGAATGTTTTTCATCTCTTGGCTCTTTCACCCTTCGTGTGTCTTCTTAGTTACTTGATTCTCTCTCTTTCAAAAGTGTATATTGCATGATCTTTTTTATTTCCCTTTATATCTTTTAGATTTGGAAGAAATGAATAATTACTTTTTGCATGGGTACTAGGTATGGTTCCCTGACATGGAAACAAAGATCATTAAATAACATTAACTATATTAAAAACATCAAATGTAACCATTAGCTTAATAAAAAAATAGTATTGAGAGTATAGAGTATAGAGTTTGACTGGTTGGTCAATCATTAGTAGCTCGTGTTGGTAAAAGTGTATGGTGTCGTAGGATCTTCAATCGGTAGCTCTTGATCTTGCATCGGTAGCTCTATATAACAGTTTCTCTCCATCTGTATCTCTTGCTCGATCGGTATCTCTTGAGCTATTGGTAGCTCGATGTATCGGTAACTATCTATGAACTGGATCTATCGGTAGACTTCTACTTAACGGTAGCTCGAGTCTGTTTGTTAGTAGGTAGCTTGGTAGACTGGTTCTATCGGTAGACTTCCTCATATTGGTAGCTCTGGTTTTTGATTAGTAGTACTCATATCAGTAGGCTTACTCTATCGGTAACTACTGGTAGACATGCACATCGGTATCTCGTCTTTTCTGTCGGTAGACTTTGTGTCTGCTTACCGGTAACTCTGTTTATATCAGTTACCTTAGTGTATCGGTGACTCTGTCTATCGATAGACTAAGTCTATCGGTAGACTGAGTACCGGTGGCTCTTTATCAGTAGCTATGTGCAGATCAGTTGCTTACACTTAGCTGTTTTTATGCAAAACACATCCGATCGGGTTAGAATTATTTCAGAACTTATATAAACATGGATAAACAAATATTAACATATCTTCGGGATTATTTTAATATTATTATCATCTTGATCACAAATTGAAAGAATTAATATATATATAAAAACATTATATTGAGATTATCAAAGTATATGAAAGCATGATTGGGATTATCAAAACATGTGAGGTCAACATTAACAATAAATGTGATCCTAGTTTGTAACCAAACATTCCATCCCTAGTATTAGGTAAAAACCTATAATCTCAATTATATACAATTCCTAAAGTAGATGGTACCCACCAATCATAAGGGTACACTCCTTTCATTGAAAAATACCATATGACCTCACCCTCAATGGCATGTCGATCAATATTACCACAAACATATACTCCACTTTCAAACCCAAAACATTTAAAAACCAAGCATATATAAAATAATATGAGGCTCATGTATCAAATAAAGCACCAGCAAGTAAAGAATCGATAAGAATCGTACCTCGAACAGCTGATGGTCTGACCTTGCTACCAACTGGAGTAGGCTGAATAGCATGTAGATATCATGTTACCCTACCCTAGGATCCTATATAAGTCATATAATCTACACTTCCCTTATGATATGGACACTCCTATCCTGAAGTACCACATCCCCCACCTTGACTAGAATGGCCAATGGAGCTCCAACTGCCCGACTGATACAGGGTAGCGTACCCATTACTAGTACTCTACATCGGTCTTAGTTCCCCCTCATTACCAATATTATGAGGATTCTTGTAGAACCTTTTCACATGACCTATATTCCATAAAACATGGCATTAAACTATTGGTCCACTACCTTAGTAAACCTCTTCAAATGAAATATATTCACATGGGAATTAATCTCACATTTAAGTCTATCCAGAAAATATATGTCTAGAGATGCATCATCAACTGTCAAAGTCAGAGAAAAATGCTACAAATCAGTAAAGAGGCCAGAATTATCCATCATTGTCATACTAATAAGTGTCTATAAGATAAACACATTATCCTTCCTATAACATAGTGTTTCTAGGTAAAAACTCTCTATGATCTTATCTTTGATGTCTTTTCAAGTCATTCCTTATAACTGCTCATCCTGAGCCTAAATATTACACCAACATTTTTCTAGTAATCATAACATATAAGCTTAAAATATAAATTTATTCTTGGGTGGAGTCTCTAATTTATATAGAATAATCTATATTAACTCAATCAAGAACCCGGCTACCATAGGGTCACCCTCTCTAACAAACATCATAGTTTGATATAACTGAAAATTGTTTGTCAGATCAAACATACTCAGAAAACCCAAACCTGGTTCTTTATAGGAGAATAATTTTTATATGAGGTATAGATCCTTTAAATTATAGTATAAATATTTTTGGACCAAATATGGATACCTAATAAGTTCATTGATGTTTTGGGGGTGTTTGGGGCTTGTTCAGAACTCGAAACACCAGCCAGTGGAAAAAATCACTACGCCACACAATTAGTAGAAACTATGCAACCCAATGTGCATGGTTAGTGTAACCATGAAAGGCCTGAAAGGAGGGACTCAAGATGTTGTATTTTTTGAGGAAACCATGCATCCTAAATTGCATTCCTGTGTGGGTGGATTTTTTGTTTTTAGTAGAGGGGTTTTCACATTTTTGTATGGTTAGTCAAATTGTGCACATGAAACCATGCAGGGTCCATCATTAGACAATGGGAGGTACACAATGGGCACACAGTGTGTCCAAACCATGTGACCAATGTAATTTGGGACAATTTACCAAAATTCACTTAATTACTTATAATTTTAACCCCTCCCCATTTTTTATTCATTCTCCAGCTGTGGATAGCTCTTCTCTCCCATTTTAGCTTCTTCCTCCCTCCTAGGTTATTCCATAAATTATCCATCCAAAGTCTAATTTAGCTTATGTTGGTATCATCGGATTCATACAGGTAATATCTTAAATCCTTAGTCTTGGTTTTTTATTTGTCTTTCCCTCAAAAATGGTATCTTAATCTAGGATCATATGCCCTATTTTCTTAGAGTTAATATATTCTACTATTTTCTCTCGATCCGTGGAAAACGAAGGATCGATATTGGACAGGGAGAGTACTATTATATTGAGGTATGTGGTATAGTATTTATCCCTTAAAGTCTTGATGTTTTATAATTTTTGATATGTTCCGCACATCAGTCACACCATGTGTTTTCCCTAAATTGATTCTTTTATAGAATAGTGGCATTAATTGGGAATCTTATGACCTTATTAAGTCCCCTTGACTTGTCTTCTCCATTTTCATTGTGTTGACCAACTAGTCATGGATGTTATAAATTTCAAAATAGCCAATCAATCATCTATATGGTTTTAGTGTGAATTCATGTCGTGATATCCTAAATTGAAATGAAATGAATTGAATGTGAGTGGTGCGACCATGTCATGTGTTAAAATTAAATAATGGTTATTCCCTTGTTAATTATCGTAAATGGTCATGGAAACACATATGAATATTAAATATATATGATCATGGAATCCCTTATATATGTGATACAGTAATTATATCTCTTACTATGATACTGAGCATGGCATCCATATTACTACGATACTGGGAATGGTGTCCCTATTTCATGTTAGCGGGCATGGAGACCCTTTATAAATGGGATACCTGCATGGTGTCCCTATACTGTGACATTGGCATGGTGTCACTATATTTGATATGATAATGGTGTCCCTTTTATATGTGATATGGGCTTGGAATCTCTTGTAGTGTTACTAGGATGGCATCCCTACTCTATGATACTAGGAATGTTGTCCCTATACAATGACATTGGAATATTGTCACTATATTTGATGTGGGAATGGTGTCCCTTTTATATGTGATATGGGATTGGAATCCCTTACTATGTTACAAGGCTAGAATTCCTACTCTATGATACTAGGAATGGTGTCCCTTCTGTTATAATACGGGGCATGGCATCCCAATTTCGTGATACCAGGAACAGAGTTTGCTATGCTTATGATACTGGGAATGTAGACTCTTATGGTGATACTAGACATAGAGTCCATACTACTATGATACTGGGCATGGTGTCCCCTATTTTTAGGATACCAGGCATTAAATCCATTGATACATGTTCTGAGATATTCCAGGACGGGCCAAAGAAGGTAGTGTCGACCTTATTTTTCTTCAGGAACCAGAGCCAACCCATTTATATATTTATTACTGCTTATCATATTACCTTCACACATTCATATTATAAACACTGAATGGATATTTATATAAGTTGGTGGTGGTGTCCTACTGAGTTTATCTCACACCCTATATGAGTCGTCGATGGTGCCTAGGTGTAGATAAGGGGAAGAATCTACTTATGGATAAGTAACTTCTTACATGACTTATGATGGGAGCCTCTTAGGTAATGGTTTGGCAGGATCTTAGGATTCTTGGATATATTTTTTCCTTTTTTACCTTTTGTACATCATGTACTACACTGAATGCTTGCTTCCATGTAAACATGATTTCCCTATTTTGTTGATACAAGACACCATCATCTTTTTCATATGATATGTATTATTGATTTTGATTATTATATTATTCTTGGATGTTTGTATGTTTATTTCATGTCTTCTATATATTTTATATTCTTCAATTGTTTATCTATATTTGTTTATACTAGTGTTCTAATTTGACCATAGGGAATATTCTTTCCATCAACACACCATAGGCCATCATTACTAGTTAGAAGCCTCTGGCATATGGGGAGGCACACTTGAGGCCAAGTGGCCCACCAGTTTGAGAATATTTGAGTGGGACCTAGGTTGTGACATCAAAAATTGGTATCAGAGAAGATCTTTTTCTTTATTTACTATTTTAATATGATATTTAAGAGACTATAAAGGTTTTTGATTGGGTAATGAGTTGTTCCTGGGAGTAAATAACCCATGTACAGAGAAAAGACAAATTTTCCATGGATGGAAATGGCTATTTTCTTAATTATGCTTATTACAATTTATTTTATTCCTCCATTGGGTGATGCACTTGAATTGTGATGTTATTAATTCTATGATTGAGGATTTTACATTACTATGGACCGATGAGATGATGTTATTCCATAGCATGTATCATTTTAGTCATGAGTTAGAATTCACATGTCTTGTAGTATGCCATGCCATATAGGATGCATTGTTTGACTACATGACTTTATTATATGTTCCTTCTATGATATAAAAGTTAAATTGACTAACATTGTATGCAGGGGATTGAGAAACATAGTTGGTACTCAGAGTGCCCATCGTAACCTAAAAAGTGTTTTCCTACATAGGCTATAATAGACACACTAAGTAGTCAAATATGGCACGTTCAGTCATAGACCATTGGTAGCACAGAATATAATGTTTTATGGTATGGATTAAGTGGAAACTACACATAGGTTCATGAGGTGTATGGGCCCTTATGAATCGAACATGGTGACCATTTGTTTGAACCATTCATGTAGAAATATAGTAAAAATATAAAATATGAAATGAAATTGAAATTTAAAAACATAGATCTTGACCCAGACCTGGCCTTAGTATGGGATAGTAGGTAGCATCTCTTATATTCTATATAATGGTTTCTATCACTCATACCATACTCTTTGAGCTAGTATATGGGTGAGAATATTTTATAGGGAGGATTGTATATATCATATTCATGTATCTATGATGTTTTCACTATTAAATCATATCTAAAGTGTGTGTTTGGAATTTGTAGAGTTTTTCCAACACAAAATCCTCATATCATTCACTAGGAATGTGGTCATGGCCATGCTTCAGAGGTGGTGGGCCCAGAGCCGCTAGTGATACCTCTTATAGTGACACATATGGAACCTATTCCTATTCATAATGTGGGGGATGATTCCTAGTTTTGAGAAGATTTTCTGTAGCTTATGAAAATGACACAGGGAGCTCTATGCTCCACCCCTTATATGGGAGAGTTGACTTAGGAGTTCCAGCAGCAACATCTGGATACATTTTTAGGGGATAGAAGACAACAGGTTTCAAATATATGGATTGAGATGGTTATAACTATATTTGATCATCTTGATACACCTACTGAAATGAGATTTAATCTGACCACTAACATCCATTGAGGATTCACCAAACACTTTTGGGATATTATGAACCAGGTAGGTCAATATCAGGAAGTGACTTGGAGGTATTTTCAGTCGATCTTCTTTGATTATTTCTTACCTGAAACCCTAAGGGCTAATCATGCTAGGTAATTCATGATCCTAAAGAAGGTTCCTATGAATTATATGGATTATTCATCTTTTTTTATATATATTTAGTGCTACTTTCCAATCTATATAGTTGATGAGACAATGAAAGCGAGATGATTTGAGGATAGTCTGAGGCATCCTATTTGTTCTTAGGTAAACATATTCTGATTGAATATCATATATGATATAGTGAAAAGGTCCCTTATCAATGAGTGGAACCTGATGGAATCAGATGGTGTGAGCCAAGTTAGTTCATAAATGAGACAAATCAGTTGTTTGACAATGCTTTGAGACTGCACGTATTAGCAGCGGAAGAAAGGTGACACCTGTTGACAGTTACGTGCTTTGTCACTAGTGTGGGAATATTTTGCATTAGAAGACCCAGTGTACTAGAGACCCTGTCAAGAATCAAAGATGTGGTATATTAGGTCATCTTTAGTGTTTTTTAGGACCTTCCCATCTATTTCGAGTTGGAGAGGATTTTTTCTAACTCCATATTCAGGAGCAAGATCAGTAGCACATCACCAGGAAGGTAGCTAGAGTACTACTAGCCATACAAACATAAGAGTTCATTTATGAGGTATCCAGACTTCTAATATGTAGATCCAGTAGATCATACCTGCTCGATGTAGTCATTTATTTCCACAGGGCCATGGATCAGGACAGATTTATTCAATATAGCCTATGCCAGAGCAACATGACGTCGGGTTATCTACTGTTTGAGGTATTATACTAGTATCCTCTACTATAGTGTCTACCTTTTTCAATGAAGGTGCATCACACACTTTTATATTTTTGGATATTTTAGGGATACTTGGAAATCATGTTGAGTAATCTTGTGGTTCTATGACACTATACACCACAATTGGTTTTATGATTAAAAAGTGTATACTAGTTTCGAAACTATCCTATTGAGTTAAGAATTCATCGTTTCTTTTGGGACCACTTCATCCATGAGATGATAGGATTATATTTCATTCTTAGGATATACTGGTTGGATCCCTATCAGGCCTATGTTAATTGTTATTGCTATAGGGTGTTGTTTACATCACCATAGGGTGGTACTTATATTCATAAATGTGAGTTGGATGTCCAATCCAGTAGAGTTGGACTATAGCATCTTGGGATATGTGCATTAGCTTCCTATATTACTAGCCTTTTTATGGATGATTATGGACTATATAAGATTGAATTCCTCCTGTAGTTAATCGGTTCAGGCTTGTTTTCCTTAATAACTTTTCAGGACTACCTTCTAAGAGAGAGGTAGAGTTTACTATCAAACTAGTTCCTAGAGTTTCACATTTATCCGTTCCTCTTTAAAATATGGCTACTACTGTGTTTCAATATCTCAAGAGGTTGCTATATGATTTAGATGCTAAAGTTTTTATATGGACCTTCACTTCTACCTAGCATTCACTAGTCCTTTTCACCAGGAAGGTGGACAGAAACCTAAGGCTTACCATGGATTACCTAAAATTGAATTAGACTATAGTGATGAACTGACATCCCTTACCTCACATAGATGATTTTTTACTAAATCATAGGAGAAAGGATATTCTTTAAGATTGATTGAGATCAAGTTATCATTAAGTACGAGTTATCACTTTAGATATTCCATGTATGAATTTCTGTAATCGGTATGGTTTATATGAGTATCTCATCATGCCCTTGGGTCTTATGAATGCGCCAACCATATTTATGGATTTGATGGATAGGGTTTTACATCCCTATCTCGGTTCCTTTGTGGTGGTCTTTTTAGATGAAATCTTGGTGTATTATCATACTCTAAGTGACCATTCCACTCATCTTGAGATCATTTTGAATACATTGAGACAACACCAGATGTATGTTAGTCTCAAAAAAATTCACTTCTAGATTAAATAGGTTCACTTATTAAGAAAAATTATCTGAGAGGTAGGATTTTTAGTTGAACCATAGAAGTTGAGAGATGTGGTAACCTGGGATCATCCCAAGAACATCTTTTCCATACAGAGTTTCTTAGGGATATATGGTTACTACAGCCACTTTAAATAGGATTTCTCATTCTTAGAATCACCTCTTATAGGTTTGAATAACATGGTTGTGAAGATTATATTTACCTAATCCTCTTAGAAATATTTTTAGGATATGAAATGGATATTGACTTCAACATCGATCATAATTCTATAATATCCAACCTGAATTTATATAGATTATTATGATGCATCAAGTATCATTCTATGTGTAGTTTTTTTAGAACCCTTGTTTTATTGATCACCAAATAATTTTTATTATGATATTAATAAGATTTGTGTTTCGTGTTATAATTTTACATTATAAAGAATATTGAAGAAACTTGTCTAAGTATGAATCACCAATGAGGAAGAGTCACCACCAAGGATGTCTCACCACCAGTAATGACTCACCATTGAGGTTGAGTCACCACAAAATGATAACTCACTGATGAAGATTGGAGAAATTTGTCTAAGTATGAATCACCAATGAGGAAGAGTCACCGCCAAGGATGTATCACCATCAGAAATGACTCACCATTGAGGTTGAGTCACCAAAAAAGGATAAATCATTGATGAACCAAGAATTTGAAAAATTACGAGTCATTGCCAGAAAATTTCTCACCATTGAGTACAACTCATCGTTAATGTAAAAAAATGAAAAAGTGTGGGAAACACTCACTATCATCTATGAGTCACCACTAGAACATAAATTAGGTAAAGTATGGAATGACTCACTACTAGAAGACTACTGGTCATCATAAATAAGTCACCATTGAGGAGACCTTCCATCAGAATGGTATTTCGGTGGAGTGTTGTCATGACTCACTAGTAGACTTAGTCGTCTCCAAACTCAGTCACTGCCAGAATCAATCACCACTAGATCAAGAAACTATCAGATACTTGTCACTAATATAAAGACTCTCCACTATAGTTCTATTTATTTTGAATTAAATATTTCTAACATCTATACTATCAAACTTAATGCAGAAATGTATTTTAATAATTGTGTATTAAATTTTGAAAAATGGAATTAATGTTTGTGTTAGACTTGTAGTATGAGGAGAAGAGTATTCAGATGATTTTGTTTGCTTTCTATTGTGAAATGTTGAAGAATAATCCCTTAGGAAAATGGAGAGTAGATAGATTTCATATGCACAGACTTAAAATTCACATACATGAGAGATGGAACTTATTACAAGAACCTAAAGGGTGCCTACATTCTGTATCTTAATTTCACATGACAATGAGAGTAGAGAATAATGAACATTAAGAACCTACAATTAGAAAAAAAAAATGAATTCACGACACTCTGTTCTATTGAAAATTTTAGTGACTCAAATCAAACCTCATTTCAAACAACACTCAATTAGTCACAAGCTAAAGATCATATAATACAGAGCAACACAATATTTATATATCTTTTACTTTCTCTGTTTGTTTATTTATCTTTTACATTATTAGTATTGTGTATACTCTGTTTATTACATACACATTGTCTCTTTACTTAAACTGGAAGATACATAGATATATTCTCAAATAAGTTTTACTCATGTTTCGCATGATTATTGTAGAAGAGACACTTTTGTAGCCTATTATATTTTTTACTCCCATGATTATTGTGGAAGAGGTTCTTTTATGGTCTGAAGAGTTTTTATATCATTGTATACCTAATTTAGGTTGGGGATCAATGTTTATTTTTATATAAAATACATAGCTGCTGATGATTTCCAAGTAGAGAGGATTAATTATAGGATTTAGAATGAACCTATTGTATTCATTTCCACTATGTGTGTTTTTTTTCATTTATAAGCTTTAAAATTGGATTTTTTTAACAACAAAAAAATAAAACTTTGACAGTTAACCTTAATTAATGTTAATATAAGATTTTAGTTGAGTAAATTGATTTCAAAGGTTAAAGTAATATAATATATTGTTTTAACTGTGACCTAATAAATCTTTGATAATTCTATAAAAAGGTAAAGATTTATATCGATCTTATATTTTTGTTAATTGGGATGTATTTAAATTAATTCAGAGATATCATTTAAATCATTTTTAAATAGAAATTTTTATTGGGTACTCAATTTACCCCCTCTTGAGATACTCACTCTGACCAATATTTGGTATCAGAGGGAGAATTTTAAGTATAAAATTTTTTCAAAAATTTTTCAATTGTGAATTTATTTTTTCTTTAATGATATTAAATTTATGTTAGATCTAAATCTCATTCCTTAAATTGATAATATACAAGAAGGTTATGCTACTAACAGACCTCGTTTTTCCAATATAAATAATTATGATTAGTGGAAGATAAAAATGAAAATTTATATTGAAAGTATGGGTTTTGATATTTGGTATGCTATTGAGGATAAGTATGAGTTACCTAAGGATGATAGGAGTAGTTATCATGATGCTACAAAACTAGCCTATAATAATAATTGAAAATATATGAATTCTCTTAACTATGCCTTAGGAGATTACAAATTTAATAAAATTTCTTCTAGTAAAACATCATTTGAAATATGGGACACATTAGATATTTCTCATGAGGTAATAACCAATGTCAAATAATTGAGATTGAATAAATATACAATTAAGTATGAGACTTTTAAGATGACGCCTAATGAATTAATTTATTATATGTATCTTAGGTTCAACAAAATAGAGAACAATGTAAGATCCCTAGGAAATACAGTGTCGGATGAGGATTAGATTATGAGACTACACAGATGTATTCTTGAAAGATGGAGAGGGACATCAATGTCAATCAGAGAGTCCAGGTGTATTAGAAAAATTTTAATTAAGGAAATAATTTTTAATGATGTACAAATAAGAACTAGAATTCAATAGAGAATAGGATGATAAATATAAAATAAAATAAATATATTTCAAGCCTACAACATCTAAACATAATGAAAAATAGAAATTAATGTTCATGTTGAAAGTTCTAGTGATAAAGAATCACCACTGGATAGTGATGAAGAGATGAACCATATATCCATAATATTTAAGAAGTTATACAGGAAGAATATATTTTTCAGATAGCCCAATTACAAATCAAAGTATGATAGTATAAGAACTTGGAAGAATGATTGGAAAAAGGATGACAATAAAAATGAGATAACCTGATATGAATACAAGAAAAAATGACATGTAAAAGCAGACTATCCAAAATTAAAATATATAAAAGAAATATGAGGATAAGGATACAAAATTAAATAAATCCAGGAAATAAACTTTGAGTTCATATGAAGATAGCTCTAATGACTCGGACTTTACTCTTAATGAGAAGTATGATAGAGACAACATGTTCTTCATGACTAATTTCTCTAAGGTACCTACTATATCATCTCTGATTATTTATGACTATTCTAAAAATGAAAAAAATGATGATGATATGTATAAAGAATAAATGTTTTAATATTTTAATATGATTGAGGACACTTTTAATGAGATTAAAGTTAAATATAATGTTTTGAAAAAAAATAGCATTCTTTATCTACTAATAATAAATCTGACCTTACTGTAGAGAAAGAGAAGAATGCCCGGTTGTTAAATGAGAATACTAAACAAAAATTTTACAATGAACAACTAAGTAAATATTTAGAAAATTTACTAATAAAGATAAAAACATACATATGTTATAGGTAAATAGATTGCTTCAAAGTATGTTACGGTTCTAGCATACCAACCCGAATAGTGAAGAACAGTTAAGGGGAAATTTGTACCAAAATCTAATTATAAAAGTTTTTCTATAATTTATTTTTCAAAAGGACCAAACAAAGTGTTTATTTAAAAAATCTTATATTCTGTTTAAAATATACATTTTAGAAAGATGTGGGTTCCTAAATCCCTAATTACTAACACATCTAGAACTACAAAAATTTGGTTTTCAAATCCATTCCTTGTATAAATATTATTTTTTAGGAAAGATTCTTAAAGACCTCTTATAAAAGTCTATGGTAATTGGATAGTGGATGTTCAAGGCATATGATTGAAGACTTCTCAAGTTTCAAGATCTTAATAAATGTTGGTGTTTGTCTTTTCACCTTTGGTGATAATAATAAAGGGAAGATCATTATCTCTAGATAAATTGGTAACACTAACTCAATATTAATTTCTAAATTACTATTTTTTGATGTTTTTATATATAATTTTCTTAGCATCTCACATTTTGGTGATGATTGTTTTCAGGTTAAATTTGAGAACAATGCATGAAATGTTTATAATTCCAAACATGATTTAGTATTTACATATCTAAGGAATTATAATTTTTACAATTTTTATCTTAATTCTTTAATTTATCAAAATGTTTACTTCTTGAGTGCCTTTCATAAAGAATCTTTTGTTTTCCATAGGAGACAAGGTCACTATAATATTCACTCACTTAGGAAGATTACTAGGAAGGGGTTAGTCATGGATCTACTGAAACTTGAGTTACCAAATGAAAAATTCTGTAACCCATGTCAAAAAGGGAAACAAAACAAAATTTATTTTAAATAAAAGAAAGACTTTTCATCTTCTCAACCACTTGAGTTGGTTTTTATGGATTTATTTAGACCATCCAACGTTTATAGTCTAAATGGGAAGCACTATATTTATGTACTAGTATATGACTTTATAAGTATACTTGTGTGTTCTTTTTAGACCACAAAATTGAAGTATGTTTTTATTTCAAAAAGTATGCTATATCTGTAGAAAACTTAAGTGGACTTAGAATTATGACACTAATAACTGACCATGGACGTGAGTTTGAAAATCAAGACTTTGAATATTTTTTTCTCAAAAAATGGCTATAGTCATAACTTCTCTTCTCCTAGGACCCCTTAGAAGAATGGGGTTATAGAAAGAAGAAATAGAACAATTAAACAGATAGCATGAACTTTGTTTAATGAATATGACTTACCTTTCTACTTTTGGGAAGAGGTAGTGAACATAACCTATTATATAATCAATAGATTTATAATTAAACCTATATTTAAAAAGACCTATTTTGAAATTTTGAATATTAGGAATCCTAACTTTAATTACTTTAGATTTTTTGGTTCTAAAGTCTTTATTCTTAACACTAAGGATAATCTTGAAAAGTTTTCATCCAAAAGTGATGAAGGAATTTTTCTGGGTTATTAAACCTTTAGTAAATCTTATATAGTTTTTATAAAAAGTAACAAGACTATGGAAGAGACTATTCATGTCAAATTTGATGAGACGGATCTACATGAGCCTAAGACCTCTTTATAAAACCATGAGGATGATTTGTCTACTCTGAACATAAATTCCAAACCTTATTATTCTTCAAGAAAGAAATCATGAAAATCATCTAGTTTTGATGAACTTCTAGAACCTAAACCTAAACCTCTAGAGAATCATAAAGTTAAAACCCCCTCTTTTTATAGATATGTTAGGACCCTTAAATACATTTCTTTAGATTCTATAGTTGGTGACCTAGATAGAGGTACCTAGACTAGATCTTCTATAAGAAACCTGGTTCAACGTCAATCATTATTATCATATCTTGAACCAATGAACTTCAATGATGTAATAAATGGTGAATTATGGGTAATGGATATGAAAAAAGAACTTAATAAATTTGAAAGTAAATAAGTGTGGGAAATTTTGGATAGACCCAAGGACACCTTGACTATTGTTACTAAATCGGTGTTTAGAAATAAGGTAGATGAATTAGGCATGATAGTAAGAAATAAGGCTAGAATCGTTGCACAAGGGTATAGTCAATTAGAAGGAATAGAGTATGAAGAGACTTTTTCACTAGTTTCCAAACATGAATCCATTAGAATACTACTTTCCTATGCAGCTCATCTAGATTTCAAACATTATTAAATGGATGTAAAAAGTGAATTCTTAAGTTCATTTATTGTTGAGGGTGTTTTTATTGAACAACCCCCATGATTTCAAAATCACCATTTTCCAAATTGTGTTTTCAAAATTAACAAAATATTTATTTGGTTTGAAACAAGATCCTGGAGCACTGAATGATAGGCTCATCACTTTTCTTATTTCTAAAGGTTTTTAAAAAGTTATATCTAATCTTACCCTTTTGATAAAAATAATTTCAAAATATGTTTTAGTTGTTCATATTTATGTAGTTGATATTAATTTTAGATCTTCAAAAAATTAATTATATGCTGATTTTTAAAAAATGATGTTGAATGAGTTTGAAATGAGTTTAAGGGGAGAACTCAAATTCTTTCTTCAATTTCAGATATTTCAAAATAAAGATAGAATTATTTTGAACCAAAGTAAATATATTAAGTATATTTTAAAGAAATTTAATTTGGATAGAACTAAAAGTAGTGATACTCCTATGAGTACTACCTCTAAGTTTGATCTTGATGAAGTTGGGAAACTGGTGGATCAAACCATATACAGAGGAATGATTGGAATTATTCTCTACCTAACCACTAGTTGACCTGATATTATGTTTAGTATGTGTATGTGTGATCATTTTCAAGAAAACCCAAAAGATTCAAACTTGGTTACTGTAAAAAGAATTATAGAATACCTCAAATATATTATCAATTTAAGATTTATTTACCAAATTGAAAAAGAATTTGACTTAGTTATTCTAATTCTGATTTTGGTGGATTTAAGGTATATAAGAAAATAACCTCTGAAACATGTCATATTTTGGGAAAGTCTCCAGTTTCTTGGTAGAGTAAGAAAAAAATTATGTTGCACTGACTACTACAAAAATTGAATAAATTGTTGTAGGTAGATTATGTGCACAAATTGTGTGAATGAAACACACTTTAATAGAATATGGATATAAATTCTGACATGTCCCTATAAACTATGATAATACAAGTGATATTAACATTTTAAAATATATTGTATCACACTCCAAAACAAATCATATTATTGTAAGACATCACTTTTTCAGAGATCATTTTCAAAAGAGTGATATAATTATTGACTACATTGGTAAAGAACATCAACTTACTGATATTTTCACTAAGAAAATGAATTTTGAGGGAATGAATTACATTAAACATGAATTTGATATGATCAATTTTGTTTAAGTTTAATTTTCTAGGACTCGTTGTTGTGAATGTCTCAGCATTATATATTTCCCACTGTTATGAATGTCTCATTATTAAATGTCTCACTGTTTATACTTCGCATCATTGTTACTTCTCCCCAATGATACTTATCACCATTGATACTTCTCACCGTTGTGATTTTTGTCACCATTGGAAACTTGTCCTGCCTTTTTAAAATTTCACGATGTAAGTTTTTAAACTGCTGGTTTTAATTTATTTATAAATTATTTATTTAATTATTATTGAGTTTAAATTTTATTCTTCTATTTTTATTTTAATTTTAAAAAACCCTAAATCCCAAATGATATAAATTATATGATTTTTATAATTCCAACACTCACCTTTCTCACACCTTTTCCTCAATCCTTGTTGTGACCCTTTCTCTCCCCAAACTTTTCCTTCATTCTTCATCACCCAAACCTATCAAACTGATATACATTTCTAGAGTGAAATGACCCTCATTCTTTTATCTAGATGATTCACATCATGAAAATAAGAGGAATTGTGATTCAATACATCCTATTCTAGTTGATCCTGTAAATCCCGATCTTTCAAAGAGAATATTTGTTCCCAAAAAATAAGTTTAGGTAGAGTGGTTTGTTCAAGTAAGTCTTTAGTGCTTTATGTTCTTCCATAACAAGGATTGGTGGATTGGTTCTCTTTCAACTAGATACATTTTTATCCTAGTTTGGTATATGAGTTTTACTAGTTTGTGGAGTTTAGCATCAAAGATAACGAAGACTAGGTGAGAACTAGAATAACTGGTCATAAGGTTATCTTTTCTACAAGAAAGTGCACAAAATGTTTAAAGGTGCTACATGAAGGATTTTATAAAGAATACCAAGGAATGATTCAAGATGATTGTGATGATTTTGTCTATGAATATCCCCATGTTGAATTGACTAGAGATGGAATATTTCTATTATCGATTGCATCAAAGCTTGATGGTGAGTGCGGGCTTCTTTTTAAGTTTATTCAGCACATGCTTTGTCCTAGAAATGGAGACTTTTCTAATTTGAGATACCAGGATGTTCACCTCCTATTCCTTATGAAAATAATTTTTTATATCAATTTTTAAAGATAATTTATGCTTCATATGGTAGAGATAAGTAATCTTGACACAAGATCAAATTATTTAATATACTGTAAGTTTACTTTAGGAATGTTTAAATATAAAGTTTTAGTTGAAGAAAATGATGAATTTTTAGTTTATTGTGGTGTATTTTTCATCAAAAAAATAATTTGAAGAAGGATGAGAATAAGTTTGAATCCATGGAAAAATCAATGGGTGGTTGATTATGAAAAATTATATGGTGAATAGAATCCTACAAACTATCCTTCAAGATCAAAAGACCTTACTTATCCTAGTTTGGAACCGGATGAAGTAGTTTAATATTATGATTTTGATGAGAAAGAATAGGATTATTTTTGTGGAAATGAAGTGGGGAAATTTCCATTGGATGAAGGAAGTAACCCTGATTTTTCATGATAATCTCTTACCATTACATATGGAGCACCTAGTCTGCCTAAGTCTCTCCCTAAAAGAGAAAATATTTTTAAAGAAGGTATTGAAGAGAAGGAAACATAAGTATCAAGTGAAGAGAAATTTAAATGTAATTCCAAATCTTCTAATGATAATGCTGATGAGAATGGTGATGATTATGAATAGGATGAAGAATATTATGATGATGACAAAAATGGAGATGATAATTAAGATGGTAATGGAAGTGTAAATAATGATGATGATGATAATGATGAAGGATTTGACCATGATGGTCCTATTGGTTGTATTATAAAAGAGGATATTGAGATAACTCAAGTTATTATTTCTTCTCAAATATTATCAAGTTTCTATGGATCTGGAGAGATATATGGACTAGTTAAAGATGTTGATATGTATGATAGAGAAGAAAAAGTAGCATCAGTTGATGGTAAGAAATCCCCATATATGTAAAGTCAACCATTTGACCTTGCTACTTGTAATGACCCAAAGTTTCATTAAGGGAAATCCCTCTTGATATAATTAAATGTCTCTTTATGTTTATATAAAATGTCAACTTCGTTGGTTTTATGTTAAGAATTTTGACCGTTGCTAATATAGTCGTTGAACAGTGATCACATGATTAGTATAAATATAGGGCTTTAACAAATCCAATTTACTCAGACAAAAGAAGCGATGGCCTCATCTAGTATAATTGCCCCATACGAAGCCCATTTGTCAGAGCTTAGAAAAGAGGTGGCATCCTTGGGATTTTCTCTTAACCAAGACCAAACTGAGCTTCATCATGTCAAGCTCGAACGGGACTGTCTATGGGAGAAGTGGAAGTTGATAGAAATTACCGCTCGAGCGATGTTATTCGAGCCACCCCAAGAGTTTGTCACCATCGCACATCTTACCCTTAGGTCTTATGTGGATGTTTTAAGGGGTTATGTAACAAATAAATTGTACTATGTTCATGTACATTATTTTTTGTATATAATAATGAATATACTCTCTTGTCATTATTGATACATTGTAAATAGTTTTTAATGTACAAATAATGTTTTTAGTTATTATTTAATTAAGAATTATATTTTATTAAATTAAGGTATTTTTGAATTAAATAATATTTTAATCAAATATTATTATTATTATTAAATTAATTTTTCTTAAATATAAATGATCTTATAATTTTATGAATGCAATTGTAATTTTTATTAAGGTTTGAAAGCCATTTCTGTCAAAACCCATGAATTTTTTATAAATGTCAGTTTTTATTTTAAAAGTGAAAATTAACATATTTAGAAAATTATTTAGATAAAATAAATGTTATTTCTGGAATCAGGATTTCTAAATTATCCAACGGTGAATTTTTCATAATTTTCTGAGACAGTCAAATTTTTGGGTAAAAAATAAATACCGTTTAAATATATAATGTATTTTATGACATCATAATGACCCAATAGTGATGTAATAAAATAATATAATCATTATTTTCAGCAAATATATGTTTTAACATTAAAATAATGTGATTTTGGGTTTTTTAGACTTACTTTTAAAAGCATTAATGGACCCCTCAAAACTTATTAAACACCTTGTCTTTTTAAATTAATTTCCATGGGAGTATGACTCACCTCCACATAAGAAACCCTATTATTTTAAGAATTTCGGACTTTGGCCTTATAAAATATTTTTTTCCTCTTACCTTTTCCAAAAACCATGGGCAAAAACCATGGGATGTTTTGGGGTTTGGATTAATTTAATGTAAGGGGACCCAAACCAAAATAATAAAGAATTCCCTCACCTTTCCAATATAAACCCACACAATCTCCCACTTCCTCCTCACTCAAAGCCTTTGGTGTTCATCCAAAATCTACCCTACTCTCTCTAGAATCCTCCCAAGGTGCCCCAATCTCCCAAGAATCCTCTCACAAGCCTCTCTCTATCCTTTGGAAGCACACTTCCAAGTAAGGGTTTTTTCTTCCTTTCTCATTTTTGTCTAATTTTCTTTATGTTGTTTTGCCCTTTTAATTTAAATTATGAATGTTGGGGTATGGTTTCGCACCTCCCTCATACTGACCTCTTTATGTTTTAATGATGGGAGACCCCTTTATCTCTCATTAAATTCCTCCCATGTACACCCGTTACTATGCCGAAATTCTGAAAGGAACTTCTCTCTCCTCATTTACATTCAAGAAATACCTTTGTATCATGAATCTAAATTCCATTAAAATTGTTGGGACATGTATCCATAAGATCTCATTACTGTCCATTACATGTAAATATGATGAGAAACCCCTTTCTCTCTCATCAACCATCTCTATGAATTCTTATGTCATGTCGTTACGCTGCCGAAATCGCACCGATTTTCTAAGCCAATGCCATTGTGTAGTGAATACCATACTCATTTATCCATCAAGGGTATTCACCTTTATAAACATTTACTTATTGATTATAATGTTTCATTTATGAATTCCACATTACTTTATCTTGGAATAAATTATTATGTTTTATGAATCCATGTTTTATGACCCTTGTGGCACACTTATGCATGAAATGAAATGTTTACGAAGGGTGCGCCCTTATAGCGCTCCAATGCATTGGGTAAAGTATAGTATCATGATACGTCATGTGAAATGATTGTTGACTCATGCTAATTCAAGTACAACGAGGTTTTACTCGTGATTTATGTAGAATGAGGATTTACTCATGCTCCATGTGCAATGATCCTTGGCTCATGCTAATTGCATGTTAAGTGTTGTTGCCACATTTTCATGTTATAATTATTATGCTTTATCTTGCCTTTATGTTCATGTTTCTATTATGATCTATTGATATTACTATTGCCTAACATGTATTGTACTCCTCATGTTATTCCATGTGTACTCCCTTACTGGGCTTTATAGCTCACCCTTTTCTTATGCATGTCCTCAGGTTATCCCATGCAATGCTAAGTATGAGGGAATGTAGTGGTCATGTAAAGGAAGTTTTCAATAAAGATGTTGTATTTCATGTTTTAAGTTTTTATGTAATGATCCTAAACCCAAGAGACACTAAACCTCTTGATCTTCTTTGTTGTATCAAGTGAAGTTTTAGGTAATAAATCCTGTTTAAGTTTGTAATAAAAGCATGGTTGTCATAGTTGGTATCAGAGGATAGGTTTAGTTATTTTTGGGATTAGGATTAGAAAACCCTAGTAAAGCCTTAGAGAAAAGACTAAGTATAATAAAAACATCCCTAAGTTTTGATAAGTACCGAGTAAGTGGTTTATCAAACAAATACATCCATGTATGGATACGAGCAGGTAGAGGCGGCTCTGGTACATATGTATCCTAGGGGTAAAACCCGAAAACACCACTTTGAGCTAGACTCGAACGGGAACTGGTGCACGACAATGGGCCTTGCTGCACTCTTGGTTACGACACTCTCGGGGGATATGTTTTGATAAATTTACAATCTTAGTATGAACCCTTATTAATGGAATTAAAAAAATGCCCCTAAGAATACATGTTAGAAAGTAGATCATGAAAAGCCTAGATTGAAGCCTATAGACTCATGAGTTAAGGAAATAAAAGTTTATTTATAAGTCATCAACTTTTGTACTTGGATTACCCTTTATGTGTTACCCCTAAATTTCCTTTTATTCCAGCGAAGGGCCGATAATAGGAGGACTCGGGCTAACAACCGTTGTGAAGATCAGTGTGATGACTGTACTAATGAGATGCCCAATCCAATAGGAGTGGGAATCGCGAACTTTTTCACGCTTCACTCTCAGCTAACTCAAGTTTTTAATAGAAACACGGGTCAAGAGGAACGTTCAATCCCCCATAAGAAAGAACAAGTCGCTATCAAGAGCTTCATGAGACAAAGGCCTCCTACTTTTAGTGTATCATCCGATCCCACGATCGCTGAAAAATGGATCAACTACATTGAAAAGATCTTCTCCATCCTTCAATGTTCTGAACAAGAGAAGGTTATCCTGGCGGCTTATCGTATGGAGGGTGAAGCTGATCAATGTTGGACATTGATCAAAATTACGAAGCCTGAGGAGGAGATCGAGGCATTGTAATAGAAGGATTTCCGGAAGATGTTTTTCGATAAATATTTTTCGCGCACCCTCTGGCTTGAAATGGAAAGGGACTTCATTTCCATCAAGAAAAAAGACGAAGAATCTATTGGAGTGTACGAGGAAAACTTCACAAGGCTTTCCCAATACACTTCTGGCTTTGTCGTTACCCCAGAATGCAAAGTTGACTGCTTCTTTAGTGGGTTGAAGCCTAGCCTACATAAAGCATTAGTGATCCGTGACTTCGACAACTATGAGGAAATTGTCTGATATGCCCTCAATGTTGAAATGTAGATCATGGAATCATAGTGGAATAATGGAGACAAGAAGCATAAGGTTGACTTCAATGCTGGCGGTCCGATGGATAAATCCAACGGTGCTAAGAAGATCCAGCACCCCACTTTCCAAAAGTTCGGTAAGAAGCACCGTGGAAATTTCCTTAAGGGGGTGAGGGAATGCTTCAGGTGTGGAAGAGAAGGGCACCAAGCTATTAACTGTCGGCAAGAAAGACTCGCGGCTGTGATAGAGGAGAGGAACGCTCCATTCAAACCTCAACGTGTTTTTCAATGCTACAAATGCAAAGAACCGGGTCATTTTTCAAATCAGTTCCTTAATCCAAGGGTTTTTTGAGGCAACCAACAACCTCCAATGTAGCAAGGAATATCTTTTTCCATCACTTCTGCTGAAGTGAACCCTGATAATGAATTGTTGATAGGTACACTAGTTATTCATTCAAGAATAGAGAACGTACTTTTTGATTCAGGTTCTACGCATTCTTTTATATCTCGAAAGTTTAGTAGAACAATCCCAGCATCACCACAAATCATGGAAGTGAAGATTTCGGTGAGTACCGAAAATGGGGCAATCATTGCATCCCAAGAATATAAGTCCTACCATGTTATAATATGTGGATTGAATTTCCCGGCGAACCTCATCATACTCCCACTGGTGGAATTTGATGCAATTCTTGTCATGGATTGGTTTTCCTTATATAGAGCCAACATAAATTGTTGGGAGAGGGAAATCACACTCCATATGGAGAATCGACCCCTGATTCTTTACAAGTTTAAGGAGGAAGATGAATCTCTTTTAGCTCCATCATCTCATGCATGGATATTACTTCCTTATGAGCATGCGTATCTAGATTAGATGATTGAGTCCAAGGAAGAAACCATCCTTGAAGAAATGCCTATTGTGAGGGAATTCGCTGAAGTGTTTCCCGAGAAACTTCCTGGTCTTCCTCCTAGAAGAGATGTTGAATTCTCAATTGAACTTATACCCAGGGATTTACCAATATCCAAGACTCCATATAGAATAGATGTTGTAGAGCTTGAAGAGCTGATGAAACAACTACAGGAGAATCTGGATAAAGGGTTTATAAACCCAAGTGCTTCACCATGGGGTGCACCAGTCCTCTTCGTCAAGAAGAAGGATGGGTCAATGTGGCTTTGCATCGATTATTGTTAACTTAACAAAATCACGATAAAGAACAACTATCCTCTCCCAAGAATTGATGACTTGTTTGATCAGCTGCATGGAGCACAATACATCTCCAAGGTGGACTTGCGGTCGGGATATTATCATGTAATGGTGAAGAAGGAAGATATCCCCAAGACCACTTTTCACACAAGATACGAGTATTATGAATTCATATTAATGTCTTTCGGACTCACTAATACTCCCTCAATCTTCATGGACTTAATTAATAGAGTCTTTAGAGATTACCTAGAAAACATTTTGGTAGTCTTTATAGATGATATTCTAATATACTCCATAACCAAGGAGGATCATGAGGAGCATTTAAGAACTGTACTGGAGACTTTGCGCAAGGAGAAGCTCTATGCAAATTACAGCAAGTGTGAGTTCTGGTTGAAGGAAGTATCATTCTTGGGCCATATCATCACAATCAATGGGATATCTATGGATCCCTCCAAAATAGATACAATTGAGGGAGGGCCGAGGCCAACATCAGTAACAGATATCTGTAGATTCTTGGGGTTAGCTGGATATTATCGACGATTTGTGAGAAATTTATCACGATTGTCAAACCCTATTACCAAGATAACTCGAAAGGGAGTAAAGTTATCTTGGAGTGATGAATGCGAATAAAGCCTCAAGGAGTTTAAAAGGAGAATTATCACTGCGCCCGTGCTCACTTTACCCACAAGTGGGGAACTTTTTGTTGTTTTCAGTGATGCTTCAAAGAAGGGCTTAGGTAGTGTGTTGATGCAGAATGATAAAGTTATATCCTATGCCTCAAGGCAGTTGAAAATCCATGAGAGAAAATATCCAACACATGATCTGGAGTTGGTGGCAGTGATATTTGCCTTGAAAATCTGGCAGCATTATCTCTATGGAGAGAAATGTGAGATATATACTGACCACAAGAGTCTTAAATATATATTCACACAGAAAGAGCTTAATATGTGCCAGAGAAGATGGATAGAGCTCATCGAGGATTATGACTTTTCAATCCATTACCACCTTGGGAAAGCAAACAAGGTGGCAGATGCCCTAAGTAGAAAGGATCCAGCGATTCTATCAATGATGAGAATTGAGAAGGATCCAATCTTCTTAGACTTGATGAAGATGGACATGGGAATCATATAGAAGGGAACATCGTCAATCCTTTCACAACTGATTGTTCAACTGTCTCTTTTAGAAAGGTTAAAGTATGCTCAAAAGGATGATGTGGGAATTCAATAAAAAGTGGAAGCTATCGAAAAAAGGGAAATCCTTAGAGTTTAATGTTAATGAAGAAGTAATTGTGCGGTTTGGGAAAATACTATGTGTTCCATCAATTACGGAGCTGAAGAAGGAACTTTTGGATAATGCACATAGTTCAAATTTCTCTATTCACCCAGGGCGCACAAAGATGTATCGAGATCTTCGAGAAAACATTTTGTGGGATAATATGAAGAATGAGATCGTTGAATATACATCAAAGTGCTTGGTGTGCTAGCAAGTGAAGGTAGAGAGGCAGAAGTCTAAGGGGATGATGAAACCATTTCCCATACCAGAATGGAAATGGGAGAACATCACCATGGACTTTTTCCCTGGACTTCCAAGGACATTCAAAGGCAACAATGCAATCTGGGTTATTGTGGATCGTCTTACAAAGACTACACACTTCATTGCTATTCGGGAGGATTTCTCATTGGATCAACTGGAAAAGATATATATCAGGGGAGTGGTAAGGTTACATGAAGTACCACTATCTATTGTGTTTGACCGAGATCCATGATTCACCTCTAAGTTTTGGAAGAGTCTTCAACATGCTCTAAATACTGAATTGAACTTTAGTACGGCCTATCACCCTCAAACTGATGGCCAATCCGAGCGGACTATCCAAACAGTTGAGTATATGTTGAGAGCATGCTCAATGGACTTTAAAGGAGGATTGGATCAATATCTTCCTCTGGTTGAGTTCTCTTATAATAACAGTTTCCACTCGAGCATCCAAATGGCACTATATGAAGCCCTGTATGGGAAAAGGAGCAGAACACCGGCATGTTGGGATGAGGTCGGTGAACGTAAGCTTCTTGGAATAGAAATGGTCGAGGAAATGGTGGAGAAGGTGTAAACCATTCAGCAGCATATCAAGGTAGCCCAGAGTCGACAGAAGAGTTATGCAGATAATCGTCGACGAGACCTTGAGTTTAAAGTTGGAGACATGGTTTTTCTACGCATATCTCCATGGAAGAAGGTCATGAGTTTTGGAAAGAAAGTGAAGTTAAGTCCAAGGTACATCGGCCCCTTCGATATTCTTGATCATGTCAGGGCTGTGGCCTATCGACTAGCACATCCACCTACTATATCCAAATTACAAGATGTCTTTCATGTATCCCTCTTAAGGAAGTACATACCGGACCCTTCACATGTACTCTCTTCTGAGGTGGTACAATTGGAAGATGATCTTTCTTATGAGGAACAACCAGGGAAGATCTTAGATCGTAGAGAAAAAGTTCTACGAAATAATACAATTCCCCTCGTCAAGGTGTTGTGGAGAAACCACAAGTTTGAAGAAGCGACTTGGGAATCGGAGGAAATGATGAAGCTAAGATACCCAAAACTGTTTTAGTGAGGGAAAAGGAAAATTTCGAGGGCGAAATTTCTTAAGGGGGGAATATTGTAATGACCCAAAGTTTCATTAATGGAAATCCCTCTTGATCTAATTAAATGCCTCTTTATGTTTATATAAAATTTCAACTTCTTTGGTTTTATGTTAAGAATTTTTACCATTGCTAATATAGTCATTGAACAGTGATCACATGATTAGTATAAATATAGGGCTTTAACAAATCCAATTTACTCAGACAAAAGAAGTGATGGCCTCATATAGTAGAATTTCCCCATACGAAGCACATTTGTCGGAGCTCAGAAAAGAGGTGGTGTCCTTGGGCTTCGCTCTTGACCAAGCCCAAGCTCAGCTTCATCATGTCAAGCTCGAATGGGACCATCTATGGGAGAAGTGGAAGTTGATAGAAATTACCACTCGAGCGATGTTATCCGAGCCACCCCAAGAGTCTGTCACCATCGCACACCTTACCCTTAGGTCTTATGCAGATGTTTTAAGAGGTTATGTAACAAATAAATAGTACTATATTTATGTACATTATTTTTTTTGTATAATAATGAATATAATTTCTTTTCATTATTGATACATTGTATATAGTTTTTAAAGTACAAATAATGTTTTTAGTTATTATTTAATTAAGAATTCTATATTATTAAATTAAGGTATTTTTAAATTAAATAATATTTTAATAAAATATTATTATTATTATAAAATTAATTTTTATTAAATATAAATGATCTTATAATTTTATAAATGCAATTGTAATTTTTATTAAGGTTTAAAAGCCATTTCTGTCAAAACCGGTGAATTTTCGATAAATGTCAGTTTTAAAAGTGAAAATTAACGTATTTAGAAAATTATTTAGATAAAATAAATGCTATTTCTGGAATCAGGACGTCGAAATTATCCAACAGTGAATTTTTCATAATTTTCTGAGACAGTCAAATTTTTGGGTAAAAATTAAATACCATTTAAATATATAATGTGTTTTATGACATCATAATGACCCAATAGTGATGTAATAAAATACTATAATCTTTATTTTCGGACAATATATGTTTTTCCATTAAATTTATGTGATTTTGGGTCTGTTTTACTTGATTTTCAAAACATTAATGGACCCCTCAAGACTTATTAAACACCTTGTCTTTTTAAATTAATTTCCATGGAAGTATGACTCACCTCCACATAAGCAACCCTATTATTTTAAGAGGTTAGGACTTTGGCCTTATAAAATATTTTTTTCCTCTTCCCTTTTCCAAAAACCATGGGCAAAAATCATGGGATGTTTTGTGGTTTGGATTAATTTAATGTAAGGGGACCCAAACCAAAATAATAAATAATTCCCTCACCTTTCCTATATAAACCCACCCAAGCTCCCACTTCCTCCTCACTCAAAGCCTTTTGAGTTCATCAAAAATTTTACCTACTCTATCTAGAATCCCCCCAAGGTGCCCCAAGCTCCCAAGAATCCTCTCACAATCCACTCTCTAGCCTTTGGAAGCACACTTCCAAGTAAGGGTTTTTTCTTCCTTTCTCATTTTTGTCCAATTTTCTTTATGTTTTTTTGCCCTTTTAATTTCAATTATGCATATTGGGGTATGGTTTCTCACCTCCCTCATACTTCCCTCTTTATGTTTTAATGATGGGAGACTCTTTTCTCTCTTATTAAATTCCTCCCATGTACACCTGTTACTATGCTGAAATCCCGAAAGGAACTTCTCTCTCCTCATTTACATTCAAGGAATACTTTTGTATCATGAATCTAAATTCCATTAAAAGTGTTGGGACATGTATCCATATGACCTCCTTACTGTACATTACATTTAAATATGATGAGGAACCCCTTTTTCTCTCATCAACCATTTCTATGAATTCTTAGGTCATGCCGTTACGTTGCCGAAATCGCACCGATTTTCTAAGCCAATGCCATTGTGTAGTGAATACCATGCTCATTTATCCATCAAGGGTATTCGCCTTTATGCACATTTACTTATTGATTATAATGTTTCATGTATTAATTCCGCATTCCTTTATCATGGAATAAATTATTATGTTTTATGAATCAATGTTTTATGATCCATGTGGCACACTTATGCATGAAATGAAATGTTTAAGAAGGGTGTGCCCTTATAGCTCTCCAATGAATTGGGTAAAGTATAGTATCATGATACGTCATGTGAAATGAGTATTGACTCATGATAATTCAAGTGAAACAAGGGTTTACTCATGCTTTATGTGAAATGAGTATTTACTCATGCTTCATGTGAAATGATCCTTGGCTCATGGTAATTCCATGTTAAGTGTTGTTGCCACATTTCCATGTTATGATTATCATGATTTATCATGCCTTTATGTTCATGTTTCTATTATGCTCTATTGATATTCCCATTACCTAACATGTATTATACTCCTCAAGTTATTCCATGTGTACTCCCTTACTGGTCTTTATAGCTCACCCTTTTCTTATGCATGTCCTCAGGTTATCCCATGCAATGCTAAGTATGAGGGAATGTAGTGGTCATGTAAAGGAAGTTTTCAATAAAGATGTTGTATTTAATTTTTTAAGTATTTATGTAATGATCCTTATCCCCAAATACAAAAAACCTCTTGATCTTTTTTGTTGTATCAAGTGAAGTTTTCTGTAATAAATCATGTTTAAGTTTGTAATAAAATCAGGGTTGTCATACTACTAGTTTAAATCATAGTGTGCCTTGAGATGGTGTTTAGATGGAAGTCAATTCTACTGTTGTTGAGTAGTCATGGGATGAGAATATGAAGGTTGTTTCTCTTATTTCAAAATTATTTAATAACTAGATGGTATTTTACCCTAATGTTGATGATCTACAATGTTAATTATAGAGATATATTTAGTCCCCTATTATTGTACCAGATGTGGTTTTGTATACAGTTGTAAATCCTTCAGTTGTTGAGACTCTGAGTAAATATTTTGAAAGTTGGATAGACCCCATGTTTAAGGAATGAAATTTTTTTCCTGGAATTCCACCAAATAATAGTGGACCTAATATTCAAGAGGCAGGAGACCCTGAGGTGTCTTTATTTTACCAATTGGTGTTACTAGATTGTTGGAAATATTCGATTCTAAGAGAGTTTCTTCTCTTACTGATTCTAAAATGCTAGTGTATTTTTTCACCAAGGGTAACATAGATTATTTTAGAGAAAAGTTGATTTTTGATGTTGGTATGTTGTTAAAAACTCAAACTAATTTGACTACTATGTTAAGTGAAAATAATGAAATATATTTATTTGAGCTGGTGATACAACATATTTAACCAATAATGATGCACCACATTCAAGAAGTTGAGATTGAAAATAAGAGACTTTCTAGTGAGATGGAATCTATGAACTCTATGCTATAAGGGCTACAGATATCTTTTATAGCAAGTATAGATGCTTTACTAGAGAGAGTGAAGAACCTTACTTCATTTCCATCTACTTCTAGTGATCCCCCTCCTGTTGATGCAGAGATGATAAGATCTATTGTGAGAGAAGATATTAAGGATTCTTCAAGTGATGTTCTTGTCCAGCCTCAGGAGAATTTAAGAAAAGTAAGATTTAACAATGATCATGTGCTCAATTTGGTTAAAGAATATATAAAAGACATGAATTCGGACATAGAAACGATCACCAAAGTAATAAAGTATTATCTTTCAAGGATTTTCACTAAGAATGATCTCAATGATCATTTAAAGATTCTTGTTGAAAACATGAGGATGCCTCCAGTCAGTCAAGCCTTTAAGGAACAAGTGAATTAGTTAAAGGTCACGACTCTAGTGCTTCAGCAGTTTATGGAAGAAAAGAAGGATTTTTTAAGTGAAATGGAAATAGGTGGAAACATAATCATATATTTCATAAATCTTATGAAACCATTTTTTCATGTTCATGGAACTATTGTGGTGGATCATTAGGCCATTCCAATTACAACTCATATGACACCTCTAGCTACTACTCTAGGGTACTTCATAATGGAAGTTACTATAGATCCTCTTGCACAATTACCAGGATATTTCCACCCTTTTTCTTTTTCCCCTCAAGAATCTATTCAACACCTCAAACCTATCATCATTAAAGATCCCCATTCTCTGACTGATGTTCCTATAGCCATTCCTACTATTTCCTCAGCCAAACCTATTGATCCTTCTGCTCGGGATATATGATAGGGAAAACCTTCTATTGATCCTTCATCCAAGTCCAAATACCATTTATGGTTAGATTTTTTTTGATGGTAATGTTTTTTGTAACTTAATTTTGTTGACACTCTTATTTTGGATAATCTCCAATTGCTTTTTAATGGAACTTATCTTTTTATTTTTTTCTTCTATTTATACGAATTTCCTTTTATTCTATTTCGTTTTTAAATTTTTGATAATCCCAAAAGGGGGAGTATATTGTAAAGACCCGTAAAATTCGAGGAAATTTTTTTCTTAATTTTCTTTGGAATTTTACAAGAACACAGTTTCTGACAGCACCTGATTCTGAGGCCCGGTGTGCCCGGAATCATTTTCCGAAGTTTGGCTCGGGTACGTTCAGTGAACGAACGAGTGGGTTTTTCTAACTTTTGAACCGGTGCTCGGAATCAAATTCTGAGGGCACCAATGGAATCGCAGTGCCGATATTTGCTTAGAAACACCTCTTCCAGAGTTGCATTTGCTCGGGTGTGGTTTTTAAATTTTGGGAGTTAAGTGAAGAAAATAAAATAAAGTGGTGCGACAAATTTATTTTATTTCACTTAAATCCACTTAAATCCACTTAAATCCACTTGAGCTAAGTTGAAGCGGATATGGTGAAATTAAAAATATCCTACCCTCTTGGTAGGATATTTGTGAGGTGGGGCCCGCATGAGCCCCACCATTTCTTTTCCTCTAAGTAACGCACCCGTGAAAACTCCTCATTAATGAAAGCCAACTGGGGCGTTTTCTAAAACTCTTAAACGCTCCTATTAATTGGGCGGTTAATTCGTTGAAATTAATTCTATGAATTAATTTTATCGTTTCTTAACCTGTTTTTCAACTGTTGGCATATTAATAAAATAATACCAACACACCTTTCTTCTTGGGTGCGTTTTGTTGAGAGGATTTGCAGAATCTGTACCTTCATCCTCCTCACGAAAAACGAGAAGAATGCGAAGAACGCGAAGAATGCCGAACTCTCGGAGATCGACGACGTGACGCCGTGTTCCGCGACACCGACGATTCTCCTTCCACGGTGCTTCTTCCATGACATTATTTCCCCGTGACAAATCTTCGATGAACTGCTTGAGGTAGGAGTGTTCAAATCTTTAATTCCATTGTGGATTTTGTCCTTAACATGGATTTAATTCGTGAAATTAAATCCGTGCGTTTTCTTTAAACCTCAGAGATCGTCGACGTGACACCCTTCTGCGACGACGCGACGCCCTTCCGCGACGCGGCGATCCTCTTCTTCCGCGACGGTCAATTCCGCGAAGAACTCTCGTCCGACGACAACTACGAGGTAGGGCTTTGATTATTTTAAATATTTGTGATTTATATCCGCGGATTGTGTTTAAATTATTGTTGTGAGTCTTTTTAAATCGCTAACACGGTGGGTGCGGACCAACGAACAAGTCCGAACCCACCGCCCTTCGTTCTTGGTGTGCGGACGGCGGACGATGACAAAACAAGGCGCTCTGGCGTTTTGAAGGCTTTGCAGCGAAGGTCGGGTCCCGAGACGATCACTGGCGAAGACCGCAGGCAAATTAGACCACCGGAGCGCGTCCGGTGGTCCGCAGAAGTCTTTGTCGGCGCACCACGCCAGCACGGCGGCGCCGGCGGCTGGCTGCTAGGATGCGGTGGCGCCCGGCGCGCCGCCGGGAAGACCCGCCACGGCTGAATTCTGCGGCGGCGCTGGCCGGTCCCACAGCCATACGGGACCGCGGAGGAAGGGTGTGGCCTTGCTGAGTCTGTTGGCGAGAGGCGGCACCCCACGCGGGGCCGCGGAACCTTCAAGGGGGGGCGGCGCCCCCTTGCACCTGCTCGGCCATCACGGCCGAGCCGCCAGGTGGTCGGGCCGCGCCCGCGCCGGCCGGGCCAGGTCGTGCCCAGGCCGGGCTGGGCCACCCTGGCTGGGCAGGGCCGCGCCGTCCGGGTCGGACCCAGACCCGTGTCGGGTCGACCCGGTTCGGGCCGACCCATGGGGGGTTGGGCCGGGTCGGTTCGGGCCCAGACCCCCCGTTCCCGGACCTTTTCGGTCTTTTGCTCATAACTTGAGCTACGAGCCTCCGAAAAACACGCATCTAGTGGAGATGCAATTCTTGGATCGAGACGATCGTTTTGAATTATCACACTCAAGGTTTCGGAATACTTTGGGTTCGGCCGGGTTGGTTCGTACACGAAACCAACCGGGCCCTCGGAGCGGAAACGCTCATATCTTGAGCTTCGGACGTCCAATTGACGTGCCATCGACTTTGTTGAATCCCTCTAAGTGAGACGAATCTTTTGGCTTACTCCGCCTGAGGTTTAGACGCAGGTGGTGTACGGTCGGGTTGGTTTTTCCTTAAAAACAAACCGGGCCCCTGGAACGAAAAAGCCAATAACTCTCAGACCGGGCGTCCGATTGACGTGCCATCTTCGACGTGAGTTCCTATTGACGATACATAACTTTTGGATACATCATCTCTGGACTATGTGTCAGTTGATGTATCAGCCTCTCGGCTCGTGGAGCGGACCCTCCCGAACGAGCTTGCTGTGTGCGGGAACCCTAGAGCTGGCTGCGACTACGACGATGACGATAGTATAGAGATCCTCAGTGGATTCGACGACGACTGTGCAGAGATCCTTAATGGATTTGACGGCAAAGACTACAGCACTCACCGATCCTTTGTGAGTCAGTGCTACCGATCCTGTGTGGGTCTAATCCTATGTGGGTCAGTGCTCAGTGGTCCTGTGTGGGCCAGTGCCTACAGATCCTGTGTGGGTCCGATCCTTTGTGGGTCTTTGTGGGGGTTAGTTACCTATTGATCCTGTGTGGGTCAGATCCTTTGTGGGTCATTGCGGGGGTTAGTACCTATCGATCCTTTGTGGGTTTGACGACTTAGATGAATCAGTGGAAATATCTGGTCATCTTTATCGTCAAACAAAGAAGTATACCTGTGTGAGCTGAATCCTGTTTTGTTTTCCTTTGTGGATTGTGTTGTGTTATCCTGTGTGGATTATGTTTTTCTTTCCTGTGTGGACTGGGTTGTACTTGGGCTCGGATGTGGGAGCTGAACGAGAATTGATGACTTAGGTATATGTATGGGCATATACCTAAGCTGTGTCGGATGTTACTTCGTGATTGTATCTTTACTTTGTGGTTTATCCTTTGTGGATTCTGGGAGACCTTTGGGGGTCTTGGGGTCCCTACTGAGTAGCTTATACTCACCCCTGCACAGGCTATGCCCGCACTACGTTGTGTCGGTTACAGACGACGGACAACACTGATCGCGGTGGAGGCTTGCGGAGTACGATGGTACCTATAGGTGGACCACTGGGCGGGACGTACTCGAAGCGGTCAGATGGACTCGAGGAGTAGTTGAGGCTTTCTGTACCCACCCTTCAGGTGGGATTTCCAGTGGGTAGATCGACGTTGCGGCTTTACTTTTCAGTCGTTGTTTTCCCTTTTCAGTTTTACTTTACTTTCAGTTTGGGTTTGTATTCTGGCCCACTTACTTTCCGCACTTACTGTTGTACCAGTTTTTACTTAGTGTTTACTTCTGCTTTCTTGCTCTGTGGTGTTTGTTTACTTTACAAAGGCAATGCCTTCCCTTTTTACCAGGATTTACACCTTGGTGCTAGTCGCTAGCCCCTGGCCTATGGAAGGCAGGCTCGGGGTAGTCACGGCACGGGCTCCAAGGACGGGTCGTGAAAAATTGGTATCAGTGGAGTTCGGTTCTACCGCAGACTCTGATATTTTTCTATGTGAAGCAATAGTGTTTAGCGTATTGGGTGTGGTTATCAGTTTAGGGAGTCCAGTGTTGGTGCGGTGGCCGATGTATCCGTACACCAGGACCCTGACTTCTGATTTCTGACTTAATGCATGAAAACATTGATTGCATGTGTGTGTTTGAAGTTTTCTTTGTGATTACTTTGTGTCAGCTCACCAGGTATATTGTTCTGACCGTGGCACATCTGTTTCCTTTTTCTGGATGACCCCATAACGGCAGCCAGCTAGGGTTCTGAGATTTGAGCGTGACGACAGCCCACCGAGCGACGAGGCCTCGGTGTAGGGCCCTTTGACAGCTGAGGCACCGTTGGTACCTCTACCCGCCAAGCCACCGAGGCTTCCAGCACCAGCCGCTGAAGATGCACATCGCCTCAGTTCACTGCATGAGTTCCAGCGCCAGCGACCGCCCAGGTTCCGTGGGGAGGCGGACCCCCAGGCAGCCGAGGACTGGCTGGAGGCAGTGGTGCGAGTTTTCCAATTAGTGAGGACACCAGCAGACCTCATGGTGATCCTCGCAGTGAGCCTACTGCACGCAGCAGCGGGCCGATGGTGGAGCTTGATGCTCCAGGTGCACGATGAGGAATCTCTTCTTTGGTCGGACTTTGAGAGCCTCTTCCGCTCAGAGTTCGTCCCAGCCACCCTCCGTGTGGTGCGCATCTAGGATCTTCTTCAGCTGCGGCAGGGCAGCTTGACGGTCGCCCAGTACTCGGTGAGATTTACCGATCTCTCGCGCTACTCGACAGACATGGTACGAGACCCATATTTCCGGGCCCGGACCTTTGAGCAGGGATTGAGACACGAGATCAGGGCATCGATGATCTCCCTCAGCTTTCTGACTCAGGCAGGAGTACTGGAGCAAGCCCTTTTGATCGAGAGCTTCCTTGCTGAGCCTTCATCAGCAGCGAGACCTACCACGGGGCGGCATGTAGCAGAGTCTTCTGCGGAAGGGAGTCGACGGATGACTCAGGGGTCCAGGAAGACCAGACCCTCACGCAGATGACCTCAGGACACTGGCTCAGCAGTGAGGGGCACACAGCGTGGAGCCAGTCTTTCGAGAGGCAGGCAGTACTACACATGCGGCGGGCAGGGCCACATGGCTCCTGACTGCCCGACCCACCATGTTGAGGAGCAGCAGACGGTTGAGGGGTCACCCAGGCAGAGGCAGAGGGTCAACTGTGGAGGTCCGCAGGGAGGAGACAGATGAGGCAGAGGAGTTGGCCGAGCAGTAGGTGGTGGGCGATGCTTTGAGGCTCTACCACCACCACCACCAGGAGGTCCACCCCGGCCATAGGGATCTGGCGGGAAGAGACAGGCACAGCTCCAGGCAGGGGAGGCCTACGACCACGGTACACCCGAGATGATTCGAGGTACGATCTGTGTCTATTCCACCCTTGCTGCAGTTCTTATAGACGCATGAGGGAGTCACTCTTTCATAGTCATTGCCCTTGTTCGGAGGTCGGATATTCCGACAGAGCCGTTGGCTCGATCCTTACGGCTAGAGACTCCTACGGGAGAAGACTCGACGATTACGCACTGGTGCCGGCAGTGTGAGCTTACTCTAGGAGGCGAGAGCTTCGGCTGGGATCTTCTTGTAGTGGTGTCGAGGCCTTACGACGTCATCTTGGGCATGGATTGGTTATCTATAGTCTATTCTCAGATCGACTGTATTAGGCGCAAGGTGTGATGTGTATGCACCGACGGGAGCAGGTTCACCTTCACCGGCGAGAAGGGAACCTTCGCAGCACATGATAGACTTCCGCAGAGCAGAGGACAACCCATCACTCATAATTTGGCTAGCCTCATCCTAGGAGCAGTTGACGTGCATAGTCCTATTTTTCCTGCAATGGTGGATCAGTATGCGGACGTCTTCCCTGACGACGTTCCAGGGCTACCTCCTCGCAGACAGGTAGACTTTTATATTGACCTATACCCTGGGACAGCCCCGATATCGACTCCAGTGTATCGGATGGCCCCCACTGAGCTTCAAGAGCTACGAGTATAGTTGGAGGACTTGCAGGGCAAGGGGTTCATCCGACCTAGTGTTTCACCCTGGTCTTCCCCGATTTTGTTTTCCAAGAAGGCGGACGGGAGCTTGCGACTTTATGTCGACTATTTTTTCCTGAACCGGGTGATAGTGAGGAACAAGTATCCGCTACCGAGGATTGATGACCTCTTCAATCAAATCAAGGGAGCATGGTGGTTCTCGAAGATAGACCTTAGGTCAGGCTATCATCAGCTCAGAGTTCGGGACGAGGACGTGCAGAAGACGGCCTTCAGATGTCGGTATGGCCACTATGAGTTTTTGGTTATGCCATTCGGCGTAACCAATTCTCCTGCAGTGTTCATGGGCCTCATGAACAGGATCTTTCAGCCATACCTCGATCGATTTGTCATGGTCTTCATCGACGACATTTTTATTTACTCGATGACTGAGGAGGAGCATGCATACCACTTGCGAGTTATGCTGGACACACTCCGAGAGCACCAGCTTTATGGAAATCTCTCGAAGTGTCAGTTCTAGATACGTGAGGTCCACTTCATGGGACATGTCATCTCTGAGGTGGGAGTTGCAGTGGATCCTGCGAAGATCGAGGCAGTGCTAGCTTGGGATCCACCCAGGAGCGTGACGGAGGTGCAGAGTTTCTTGGGAATAGCCGGATACTATCGTAGATTTTTTCCAGACTTCTCCAGAGTTGTGGCACCACTCTCAGCTTTAACAAAGAAAGGGAAACCCTTTTTGTGGTCAGAAATATGTCAGTAGAGCTTCCAGGAGCTGAGACAGAGATTGACCAGTGCACCTATCTTGAGATTGCCTGAGGAGGGAGTAGGGTACGTAGTCTACTGCGATGCATCAGGGACCGGACTCGGATGTGTCCGGATGTAGGAGCGGGTAGTGATCGCCTATGGATCACGTCAGTTGAGGCCGCATGAGCAGAACTAAGCTACCCATGACCTGGAGTTAGTAGCAGTGGTCTCCGCTCTGAAGACATGGCGACACTATCTGATGGGTGAGTGCTTTACAGTCTTTTCTGACCATCAGAGTCTCAGGTACATCTTTTCTCAGAAGGACCTGAACCTGAGATAGCAGCGATGGCTCGAGTTCCTCAAGGACTATGACTTTGAGATATTCGATACTCCTAGGAAGGGGAATGTGGTAGCCGACGCTCTCAGTCGTAGGACGGGCATTCAGCTACTCGAAGAGGCGACAGAGCAGCTAGCCGCTTTGCAGATATCCTTTGTGGATAGAGATGGAGCCGCATTCCTTCAGTCTCTCACAGTCACCCCTCCACTACTACAGCGGGTCAGAGAGGCACAGCGTGGGGACGCTGACTGTGAGACGCGGCGTGCACAGATATCCTCAGGACAGGAACCTGATGGTTTCTCCTTTGGAGCAGAGCACGACATCCTTTTCAGAGGACGTACCTTAGTACCATTCTCTTTATGAGAGGAGGTGCTGAGAGACTTTCACACTTCTCCTTTGGCGGTACATCCTGGAGTGGTGAAGATATACCAGGATCTCAGACGACAGCACTGGTGGCCGGGCAAGAAGAAGGCTGTGGCAGAGTTCGTTTCTCGATGCCTCACCTGCCAGCAGGTGAAGGTAGAGCTTCAGGTACCAGCAGGCTTGGTACGACCTTTGGGGGTCCCGGAGTGGAAGTGGGACGGGATATCTATGGACTTCGTTATTGGACTTCCACGCACTTCCAGAGGTCACGAATCCATTTGGGTGATTGTCGACCGACTCACCAAGTCGGCTCTCTTCTTACCCATAAGAGAGCAGGGCTCAGTGGAGAGCTTGGGACATCTCTAAATTCAGGAGATTGTACGACTTCACGGTGTGCTATCATCTATCGTCTCTAATTGAGATGCTCGCTTTACTTCCCGTCTTTAGAAGGGGTTGCAGGAGGCGTTTGGGACGCAGCTATGTCTGAGCACCGCCTTTCACCCTCAGACGGATGGTCAGACGGAGAGGACCATTCAGACTCTCAAGGACATGCTCCGCGCATGTGTCCTCGACTTTGGTCGCAGCTGGGAGGACCACCTACGCTTGGTGGAGTTTGTGTACAACAACAGCTACCACTCCACCATCGGGATGGCACCGTATGAGGCGTTGTACGGCCGACCTTGCAGATCTCCTTTATGATGGACAGACCCTGGGGAGTCAGCACTCGTGGGACCGGAGATGGTCCAGGCCACGACAGTGAAGGTCCAGGTCATCCAGGAGCGGATGAGGACAGCTCAGAGCCAGCATAAGTCTTATGCTGACAGGAGGTGGAGGCCACTAGAGTTCAAGGACGGCGACTACATATTCTTACGTGTCTCACATTGACGTAGTTTACGGAGATTTGTTCGAGGCGGAAAGTTGTCTCCACACTTCATCGGACCATTCCAGGTCCTCGAAAGGATTGGTGAGGTGTCTTATCGCCTGGCTCTACCACCTCAGTTGCACCGGGTGCACGACGTCTTCCACAAATCTCATCTAAGGAGATATGTGCACGACCTGACGCATATCATTGACCGTGGGGAGATGGACGTTGATGATGGGGTGAATTTTGCAGAGGTTCCAGTAGAGATTGAGGATCGACAGGAGTGAGTCCTACGTGGATGGTCGATTCCTCTAGTACGCATCAGATGGCAGCACTGGAACCTCCAGAAGAGCACATGGGAGCGGGAGGCTCAGATGCGTGCTCAGTACCCACATTTGTTTCCCTAGCTTATGATGTATCTTTACGGGGACGTAAATCCCTGAGGTGGGAGTAATGTAAAGACCCGTAAAATTCAAAGAAATTTTTTTCTTAATTTTCTTTGGAATTTTACAAGAACGCAGTTTCTGGCGGCACCTGATTCTGAGGCCCGGTGTGCCAGGAATCATTTTCCGAATTTTGGCTCGGTTATATTCAGTGAACGAATGAGCGGGTTTTTCTAACTTTTGAACCAGTGCTCGAAATCAAATTCTGAGGGAACCTATGGAATCGCAGCGCCGGTATTTTCTAAGAAACGCCTCTTCCGGAGTTACGTTTGCTCGGGTGTGGTTTTTAAATTTTGGGAGTTAAGTGAAGAAAATAAAATAAAGTGGTGTGACAACTTTATTTTATTTCACTTAAAGCCACTTAAAGCCACTTGAGCTAAGTTGAAGAGGATAGGGTGCAATTAAAAATATCCTACCCTCTTGGTAGGATATTTGTGAGGTGGGGCCCGCACGATCCCCACCGTTTCGTTTCCTCTAAGTAACACACCCGCGAAAACTCCTCATTAATTAAAGTCAACTGGGGCATTTTCTAAAACTCTTAAACGCTCCTATTAATTGGGCGGTTAATTCATTGAAATTAATTATATGAATTAATTTGATCGTTTCTTACCCTGTTTTTCAATTGTTGGCGTATTAATAAAATAATACCAACACACCTTTCTTCTTGGGTGTGTTTTGTTGAGAGGATTTGGAGAATATGTACCTTCATCCTCCTCGCGAAGAACGCGAAGAACGCGAAGAACGCTAAGAACACCGAACTCTCGGAGATCGATGATGTGACGCCGTGTTTGGCGACACTGACGATTCTCCTTCCACGACGCTTCTTCCGCGACGTTCTTTCCCCGTGACAAATCTTCGATCAATTGATTGAGGTACGAGAGTTCAAATCTTTAATTCCTTTGTGGATTTTATACTTAACATGGATTTAATTTGTGAAATTAAATCTGTGTGATTTCTTTAAACCTCGGAGATCGTCGATGCGACACCCTTCCGTGACACGACGATCCTCTTCTTCCGCGACGGTCAATTCCGCGAAGAACTCTTGTCTGATGACAACTACGAGGTAGGGGTTTGATTCTTTTAAATCTTTCTGATTTATATCTGCGGGTTGTGTTTAAATGATTGTTGTGAGACTTTTTAAACCGCTAACGCGGTGGGTGCAGACCAACGAACAAGTCCGAACCCACCGCCCTTCGTTCTTGGTGTGCGGTCGGCGGACGATGACAAAACAAGCCGCTCGGGCGTTTTGAAGGCTTTGCAGCGAATGTCGTGTCCCGAGACGATCACCGGCGAAGACCACAGGCGAATCAGACCACCGGAGCTCGTCCGGTGGTCCGTGGAAGTCTCCGCCGGCGCACCACGCCAGCACGGCGGCGCTGGCGGTCGGTGGTGGCGACCGGCATCGGCCAGCCGCCAGGATGCGGCGGCGCCCGGCGCGCCGCTGGGAAGACCCATCGTGGCGGCGCTAGCCGGTCCCGCGGCCGCGCGGGACCGTGGAGGAAGGAAGCGGCCTTGCCGCATCCGTTGGTGAGAGGCGGCCCCCTACGCGGGGCCGCGGAACCTTCAAGGGGGGGGGGGCGCCCCCTTGCACCCGCTCGGCCATCCCGGCCGAGCCGCCAGGCGGCCGGGCCGCGCCCACCGGGTCGGTCCGGGCCCAGACCCCCCGTTCCCGGACCTTTTCGTTATTTTTCTCATAACTTGATCTATGGGCCTCCGAACGATGCGCCATCTGTGGCGATGCGATCCTTGTATCAAGACGGTCGTTTCGGTATACCACACTCAAGGTTTCGGAATACTTTGGGTTCGGCCGGGTTGGTTCGTACATGAAACCAATCGGGCCCTCAGAGCGGAAACGCTCATATCTTGAGCTTCAGATGTCCAATTGACGTGTCATCAACTTTTTTGAATCCCTCTAAGTGAGACGGATCTTTTGGCTTACTTCGTAAGAGGTTTGGACGCAGGTGGAGTACAGTCGGGTTGGCTTTTCCTTAAAAACCAACCAGGCCCCTGGAACGAAAAAGCCAATAACTCTCAGACCGGGCGTCCGATTGACGTGCCTTCTGTGACGTGAGTTCCTGTTGACGATACGGAACTTTTGGATACATAAACTCTGGACTATGTGTCAATTGATGTATCAGCCTCTCGGCTTGTGGAGCGGACCCTCCCGAACGAGCTTGCTGTGTACGAGAACCCTAGAGCTGGCTGCGACTACGACGACGACGACAGTAGAGAGATCCTCAGTGGATTCGATGATGACTGTGCAGAGATCCTCAGTGGATTCGACGGCGAAAACTACAACACTCAGTGATCCTTTGTGGTTCAGTGCTACCGATCCTGTGTGGGTCCGATCCTATGTGGGTCAGCGCTCAGCGGTCTTGTGTGGGCCAGCGCCTACAGATCCTGTGTGGGTCCGATCCTATGTGGGTCTTTGCGGGGGTTAGTTACCTATCAATCCGGTGTCGGTCAGATCCTTTGTGGGTCATTTCGGGGGTTAGTTACCTATCGATCCTGTGTGGGTCAGATCCTTTGTGGGTCATTGCGGGGGTTAGTACCTATCGATCCTTTGTGGGTCCGATGGCTTAGATGAATCAGTGGAAATATCTGGTCATCTTTATCGTCATACAAAGAAGTATACCTGTGTGAGCTGAATCCTGTTTTGTTTTCCTTTATGGATTGTGTTGTGCTATCCTGTGTGGATTACGTTTTTCTTTCCTGTGTGGACTGGGTTGTACTTGGGCTCGGATGTTGGAGCCGAACGAGAATTGATGACTTAGGTATATGTATGGGCATATACCTAAGCCGTGTCAGATGTTACTTCGTGATTGTATCTTTCCTTTGTGGTTTATCCTTTTTGGATTCTAGGAGACCTTCGGGGGTCTCGGGGTCCCTACTGAGTAGCTTATACTCACCCCTGCACGGGCTATGCCCACACTACGTTGTGTTGGTTGCAGATGACGGACAGCGTTGATCGCAGTGGAGGCTTGCGGAGCAGGACGGTACCTGGAGGTGGACCACTATGCAGGACGTACTCGGAGTGGTCAGCTGGACCCGAGGAGCAGTGGAGGATTTCTGTACCCACCCTTCAGGTGGGATTTCCAGTGGGCAACTCGACATTGTGGCTTTACTTTTTAGTTGTTGTTTTCCCTTTTGAGTTGTACTTTACTTTCAGTTTGGGTTTGTATTCTGGCCCACTTACTTTCTGCACTTACTGGTTTACCAGTTTTTACTTAGTGTTTACTTCTGCTTTCTTGCTCTGTGGTGTTTGTTTACTTTACAAAGGCAATGCCTTCCCTTTTTACTGGGATTTACGCCTTTGTGCTAGTCGTCAGCCCCTGGCCTATGGAAGGCGGGCTTGGGGTAGTCATGGCACGGGCCCCGAGGACGGGTCGTGACATATATCATATGAAATTTAAAAATATATTAGTATTTATTCGATATTGTATGTTCTTTGATACTATTTACTATATAATTACTTTTAGTATCATGTGTCCTTTATTTATCCTTGCTACCCTATGCATAAAATGCGATGATTTATCTTTGATATCATGTATATAAAATTCCACGATTTGTGATCATAAAATGGGGAGAGATTGTTAGAACCCTTATTTTAATGATCTCCAAATCATGTTTATTATGATATTAATAAGCTTTCTGTTTTATGGTATCATTTTAAATTATAAATAAAATTATATAAATTTGGATAATTATGACTCGCCATTGAGGATGAGTCATCGCCAAGGATGTCTCACCGCCAATAATGACTCACCATTGAGGTTGAGGTGCCACTAAAGGCTAACTCACCGATGAACTGAGAATTTGAAAATGTATGAGTCATAGATAAAAATGTCTTGAAGTTGAGGAAAACTCACCATCAATGTGGGAAAATGGAAAAGTGTTGTAAACACTCACCTTCTGCTATGAGTCATCACCAGAACATAAATTTCATAAAGTATGGAATGAATCACTTCTAGAAGATGATATACCATCAGACCTGGATCACCGTTGAGGTGAAATTCGATTATAATGGAATTTTGGAAAAGTGTTTCCATGACTCACCACCAAACTCAGTCACCACCAGAATCAGTCACCGCCAGACTCAGTCACCTCTAGATTAGGACACTGCAAAAGTCTAATCATAATTCTGAAGACTCACCACTATTATTTTATTTATTTTGAATTAAATAAGTATAATGAAAATATAATAGAACATAATACTAAAATATATTTTAATTATTGTGTATTAACTATAACATAATGGAATTAAAGTTTGTTTCTGACTTGCATTATGATGAGCAGAGGATTCGACTGATTATCATTGCTTTCTACTATTAAAATTTGAAGCAGTATCCCTCATGAAAAGTGAGAGTAGATAGAGTTTATACACCCATACATATAATTCGTTTACACTAGAGATGGAACTTATTTCAAGAACATGAAGGTTTCCTACATGTTTCATCTTTCTTTCACGTGACTGTGAGAGTGGAGCATAACAAACATTTAGATTCTACAGCCATAACAAAAGGAGTTTATGACACTCTTTTCTATTAAAAATTTCATAGACTCAACTCAAGACTTATTTCAAACTACACTCAAGGAGTCAAAAGTTTTAGATTATATCATACAGAGAAACAAAATATTTATAAATCATTTACTTGCTTAGTTTTTTTATTCATTGTTTACATTATGAGAAGTGTGTTTATACTCAATTTATTACATGCACACTATCTCCTGCTTTAAACTAGAATATAATTATATATCTTCTCAAATAATTTTTACTCCTATTTTCCATGATTTCTTTGGATGTGTTCTTTGTGTGGAATGTTATTTTTTTCACTCCTGTAGTATCTATGGAATAGGTTTTTGTGTGACTTGGATAGTTGTTATACTATTTTATACCCAATAAAGGCTGTGGATCAAAGTTTATTTTTATATAAACTACTTGGAAGCAGGTGATTTCCAAGTGGAGATGATTAATTCTCATCTTGATACTAAACCACTTGTATTCATTTTTGCTAGGTGTTTTTTTATTTATAAGATTTAAAACAGATTTCTTTTAACTGTAAACAAAAACTACTACTCTGATAGTTTACCTTGATTAGTTTCTATGTAATATTTTGGTTGATTAAATTGATTTAAATGGTTAATGTAATATTATATTTTTTTTAAACAAGACCTGGTCAATCTTTGAGAATTATTTTAAAAGGAAAATATGTATATTGATTTGTATGTTCTGTTAAAATGAATATATTTAAATTAATTGTGGGATTTTTTTTAAATCTTTTCGAAAATAAATTTTTATTGGGTACTCAATTCACCTACTTCTTGACATACTCACTTGGACCAATATTCTTGATGCAAGAGGATCGAGTCATTGCAAACATGTCACGGTATTTAATGCTTCATGATCATGATTACTGACACACGATCTCAACTAGTGATTGTTGTACATGACTTGCATTTTTAGAGGAATTACTTTCTAGGAGATCATTTTTTGGTGTTTACGGACCACAAAAGACTCAGGTATATTTTTAGGAATCATGAATTTAATATTAGGTAGTGAAGATGGTTTGAATATCTATAGTCCTTTGACTTCAATCTATCATATACACCATCGAAATGAAATATTGTTGTTAATGATCTGAGTAAGAGGACTCCAATGTAGATGGTTCAAGAGGCCAAAAGTAAATGGAGGATTATGTGGGAGTTGGTGTCCAAGAACCAACTGTTTGTACATGGATTACATGAATATTTAATTTATTTAAATATTAAACATCTTATTACAGATTTTTCACTATTCTGCATTTCTATAACGTAATAATGTCCTAGATTATTTGTCACATTAATAAGGTTATATCAATTCCCCGATATATGATAACCTTGAAGTTATATGACAATATTATTAAATATAGTACTACGGTTGGATGACATACTATGATGGGAAACATAGTACACATACCATCAGGTGTGAGTACTCGTAAGTGGATGATACTTCTTCTACTAAAGTTCACACTTGGTAATCTCTAATATGAGAGATTATGAGAACAAACCCACCTTTAGGAATTACTCGTGTTTTGGTGTCATCCAATATTCCAAACTGTGATCATGTGTAATGGTCCTTATACTTTAATATTATCATTAATATGTGTCATGACACACACACTTTGATTTAAGGATGAATATTGTTATGACATATGTTGGTAAGAAGTATGGTATGTTGGGTGTGTCACGAATGACATGATATTAATGTATAAGTTGAGTAAGGATTTGTCTTTTCCATTTATGTAAATTGATATCTCGGCACTTTGATTGAAATAGAAAAGTCTCTCTAAATTCCATGTCCATGGTGTAACGATGAGTTTATTTCAGGTAGTCAAAGAATTACATATCAAGCATATAGATTGATGACACAATCATGAAACCTACTTGACGATATATTGTGTCAAAGGGATTATATTACATAGTGAGAGTTCAAATGTGGATTTTTTCGTTATGACATTATGTTCTTTCTCTTGGGTTCCTTGCCCCATTGCTACACAGTAATCTTGGACTTTAGGCAAGTCCGTCAAATTCCAATGAGAAAGAATCCTAGAGGTCCACACACTAAATGTTTCTGGTGGTCTCAATTAAATTCTATTTGAATTTAATTAATGGAATAAATAATATTCCTAATAGTGAATAATAATTTTATTCAAGTTAAAATGATCGCATAAATTAAATAAATATTTATTCACCAAATTGTGAATAAAATTTATTTATTTATTTTATAAAACATTTAATAAATAATTATTTACTAGTTTTTAAATAAAAATATTTGTTTAAGAGAATAAATTATTTTATTCGGGTGTTCAAGAAATGTAAGAGGAGTTCGAACAGACCAAGACAGTTACAATAACCCTAATATTTATTTCACATTTAGACATGATTTATTACATAAAATTGCACTTAATACAACCCAAAAGATCAAGAGGTATAGTGCCTTTGGGGATTAGGAACATTACCAGACAACTTAAGACATGAAATACAACATCTTTATTGAAAAATTCTTTTACATGACCATAACATTCCTTCGTACTTAGCACTACATGGGATAACCTGAGGACATACATAAGAAAAGGGTGAGCTATAAAGTCCAGTAACTATGTTAATAAGGAATAACATGATGAATACAATAAATGTTAGAAAATAGTCATATCAATGGAGTATAGGAGAAATATGAACATAAAGGAATGATATATCATGATTATTATAACATGGAAATATGGCAACACCATACAACATGATATTAGCATGAGCCAAGGCTCATCGCACATGGATTAGTATGAGTAATCCATCATTGCACATGAATTATCATGATTGAATCCTAATTTCACATGAGTAACATCAGTAAACCCTCATTTCACATGAAATATCATGATGCTAAACATTAACCAATGTATTGGAGTGCTATCAGGGTGCAACCTTCATAAACATTTCATTTCACGCATAAGTGTACCACATAGATCATATAACATGGAATCATTGAACAACATAAGTTATAACATGATTAAGTAATGTGGAATAAATACATGTATGTACCATTTAATAAGTATATGTGCATAAATTTGAATACCCTTTATAGATAAATGGATATGGTATTCACTACATGATGATTTTATCTTGGAAAATCGCAGTGCAATTTCGGCAACATAACAGCGTCATATGGAAATTAATAAGTTGGGTTGATGAGAGAGAAAGGGGTCTATAATAATTTATACATGAAAGTAATAGTAATGGGATAATTTAACATAATATACCAGCATATGAAATGGAATTTAGATGCATAATATGGAAGAAATGCTTGAATGGAAATAAGAAAAGAGAAATCCCTTGCGGAATTACGGCATGGTAATGGGTATACACAGAAGGCATTAATGAGAGAAAAAGTAGTATCCCATCTTTAAAACACCAGGAGGGAAGTACAGGGGAGGTTTGAAATCCTACCCCAACATTTTTAATTGAAAATAATATGGTATAATAACATAAAAAAAACTTGGATTAAAATGGGAAAAGAAGGAATCCCTTACTTGGATGTGTGATCCCAAAGGCTTGGGAGAGGATTGAGAGAGGATTCTTGAGAGCATGGGGCACCTTGGAAGTACTATAAGGATTGGATATTAGATTTATGACGTGATTCAAGGGATTTTAGTGAATAATAATTGAAGCTTGGGTGGGTTTATATAGGAAAGGAGGTGTAATTCTTTATTATTTAGGTTTTGGACACTAAAGACTAAAATATTCAAAACCAAAAACCAACCCATGGTTTTTTCCCATGGTTTTTTCCAAATAAGAGTGTAAAACATTATTTTATAAGGCCAATGTCTCAAAATTTTAAAATATTAGCCTTTATTATGTGGATGTCAGTCACATTATTAAGGAACTGAAATTAAAATCATAAAATATATTATACATATTGGAAGATTCACTAAGGCTTTATAAAATAGGTAAAACAAATATAAAATAACATTATTTTAATGGGAAAACATATATTGGGCCTATAATACCCATTATAGTATTTATTACTTCATTTGGGGTTCATTATGATGTCATTAAACATACTATATATTTATATATTATTTAATTTTTCACCAAAAAATTCGACTATCTCAGAAAATTATAAAAAATTCACCATTGGATAATTTTTACGTCCTGATTCCAAAATAAATATTCATTTTCTCTAAATAATTTTCTAAATATTTGAATATTTACTTTTAAAATAAAAATGTACATTTATTGAAAACTGATAGGTTTTAAAAAAATAATTTTTATACCTTAATACAAATTACATTTTACTTTATAAAAATTATATACACATTTATTATTAATTAAAGTAATTTTATAATAATATTTTATTAAAATATTAACCATTTCAAAAATTCATTATTTCTTTAGAATAAATTCTTTAACAATACACTTTCTATTTTATCACAAAAAATATAACTCTTATCAAACTAATTACATAATCATTTACAGATAAGGAACTGATATAATCATCATTTTAATGATTTTTTTATAATAAAAAACATAGATTAATATAATGTATATATTTCTAAAAAGTACCATTTTTACCTAAAAAATCAATTTATCAAATTTATCATTTTTAAGAAAGATTATTCCCATAAATAAATTGATGGAATAAGACATTTATTTATAAGAAAGATATTACACAATAAGTAACTAATATCTTATTACATAACCCCTTATAACACCTGTGTAATATCTAAGGGTAAGGTGTTCTATGGGGAAAAAATCTTGGGGTGACTCAAATGACATCTCCTATGTGGTAATATCTATTAACAGGAAATTCTCTAGTAGGTGATTCGATTCGAGATTAACTCGTTGAAAATTATCTTGGGCTTGGTCAAGAGAGAAGTATAGTGATGCTACCTCTTTTACAAGATCTAACAAATGAGCTTCATATGGACTGAGTCTACTAGATGAGGTTATCCTCTCCTTTTTCTTTGTGGAAAGGATTTTTTAAAGACTTATATTTATATTAGTTGTATGATAACTGTTTAATGACTATATTACCAACAGTAATGATACTTAAAGGTTATTTAAACGCAAAAAAATTCATGTGCCTTCTATATCCATAATATATTAAAATAAAGTGAATTTTATCCATAAATGATTGGGTAATTACAAAATTCCCCTTATGAAATTTCGACATTAAAATTTCCTTTTCCCACACTAAAAATATATGAGGGTAACTCTACCCCGTCACTTCCTCTGGTTCCCAAGTTACTTATTCAAACTTGTGGTTTCTCCACAATACATTTATGAGGGTCATCATCTTATTTCATAGAACTTTTTATCTATGATATAAGATCTTCACCAGCTTCTCTTCATAGGAGAGGTCATTCTCCAATGGTACCACCTCTTGATTGAGTATATGTGATGGGTTAGGTATGTACTTCCTCAAGAGTGATACATGGAATATATCATGTACTTGAGACAGGTTCAGTGGGAGTGTTAGTCTATAGGCCACTACTCTGATGTGATCAAGGATCTCAAAAGGGCTGATGTACCTTGAACTAATATTTCCCTTATTTATACATCTCATAACTCTCTTCCATGGTGATATGCAGATGAATACCATGTCTCTAACATCAAACTGTAGGTCTCATCAACGGTTTCCAGCATAGCTCTTTTTTCGACTCTGGGAAGCTTTTATGTGATGTTGGATGGTCTTAACCTTCTCCACCATTTCTTCAACCATTTGTAGACCTAGAAGTTTTCTCTCCCCAACATCATCCCAACATGTTGGTGTTCTACACCTCTTCCCATAAAGTGATTCATAAAGAGCCATTTGGATTCTTGAGTGTAAACTATTGTTATAAGAGAACTCAATGAGAAGAATATGTTGATCCCATCCTCCTTTGAAGTCCATTGAGAATTCCCTCAACATTTCATCAAGTGTTTAGATAGTCTGGTCAAATTTTCCATCAGTTTGAGGATGAAAAGTTTCACTAAAGTTCAACATAGTATTCATAGTGTGTTGGAGACTCTTCCAAAACCTATAGGTGAATCTTATATCTAGATCGGATTCTATAAATAATGGTACACCATGCATAATTACCAGTTATCTAATGTATATTTGTGCCAGTTGATCTATTGAGAAATCACCTTGAATTGAAATGAAGTGTGTAGTCTTTATAAGATGATCTATAACAACCCAGATAGCATTGTTTCCTTTGGATGTCTTCAGATGTCCGATGACAAAGTCCATGGTGATGTTCTCACATTTCCATGTTGGTATGGGTAATGTTTTCATCATCCCTTTAGATTTATGCCTCTCAGACTTCACTTGTTTACATGCCAATAACTTTGATGTATACCCATAGATCTCCTTATTCATGTTATCCCACCAATAATTCTCTAAAAGATCTTGATACATCTTTTTCTTTCCTAGGTTAATTGAGAAATTCAAACTATGTTCATCATCTAAAAGTTCTTTATTTAACTCTGGATTTGATAGAACACATAGTCTTAACCCAAATCTCAAAATTCCTTATTCATTAGCATTGAACTCTGAGGATTTCTCTTTTATGATAGTTTCCACTTTCTTTTTAATTCACACATCATCCTTTTTATAATCCTTTAACCTTCCAAAAATAGATGGTTAAGAAATCATTTGTGAAAGGATTTATGATGTTTCCTTCTTTATAATTCCCATGTCCATCATCAAAAAATCTAAAAATATTGGATCCTTTTAAATTCTCATCAATGAAAGGGTTTATGGATTATTTATACATAGAGAATATACCACTATATTTACTTTCCCTAAATGGTAGTTAATTGAGCAGTCATGGACTTTGATCATCTCTAACCATCTTCATTGGTGCATATTTAACTCTTTCTATGGGAATATATACTTGAGGATTTTGTGATCTGTATATATTTCACACTTATCCCCATAGAGGTATTATCACCAAATTCTCAATGTGAAGATCACTACAGCCAAATCCAGATCATATGTTGGATATTTCATCTCATGAACATTCAGTTGCCTTGAAGCATAGGCAATGAATTTTAAATTTTTCATTAACACACATCCCATGGCCTTCTTTTAAGAATCACTGAAGATTATGAAAATCTCCCCACTTTTGGGTAGTGTAAGCATAGAGGAAGTGATAAGCATCTTCTTCAACTCCATGAAGATTTCTTCACATTCATCATTCCAATAAAACTTTACTCCCTTCTATGTTATCTTGGTAAGAGGGTTTGATAAATGTAAGAAATTTCTCACAAATCGATGATAATATCCAGCTAACCCAAGGAAGCTATCGATATCTGTCATAGAAGTTGTCCTCAACCTTCTATCAATTAAAATTTTCATAGATGGATCCATAAAAATCCCATTTCTTATGATGATATTCTCCAAGAATGATACTTCCTTCAACCAGAACTCACACTTGTTGTACTTTTCATAGAGATTCTCCTTTCGCAAGGTCTCTACTAAAGTGCTTAGAAGTTCCTCATACACCACCTTGGTTTTAGAGTACATTATAATATCATCTATAAAGACTTCCAAAAATATGACGAGGTAATCTATAAGGACTTTATTTATCCAATCCATGAAGATTACTGGAGAATTAGTGAGCTCAAAAGGCATTACTATGAATTCATAGTTCTCATACTTTATACAAAAAGTAGTATTGGGGATATCCTCCTTATTCACCCTTACTTGGTAATATACCGACTACAAATCCACCTTGGAGAAGTATTTTGATCCACATAACTGATTGAACAATTCAGAAATTTAGGGAAAAGGATACTTGTTCTTTTTCTTGATTTTGTTGAGCTCATGATAGTCAATGAAAAGGCACATTGACCCATCCTTATTAACGATGATGACTGTTGAACACCATAGTGAAGTACTTGGGAGTATAAACCCTTTATCCAGATTCTATCGTAGTTGTTTCTTTATCTCCTAATGATCTAAAACATCCATTCTATATAGAGTCTTGTATATTAGTAGTTCCCTAGGTATAAAATCAATTAATAATTCAACATCTCATCTAGGAGGAAGACCATGCAATTCCTCGGTAAATACATCAGTGAATTCCCTTAAAATAGGAATTCTTTTGAGGATGGTTCCTTCCTTATACTCAATAATCTGAGAAAGATATGCATGCTCATATGTAAGTAATATCAATGCTTTATATGATGGTTCTAAAGAATATTTGTCCTCCTCCTTTCACTTTTATAGAATATGGGGTCTATTCACTATATGGAGAGTGACTTCCCTCTCCCAAAAATTTATGTTGGATCTATATAGGGAAATTCAATCCATGCCAAGAATTGAATCAAATTACACTAGAGTGAATATGAATCATCAGAAAGTTCAATACAAAAATTATGATAGGGGATGAGTTATATTCATGGGATTCAATAATTTCCCTATTTTCTATTCTCATCAAAATCTCTACATCCATGATTTGTGGTGGTGTTTGGATTGTTCTTATAAACATTAAGTATGTATAATAATGTGTAGAACTAGAATCAAAAAGTATGTTTTCTATTCTTGAATGAATAACTAGCATGCTTGTCACCAATTCATTTTTGGGATTCACTTCGAAAGTAGTGATGGAAAAATCTTAACTATGCTACCTTGGAAGCTATTGTTTGCCTCAAAAAACCCTTGTCTTAGGGAACTGGTTCATAAAGTTCCACGGTTTTTCGTATTTATAGAAATGAAAAATGCATTGAGTTTCGAATGGATATTTCCTCTCCTCAATCACTGCAGTGGTTTTTCCTTGTCGGAAAACATTGTCCAGGTGCACTTATCTTCAACACCTAAAGCATTTTATCACCCCCTCAAGGAAATTTTTGGGGTTCTTCTTTCTACACCTTTGGAAATTGAGTTCTATAATTTCTTAGCACTGTTGGATTTATCCATCAGTCCACCAGAATTAAATTCCACTTTATTCTTCTTATCCCCATGATACCCTTGAAATTATTCAATCTCTATTTTGACTTTGAGGGAACATCATACAATTTCCTCATAGCTATTGAAGTCATGGATCACTATGGATTTCTGTAGGCTAGGTTTTAACCCACAAAAGAAGCATTTAACCTTGCATTTGGGGGTAATGATAAATCCGGAGGCATATCATGCAATACTTATGAATTTTTTCTCATATGCTCTGATGGATTTGTCATCTTTTTTCTTGAGGTTAAGCAAGTCCCTTTCCATCTTAAGCCAGAGGGTGTGAGGAAAATATTTATCAAAAAAAATTGTAAGTCCTTCCATTCCAATGCCTCAATCTCTTCTTAAAGCTTCGTATTTTTTATCAATGTACTCCATTGATTAGATTCACCCTCAATACAATAATCATCCAGAAGAACCTTCTCTTGTTTATAACATTAAATGATGGATATGATCTTCTCAATGGAGTTGATCCTTTTTTCGATGATTGAGGGATCAGAAGATTCATTGAAAGTAGGGGGCCTTTGTCTCAAGAACCTCTCGATTGAAACTTGTTCTTTATTAGGGGGGTTGAATGTTACTCTTGACCCATGTTTCTATTCAAAACTTGAATTAAATGAAAGAGTATCTTGATAAATTTTGTGATTCATTCTCCCATCGGATTGGGAATATCATTAGAACAATCATCACATTGATCTTTACATCAGTTGTTAGCTTGATTCCTCCTATTAATGGCCCTTGGCTAGAATAAAAGTAAATTTAGTGGTAAGTATTTTAAACTATTAAACTAATAAATGGGAATCTAATGAAAAAAAATGGATAACTTATAAATTATATTCACTTCCTTAACTAGTGAATTTCTTTATTTTGATCTGATTTATCCATGATCTACTTCCCAAAATGCATTCTTAGTGGAATATTTTTATTCCCTTAATAATGGTTCATACTAAGCTTATGAATTTACCAAATTATATCCACTATGAGTGTCAAACCAAGAGTGTAGAAAGGCATATTCTTGTCCACTAGTTCCTGTTTGAATATAGCTCAAAGTGGTGTTTTTGGGTTTTACCCCTTAGATGCTTCTCTGCCTGAGAAACCTCTACTTGTTCGTATCCAGAAAAGGATGTATTTTCTTGATAGACCTCTTACTCTATACTCAAAAAAAATTAATGATATTTTTATTATACTTAGTCTTATCCTTAATTATTTCACTAGGGTTTTCTAATACTAATCCCAAAAAATAACTAAACCAATCCTCTGATACCAACTATAACAACCCTACACATTATTTCACATTCAGACATGATTTATTACATAAACTAGCACTTAATACAGCCCAAAAGATCAACAGGTCTAGTATTTTTGTGGATTAGGAACATTAAATGACAAATTAAGACATAAAATACAACATCTTTATTGAAAAATTCTTTTATATGACCCTAAAATTCCTTCATACTTAGCACTGTATGGGATAACCTGAGGACATATATAAGAAAATAGTGATCTATAAATCCCAGTAAGGGGGTAAAAAAGGAATAACATGAATAATAAAATACATGTTATAAAATAGGAATATCAATGGAGCACCAGAGAAACATGAACATAAATTCATGATATATCATGATTATATTAACATGGAAATGTGGAAACAACATACAATATGATATTATCAGGAGCCAAGGCTCATAACCCATGGATTTGAATGAGTAAACTCTCATTACAAATGAATTATCATGAGTAAACCCTCATTGTACATGAATTATCATGAGTAAACCCTCATTCCACATGTTGTATCATGATACTAAACATTACCCAATGCATTGGAGCGCTATCAGGGCACACCATTCATAAACATTTCACCTCATGCATAAGTGTTCCACATAGATCATATAACATTGAATCATTCAACATCATAAGTTATTAAACAATTAAGGAATGTGGAATACATACATGTAAGTACCATTTAATAATTATATGTTCATAAACATTAATACCCTTAATAGTGAAATGGATATGGTATTCACTATATAATGATTTGGTCTTGGAAGATTGTGGTGCAATTTCGGCAGCATAATGTCATCATATGGAAATTAATAAGTTGGGTTGATTAGAGAAAACATGGTATCTCATAATTTATACATAATATAGATAGTGAGGGGATAATGTAAAATAATATCCCAACATATGAAATGTAATTTAGATGCATAATATGAAATAAATACTTGAATATAAATAAGAAGAGAGAAAACCCTTACGGAATTTTGGCTTGGTAACGGGTGTACATGGAAGGAATTAATGAGATATAATGTGGTATATCATTATTAAAACATAATGAAGAGTGCATGAGAGATATTCAAAATCATAACCCAATATTTTTAATTTAAAATAAAATGTTATAACAACATAAAGAAACTTGGATAAAAATGAGGAAGGAATCCTTAACTTGAATGTGTGATCCCAAGGCTTGGGAGAGGCTTGAGAGAGGCTTATTGGGAGCTTGGTGCACCTTTTTAGGACTATAGGTAGTTTAGAAAAGATTTAGTATGTGCTTAAAGTGATTTTAGTGGAGAGGAATGGGATCTTGTGTGGGTTTATATAGGAAAGGAGGTGGAATTCTTTATTATTTAGGTTTTGGACACTACAAACTAAAATATTCAAAACCACAAAACAACCAATGGTATTTGACCATATTTTTTTCCAAAGAGTAGTGGAAATCATTATTTTATAATTCTACTGACCGAACATATTAAAATATTATCTTTTCTTATGTATAGGTGAGTCACATTATTAAAGAAATTAATTTAAAATTATAAAATATATTATACATTTTGGAGGATTCACTTAGGCTTTATAAAATAAGTAAAACAATTCCAAAATCACATTATATTAATGGTGAAACATATATTGGGCCTATAATACCCATTATAGTATTTATTACATCATTATGGGGTCATTGTGATGTCATAAAACATACTATATATTTATATATTATTTAATTGTTTACCCAAAATTTTGAATTTCTCAGAAAATTGTGAAAAATTAACTATTGGATAATTTCAACATCCTGATTCCAAAAATAATATTCACTTTATATAAATAATTTTCTAATTAATTGGATATTTATTTTTAAAAATAAAAATCTACATTCATCGAAAATTGATGGGTTTTGAAAAATATAATTTTTAAACGTTAATAAAAATTACATTTGACTTCGTAAAAATTATAAAATCATTTATTATTAATTAAAGTAATTTGAAAATAATATTTTATTAAAATATTTAATATTTCAAAAAATCATCAATTCCATAGAATAAATTCTTTAAAAATACACTTTTTGTTTTCTTGTTTAAAATATATAACTCTTATCAAATTGATTACCTAATCATTTACAGATAAGGAAATGATATAGTCATCATTTATAAGATTTTTTTGTAATAAAAACCATAGTAAAATATAATGTATATATTTCTCAAAAGTACCATTTTTACTAGAAAAATTAATTTATCAAATTTATCATATTTTCAAGAAATACTATTACCATAAAGGATTTTATGGAATAATACTTTAATTTATAAAAATGGATTACACAATAAGTAACTAATACCTTATTAAATTACCCCTTATAACACCCATGTAATACCTAAGGGTAAGGTGTGTGGTATTGATAGACTCTGGGTGCGGCTCAGATAACATCACCCAAGTAGTAATCTCTGTTAACATGAACTTTTCTTGTAGGTGATTATGTTCAAGCTAAACATGTTGAATCTCAGCTTGGGCTTGGTCAAGAGAGAAGCCCTTTGATGCTACCTCCTTTATAAGCTCTAAAAAATGAGCTTCGTATATCCTGAGTCTACTATATGAGTACATCCTCTCCATTGTCTTTGTTGAAAGGATTTGTTAAAGCCTTATATCTATATCAGTTTTGTGATCACTGTTCAACAGCTATATTATCAATGGTAATGATACTTAACAAACATTTAAACCCAAAAAAAATTGCATGTGTTTTCTATATCCATAATATGTTATAATAAAGGTTATTTAATTCATAAAGTATCAGGTCATTATAACTGTGTCCGTTGATAAATTAATTATTTAAAAGTCGGTAAATAGTATTTATCCAGTTGGTTCCAGAAACAATTATAATATCATTATCGTTATGTGGCATGAGATTTCATTTATAGTTCCATTTTTCATAATTTGGAACACCACAAATAATGGTGTTGTTATGGTTATTATGTGGCATGGGTTTTCTCAAATAGTTATAATTGAATTTAATTTTTGTTTCATAGTTAAATATTTTAACTGAAACCCCATGTCGATTAATAGGCAGGTATGTCTGTTGTGTCAATCCACTAGTGAATTGGGAATTATTGAGAAAAAAAATTTCTCTCTCGACTTCTCTCCTCTATCCCTCTAAAGAATGAGATAAGCTCTTTAAGATTGAAGAATAGGTGATCAAGAACGATTGATGCAAGACATTTGCTTCACCGTGCTAGCACTCGGGGAATGAATGGAGTTGATCGGAGACCATTGGAGCACGTGTGGATCACCACTAGAGGGATTCTACTTTGGATCCTCAAGAGTGCAATGAAAATAATTCAGAATAGTAATTCCATACGATCAACGATTATCTATAAAGAAAGAACTGAAGACCTAGGCACTCATTTCTTTATGAAATTAATTAAATTAATTATAAACATGATGTGAAATATCTTCTCTCAAGGTTCTAGAATTTTTCTTTCTTTGTCTTTTTATTTGATTCAATCAGTGGATATTGGTGTTCATCATTATATTTATCCCGGATTAATCATCGATTAAGGAAAAATAAATGTTTCCCAAACTAACTCTGCACTTTTATTATGCACGTATCCTTCAAGTTGTATCATAGGGGTCTCATAATCATTTGTAATTTTTTAAATAATTCGTCAATGATTTATGATTTAATAATTTAGTTTGTCAACTCATGTTTAATCATTATTTTAATCTGAATTTAGAGATATTTTCTTCCTCTTTTCATTTCTCATAAATATAACAGAAACAAATAATTTTTTAATTAAAATTAAATCGAGGATCTCATGAGGATGTTCTGATTATTCTCTCCAGGTAACACAACAGTACAAGCCATGTATTCAGAGTAGCATGATGTGTAATATTCCATACACATCATGTAATCAAGATTACACACAATGTAGTTGTGTTCAGTGCATTAGGAGTAATTCTACAATCACTCAAGTCATTGGAATTAATGATATTCGGTGTAGTTACTTCATACACTGCGTATTGACCAGGACCAACGGGCACACAGTCAGCTAGATTACACATTGTGTGGCTCACTGGACATTCCATGTAGTCCCTTTGGGTCAATGGAAAAACTGTGTATCCCATACATGGCTAATTTGACAAGTAACCATGTAAATTGGAGACAACATGGTGTGTGGCCCACTGGACATGCCATGAACTCTGAGATTTCTGAAGTATGCCTCACAGGACGAGTCCCTAGGTGTGTACTTTAGATAAGATGCTGAATGTAGTACATTCCAGGTAGTCGGAACTAAATTTCATGTATTTTACCAAATTATACAAAATTAAAACTTTAATTCTTGTGTAATGTTCATAATTACCTATCATGTAGATTCGAATGGGTGTTCAGCATGTTACCTCCAAGATTTTTGTTGAGAATCTCAAGGAAATTCATAAAAGGATTAAGATAAATGTATTGATTAATTAAATATAATAATTAATTGATTTGAGTTTTATTTATCTTAATAAGAATGATTAAGTAATTGAATGATATTTTTATTAATTGTGTAATTCATTACGTATATGTAGATGATCATCAGCTAGATGAGACCTTTGTACGTGATTGTTTTCCTTTTAATTTATTTTAAATTAAATTTTTGTCCTGCATTCCATCTCCCCTCATTAATATGTAGATCCTTCATGCTCATGGTTTCTTTTATGTAAACCCCCTTTTTACCCCTCACCTACGTGTGAGTTAAAAAAATAAAATGTAATAGATGGAGCTTCCAAGCTTGTGGAGCCAGCTCAAGTAAGGAGTTGAAGCGAAACCAACACTAGAAGATACAAAGGTGGACATGTGGAAATCTATAGACATGAACCATAAATGTTTCAAGGTGTTTCTCACCTAGGTAAATAACTAGTTTATCAACTTCTATATAAACAAACCATTATAATAACTCAAGCTCATTCCCTTTACTTTATTTTGTTTATTTCAGTTTCATGGTTTTTCATTATGGATGTATTTTCATGACTACATAATTAATGAATTAACAATCATGAAATATAGAACTAAAATAAACCAGGCTTATGCATAAATATTATCAAGTCATGGTTAATAAATTAAGTAATTTCCACTTACAATTAACAATTATGTGATCAAGATAATAAGTCAATTTACGCATAAGAGATAAAAATTCCTCAATAAAATATTAAGTCATACTAAACCATTTTTTACTTGATTAGGGGTGAGACTCAACAAAACTAAGTGTTTAACAAACCCTTGTTGGGACACTTACTTTTATATAGAAAGATATTATGAAATTTTTACGTTAACTTAACTATTTTACATCAAGAGGAGTATCCATTGCTAGACATGTGTAAATTTGGAGGTAAGGGTTGAGGAAATCCAAGTCAGAATTTCAGTATTGGGGAGTCCACTTAATAGATCAAGGAGTTGCAAGCCCACAGTTGGAAAATACCTTCCTATCTAAATACCTTCAAATATATTGAACAACCCTTGTTGGGGTTATGCGAGGGGTAATATGGATCCTTTCCACTATAATGTCCTAGAAACTATAAATTCTAGGTTAAATGGTGATGGCCATTATGAATTGATAAAATAGTAGGAGAATTAATAAAATTAATTTATTATTTCTCAAAAAATCTAATCAAGAAAGTAATAATTAACTACTCTTTTAATTTTTGAATAAAAATGAAAAGTGTGTCAACCACACTATCCCTACGATCAATACTGGATAACGACAACATCCTCACAGTAGTAACTTTTAGGAATGGTTTAGACGCCTTCGGTTCATTCTATGACATGAATGTAAATCTTATGTTTTGGAGTCCTCATTACCTAATCCTATTTCCCAAGAGGTGAGTAATGAAGAGATCATGGTCTACGAGAAACATATAACGACACACTTGACATTCAATGTTTGATGTTATCATAAATTTTTAGTGAACTCGTGAAGTCTCATGAAAACATGGATCCTTATAAAATTCTTGATAACCATCATGGACTTTTCTAGGAGAGAGAAAGATATGAATGGTTTGAGATCTGCAAGGAAATATTTCAAAGTAAACTTGGAGTGGGTACCCCAGATAGGCCTCAAGTAGTCAAGCTTATTGGATACATTTAGTTCCTCGAGGTTCAAGGGTTTAAAATCCCCGAAGAACTGGGTATCAATCTCATTCTTGCATCACTCCCTAGATCTTCTCTAGTTTTTTTGTGAATTTCAATATGAACAACATAGAAAAGTATCTACCAGATCTTCTTATCCTCCTTTTCCATGTGGACAAAGACATGAAGCGTGAAAATACTTCTATACTTATGGTGAATAAGAGGAAAGGGAAGGGGAAGAGCTTTAATCCCAAAGCATCTTCGTGCCCTACCAAGAAAAGGAAGATCAAGGGGGAAGAAGTGAATATGAAGATTTTTGTTTCACATGTGGCAAGAAGGTACACTAGTAGAAAAACTACACCCAGTTAAATAATTAATGGGAATATTCAGGTGCGTTTGTTATCGAGTTCAATTTATCTGTTTCAACAAATTGGGTATTATATATAGCCTATGGTGATCACATATGTATCCAAATACAGGAACCAAGTAGATTCAAGAAAATTGACCAAGGGGAGGTAGATCTATGAGCATCCAATGCAGCTAGACTAGATACTATAGCTATTGAGGACTAACACCTCATGTTTCTAACTAGGATTATCTTGGTATTAAAAGGTTGTTATTATGTTCCTTCTATAACCAAAAACATTATTTATGTATCCAAACTTGATACATATGGATTTATTATCATGTGTTTGAAATTAATGTTGCTTCTTTTATAAAGATAGAATTTGTTTTGGTAAGGCACATTTATATAATGGTCTTTACATGTTGGATTACACAAACCAATTAATGGAAATCGATAACAAAGATACATCACATGACACATACGACACCCAAATTTGGCATCACTGGCTAGGTCATGTAAATGAGAAATTCGTGGAAATTTTACATCAAGAAGAATATTTATATTCTTTCGAACTAAAACCACTTGGTGTATGCCACACATGTTTACAAGGCAAAAGGGACAAAGCCTTATTTAGTGGGAAAGGTGAAAGGTCCAAATAGCTTCTTGAATTGGTTCATACTGATTTTTGTGGACCATTTCCAGTTGAATCAAGGGGTGGGTACTCATACTTCATAAATTTTACTGATGATTTTAGTAGATATGGATATATCTACTTAATGAGGTATAAGTCATATTCTTTTTATAAGTTCAAGGAATACAAGAGTGAAGTTGAGAACCATCTTGGTAAGAAGATTAAGAAACTCTATATAGACCGAGGTGGAGAATATCTTAATCAATACTTTCATTGATTACTTACGAGCATTTGGAATCCTATTCCTACTCAATCCTCCTAACACACCCCAATGGAATGGTGTAAGATAAAGGAGGAAATGAACCTTGTTGGACATGGTGAGATCAATGTTGAGTCATGAAATTCTTCCATTATCCTTTTGGGGATATTCATTACAAACAGAGGCACACATACTAAACCAAGTACCAACTAAATTGATAAATAGAATTTCATATGATCTTTAGAGTGAATGAAAATCCATGTTATCAAATTTACATGTGTGGCGAAGAGAAGCATCTGTTAAGGCCACTTCAAGTATCAAAATTTAAACCTAAGGCACAAAGTGTGCCTTTATAGGAATTAGTAAGTGGAACAGTTGTTTCCAAGTGGCAAGAATCCATGAATTCTGAAATGGGTTCCATGTACCAAAACTGAGTTTGGATTTTGGTAGATCCTCTAGTATATGTAAATCCTGTTGGTTGAAAATGGGTATTCAAGAAGAAACTGGACATGGAAAGACAAGTCAATACCTATAAGGCATGATTAGTTACAAAAGGGTTTAAATAGTGTCAAGTCATTGACTATAATGAAACCTTTTCACCAGTTTCCATAATGAAATCCATCAAAAAATCTACTAGCCATTGCCACTTACCATGACTATGAGATTTGGAAAATGGATTTAAAAATAGAATTCCTTATTGGGAAGCTTTGGGAAGATGTCTACATGACATAACCTAAATGGTTTGTGACTTCATATGATGCCAATAAGATATGAAAGTTTCAAAAATCCATTTATGGATTAAAGAAAGCATCTAGGCTCTAGAACATTATTTTTGATGATGCCATAATAGAATTTGGTTTTATAAGGAATGAATGTGATCCTGGTGTCTAAAAATGGTTTAGTGGGAGTGTAGTCATTTTCCTAGTAGTATATGTTGATGACATAGTACTTATTGGAAATGAAATACCAGTCTTACAGTCTGTTAAGGAATGGTTGAATAAATTATTCTCTATGAAGGACTTGGGTGAGGAAACATATATTCTTTGGATCAAGATCCATCATGATAGATCCATGAGATTACTGGGCCTAAGTCAAAGTACATAAATTGAAAAGATACTGAAGTGATTCAGTATGGAACATTCCAAGAGAGGATTGTTTCCATGGTGACATGGCATTCATATTCCCAAGAAAATGTGTCCTTAGATGCGTGGGGAATGAAAGATAATGGCAAGGATTCCATACACATCAACGATTGGGTCAGTCATGTATGTTATGATATGTACTAGGATAGATGTTACCTATGTATTAATTGCAGTAGGAAGATATCAAGATTATTCAGGTGAACTCCATTGGATGGTAGTCAAGACTATCCTTAGGTAACTAAGTCATACTAAGGATATGTTCCTAGTTTATGGAGGATATGAGGAACTATTTATCAAAAGATATGTAGATTCTAGTTTCAATATTGATCTAGATGACATGAAGTCACAAATGAGATAGATCTTCACTTTGAATGGAGGTGTTGTGAGTTGGAAGATCTCAAAGAAATGTGTGTTCACATATTCTATAATAGAGTATGAGTATATCATATCTTTTGGGGAATCTAAAGAGGTAGTTTGGATTCAAATCTTCATCCAAGATCTACGTGTGGTTCTTAGAAATAAATATCTTATCACACTTTATTGTGAAAATAATGCAGTGGTGGCTCTCACAAAAGATCCAAGGTCACATCAACAGATGAAGAACATACTATGGATGTATCATCTCTTGAGGGATTTTTCTCGGAGTGGTGAAGTTACAGTGAGTTGTATTTCCACAAAAGACAACATGGTAGACCCTTTGACTAAAGACTTGACTCAGCAGAAACATGATCATCATGTGAGGTCTACTGGACTGAAACTCATGGGAAGTTGGATCTTCTAATGTCTTGGACCCTTCCCTTACTTTGTCAAATCCTAATGTTTGAGGTATCCTAGGGACCATCGGTGACTCATTGATGATTTTTCCAAATTTCAGGTTGAACAAATGGTGGCACCGAATGGCATCGGTGGCGCCGATCAGCATCAATGGCACCGATTGGAATAGGTGGCACCGATTGGCATCGGTGGAATCAATCAGCCATTAGTGAAACTGATGTGAATTTGTGGAATCGATCAGCAGTGGTTTCACACTGATCGATGCCAGGGAATCAGTGCTAGGATGTTGGTGGCTCACCCATTGGTGATTCATTTCCAGCTTCTCTAGGACTTTATAGCTTCACTCTCGTAACATATCTTTTAACCTAAAGGTATTTTAATACCTCTTTTAAAGTTATTTAGCCTATAAAAGATATTTTAATACCCTAAGAGTCGGGTAACCCTTGAATTTCCTAAACATGTGGCCTTTTTATTGGTATCACACCTTCTTCCACGTTTTTCAGTCTCCCGTGAGTTTGTTTTTTCAATTTCACCCCGTTTAAAGTTAATCTATCAACTCACAACTTTCCTATGGTCTAACTCCACAATTTTATAGGGGAATTATTAAATATTAATTAATTCCAATGTGTGAAACCACCAAGACGCATGGTCAATTCATTGTCTGACTTTTAGGTACTTCGAAATGGTCTCCCTGATTTTAGGATCTAGCCTCTTATTAAGCTGATATCCTTTTTTCCTTATGCCTTTCATTTATATTAGTGTGCCTTGAGACTTCCTCCTGCGAAAAGTCATGATCCCTTTATGGAGACCTTCCCTCTCAGCCTTGGTGTTCTTCCTGCAAGTCGCATCATCCCCTATTCTTGGTGTAAGAGGGAACTTCAATCCTTTATCTTCCAAGTAGGTATTTTATTTTTCTTCTCACCAAATTGTGCATCATGTGAGGTGGTTCTATTAATGGTTCCTTGTAAGGAACAGCTGGATACACTTCTAGAAAAGAGGATTTAATGAGGATTTAATATGATCAAAAGATAACTAGTACAAGTAAAATAAGGGGAAGGGTGTGGCTTAAATATTTCTCACATGTTTTACTTGTTATCTTTAATTATTTTTTGGATTTTTTTGGTTGTATGCCTTCTGAAAATCATGACCATTGGTGGTATTTGCTTGCACATTGGTAATAACATATCTTTCTTGTGGTGATTTGAAAGATGGAAGTAACATGATATCTGATTAATCACATACACCTAGTAAAATAAAAGGATTGCCTCAGGATCAAACCTATTCTGTGATCACCCCAGTTATATTAAAGTGGAAATTAAAGGACCCTTGTTGGTCAAATTTGAATACGTTGGGTTGGTGGTTGTGGTTTTGTGTTGTGTCTTCTAGTCTGGGTTCATTGGGATTGGTATGTGGGGTGGTATAGGGTTGGGGTGTTGGTATCCCAGTCTGAGAGTCTTGTTGATTGTGGAATGGATGAATTTTTTATTCAAATCAATTACCTTTATGTTGTGTTGTGGTTGTGAGGTGATGTCGAGTAATGGGACTATGGTGTGGTTGTGGTCCGATTATGCAGTGGGACTACATTGGGGGATTTTTGGGGTAGTGGGGTTGTAGGGTTGGGTTGTGGAATAAGGAATGGGTAGTTTTTACTTTGAATAATGATAGTAGATAGTAGTTGAATGGGGATGTATAGTAGGACTCCAAGTCTAGTTTTGTGTTTTTTTTGTGTTGTTGTATAGTGGGACTTAGTTTGGTTTTTTGGTTTCTTTGTGTGGTTACGGTTGTTATTTGCCCAGTAGTGTTGGAATAAATTTAAAGTGAACCCCTTAAATAAGAATATGGAAATTGAACAAAAAGTGGGATGGTTTATGTATTGGTAGTGGCTATTGTTTGGTTGTGAATTTAGGAGTAGTAGTGAAATTAGTGCTGGTGTAGGCTCTTTTTCTATTGTGTGAAACTCATAGGTTGGGGCTAAGTGTTTTTTTACCTACACATATATATTTTAGTTCCCTTTTATTTCTCTATTCACCCCACCCTTGTTGAGCACTATGTGTTGAACACCTCTATTCCGTGGGGGAGAATGTCTTTCCCAAACATCCCGGTGGGAGGATGGATAGTTGGTTACTGATTTTTATTCCTATCTCCTTCTTCCGGATCTTTCACTCAGGCATATGCGGGAAGGTTGTAATGGATTGAGGCTTACCATAGTCTAATATTCTTCAGGCAAGGTATTTTTTTGGACGAGGGGCCTAGGTGTCTGCAGGTCAAGTTTTTTTTCCAAAGTAACTATGGGATGAGTCCAAGGTGTCTTCAGGCATAGAAGTGGTTGTTATCAACCAGGTGTCTTCAGGTGTGGCGGTGGTTGTTGTGGCCCAGGTGTCTGTGGGCGTGGATGTGTGTGGTTGGGGCCCAATTGTGTGCGGTTAGGTTGTGGTAGTGGGACTGTGTGTGGGAAGTGTGGCAGTATCAAGATTTCAGATCGTTAGGAATGAGCAGCTAACTAGTGGGAAAAGTTGTGTGTAGGGTTCCCAAATAGAATTGTTCTTATACTATTACTTTACTTTGCTTGCAATATTTGGGTGAGTGTACCTTGGTGAGGTTAGGCTGGTCAGTATTACTTGGTTGGTTCTTTATTTTCTTCTATTTTCTCACAGGGGCATTATTATGTTCCCTCACTTGTGAAATAGTAGCTTTAGTTTTCCCTACTGAGTATACTTGTATACTCACCCTGCATATACAAAACTATTTTCAGGTTTCATGGAGGACTTTGAAGACCCTACTAGAATTTACTATCTTGAGTTTTGGGATTAGTTGTTGTTAATGAGTCTCTTTTCATTGGTAGTTTACTTTGGAGTTTTATTGTAATTTTCTTCATCATTACTTTTGAACATGCATGTGGGAAAAATGTTTTGGTTTTACTTTTACTTTTAGTTTTGGAGTTTTTTGGATTAACCATCTTATCTCCTAATATTGTTTTATAAAAAGGGTAATTACTTCCATATTACATGAGATTCTATACCCTTGGTGCTAGTCTCCACTCCAGGTACTATTTAAGGTGGGACTTGGCAGTCATTATCTCTCCTTCAACTTGAAGAAAGAAGGGTATGGCAGTTTTTTGTTCCTTCCCTCATCTTGGAGAAGGTGGATCGTGACTGAATGGTATCAGAGATGATGGTTGAGATATAGGATGGAGTTTAGGGTTAGTCACAGTGATGATTTCATGGAATGGTTGCAAAATAGTGTTATGAAATATTTGTGCATGAAATAGGCCATGGAATACCATCTAGGACATGGGATTTTAGCCCCCCCGCCCTCCCCCCCCTCCCCCCCCCCCCCCCCCGTGATCGGATTCAAGGACTCTATACCTACTGAAAAACTAGGTGAGGCTACACTGATTGTAGGGTAGATACCCTAGGAAATGCATATGTGTCATAATGAATTGTGTTCTTGTGTTTATTGGGTGTTTTTTGAATTAAAATAAATAAGTATTTCAAACAAAATTTAAAGGGAAATTTCCACACTACTCGGTCTTAGGGGTTTCTTGGTTGTTTTTCATCTATGAAACCTGGACAACATCCATGAGTAGTACGAGCAGTCGAGGCCCAGTAGGCTAATCTGGTTGATCAGCGGAGGTAAAATCAAGAGGAGGAGGATGAATCATGGTAGAAGATGATTCATGCCTTCTAGTGGATGACTCTATGAAAGTATGAGGGCATCATCTCAAACATGGAGATGGAGAGTTGGCTCGAGGAGCTGGTGATTGATTTTAGCTTGATCTGGGCTCTAACAGAGTACTGGGTTCCTCTGGCCATGAGCCAGATGTGGGGATCGGTGCGTCAGTGGTGGATGCTTTACCTCAGCGAAAAGAATAAAACTGAGGTTTCGTGGATTATCTTTCAAAAGGATTTTCTGTAAGAATTCCTTTCTTCCACAATGAATGTTGAGAAGTGGTAGGAGTTACTCTCCCTCCATTAAGGGATTATGTCGGTGAGGGGGTTGGGGATCTAGTTTAAGGATCTCCTTTTCTTTTCTCTGGAACTCCTTCTGTATGAGGAGTCATGGGAAAGATGCTTAGAGGAGGTACTCTAGCCTGCTCTCTATTATGTTGTTAATCCCTTCACTCTACCGACATACATGGAGGTTTAGAAGAAGGCTGAAGTAGTTTAGAGGATGCACATGTTGGGAGGTGTTCTAAGAGAGGGGATCCGGTTGAGTTCTTCAAAGGGGAAGGCCTTCAGTAGCAGGCCTCAAGAATTAGGGCCTTCTAGGTTTCGGCTGGTGGGGAGCAGGCCTCAATAGTTCGAGTTTCGATATCCCGGTCCTCTCCCTTTCTCCAAAAGCCAAGGAATTAGGTGCTTTATTTGTGGAAGTTGTGGTCATATTTGGAATTAGTGCCATGTCCATGTGAATTGTAGTGGGGGAGGAAAGGTTTAGTTCCCACCTCAGCATCAGCAATAGCTAGCCAGGCCCATCCAGTAGCAGGGGCAGTAATCTCCCTCTCCACTAAGGGAGGATGGTGCCAGAGGAGGCCGACCTTAGGGTGCTCCACAAGGACCTCAACCAGGGCATGGTTGGGGAGTTTTTTGATAGACACAGGGAAGAGGAGTTGGGCGTGGGTAGGTACACACCGCAGAGGAAGCAGTTCTAGCAGGGCCAGAAGTTGTTCGATGTACAATCAGCATATTTATTACTCTTTCTTGTGCTTTGTTAGATTTAAAAGATTCACAATCCTTTGTTTCACCCAGTCTATCCCATGCCCTGGGTCTATAAATATAAAGACCTTCCATTCCCCTATTGTTGAGTACACCAGTTTGATGTCAGAACATCTTGTTTGATGTTTGTCGAAGATGCATACTGATGTTGGGGCCGCATCAGTCCAGTGAGGATATTATTATGCTATAAATGTAGTTGTATGATGTCATCCTAGGCATTGATTGGATGTTTTCCATGCATGTTGTTATCGACAGCTTCCAGATAAGGTTCATGTTCTCAGATATGTGTAGCTAGCATGTAGCATTCATTGGTGAGCGGAGTGTCTGGGAGGGCAGTCATCATGTGGAGCCCCTTCTTTCCTTGTTAGCCGAGATTTCAGTAGAACCATCAGACTCAAAGATGGTGTAAGTTCTGGGGGTTTTCAGTGAGTTTCTGGACATCTTACCTGAAGAGGTTGTGACTATACCCCCTTGAAGTGATGTTGAGTTTGGGATAGACTTACAACCCGGTGCCCATCCAATTTTTATGGCTCCATATCGGATGGTGCCTTATGAGTTTGGGGAGATACAGATTCAGGCTGATGACCTGATGAAGAATGGTTTCATACGACCGAGTGTGTCTCAATGGGGTGTTCGAGTCCAGTTCTCAAAGAAGGAAGATGGTGGTCTCAGGCTGTGTATAGACTACTGAAGACTGAATTGGGTGATGGTCAAGAACCATTACCCCTATCAAGGATCGACGACCTTCGTGAGCAGTTAAAGGGAGAAGTTTGGTTCTCTAAGATCGACCAACGATATGGATATCACCAGTTGAGGGTGAAGGAGGGTTAAATCTCGAATGCCGCTTTTAGGTGAAGGTATGGGCACTTCGAGTTTGTGGTCATGCCATTTGGCATTATGAATGCACCAGTTATGTTCATGGGACTCATGAAATCTGTTTTATGTGAGTATCTAGACTAGTTCATTGTCGTGTTCATTGATGACATCATGATCTACTCAAGATAATATTAGGACCACTCTGATCATATAAGGAAAATTTTGGAGTTCCTCAGACACCACCATCTCTATAGGAATTTGTCTAATTGAAAGTTCTGGACATGAGAGGTGCACTTCCTTGGACAGGTGGTGTCCTAGTAGAGAATAGCGGTGGACCCATTAAAATTTGAAGTGGTTGTTTCTTGGGAAGAACCCAAGAATGTGGCAGAGGTTCATAGTTTTTTTGTCTCTGGAAGGTTATTAAAGGAGGTTTGTACTCAACTTCTCTCGAGTTTTAGTACCATTGATGACTTTGACCAGAAAGGACCAAGCTTTCATATGGAGTGAGTAGTTCCAGGAAGATTTCAATTATATGAAATGGAATCTAGTCAGTTCCCCAGTGTTGAGGTTTCCAGAAGAAGGGGTCATGTTTGAAGTGTTAGGTGATGCTTCTGGTCTAGGCTTGGGGTGTGTTCTAATGCAGCAGTGGGAGTGATCTCTTATGGTTCTAGTAAGTTACATCCTCAAAAATTTAACTATGCTGCCCATGAACTGAATCTTGTGGCGGTTTTTTTCACACTAAAGTTGTGGTGGAATTACCTCATTGGAGAATTCTTTGTGGTCTTCATAGATCACAAGAGCTTGAGGTATGTATTATACTAGTTAGACCTGAACTTGAAATAGTGAAGGTGGATGGAGTTTCTTTAGGACTATGACTTCAAGATCTCCTACACCTAAGGAATGGGGAATGTGGTGAATGATTCCGTGAGAAATAATTCATATAAGTATGTGTTTCAGGAGTCATCAGACACTTGAAAGGCGATGGAGGACTTATCTGCTTTACATCTGGGAATGAGAGTGGAGTATGGTAGAGGTTGTCTATTTCAGATGAAAATGCAATCTTCCTTGGTACGGAAGGTGGATGAGTCTTAGTGGGGAGACTCATAGGTTGAAGTGATGTGTGATCGCATTAGCCATGGTGATACTCTAGAGGGATGTTTGGAGAATAGTCAGAATCAGATGATGTTTAGAGGGAAGTTATTTGTCCCAGAGGTGATGCATTAGGGAGTTCTCAGTGATTTCCATAACTCACCACTAGCGGTACATCCAGAAGTCTTCAAGATGTACCAGGGCTTGAGCTGTTAGTTATGGTGGCGTAGATTAAGTGGGTAGTGGCAAAGTTTGTGGAAAAGTGTCTCCTGTGTCAGCAGGTGAAGGCGGAACATTGTGTTCCCAGCGGTCTGTTGCAGCCCTTAGAGGTTCATGAGTAAAAGTGGGATGAAATATTGATGGATTTCATCACAGGAATACCCTGGGATGAGGGAGGCTATGATTCCATCTGGGTAGTGGTGGACCGATTGACAAAATCGATTCACTTCTTAGTGGTTAAAGAGATGAACGTAGTGGATGCCTTAGCACAGAGGTACATGGGTGAAGTTGTGCGGCAGTATGGAGTTCCAAAATCCATAATTTCGGATCAGGATACATGATTTAATTCAAAAGACTGAAAGGGATTATAAAATGCTTTTGAAACCTGGTTATGAATCATCACTACTTTCCACCGTCAGACGGATGGGCAGATAGAAAGACCATCCAGATGTTGAAGGATATGCTATGGGTGTGTGTTTTGGACTTCAGAGTATCATGGGTAGGAAAATTACCCCTGGTGGAGTTTTCATACAATAATAAATATCACTCTACCATTTTCATGGAATTGTTTGGAGCCTCGTACAGGAGATCATGTCGTTTTCCCATGTACTGGACATAGGTTGGGGAGGTAGGTGTTCTTGGACTAGAGGTAGTATAGAGCACGATGGAGAAGGTGTAGCTTGTGCGTGAAAGGATGAAGGAAGATCACGACCATAATAAGTCATATGTCGATCATAGGAGAATACACTTGGATTTCGAGGTTGTGAACCACATGTTCTTAAAGTTCTCCCCTCGGTGAGGACAGTGGAGGTTTGGAAGGGGGAGTAAGCTTTCACTCAATTTTATTGAACCCCTTGAGGTGTAGGGATGAGTCAGAGAGGTGTCATATCAGGTGGAATTACCATTGTGATTGGAGAGTTTCCACAATTTCTTTCATGTCTCTCAGATCCATCGGTATCTACATGATGACTCCCATGTCCTCGACTGGGGAGAGTTGGCTATCAAGGATGATGTGACGATCATGGAATGACCGATGAGAATCGAGGATCGTAAGGAGTAGGTGATTTTCGGATGGACCATTCCCCTGGTTAGTGTGTTATGGAGTCATGGTGTCCTCGAGGAGAGTACCTTGGAATGGGGGGCATAGATGTGTGCCTAGTACCCAGAGCTATTTTAGGCTTTTCTCTTATGTTTTTATTTGTGCCCTGTTTGTAGAGGATTCTTGACCTTGTTTTCCATGAGATGAGTTGTTTCCCTTGTTATCGTAATGTCTGTGAAAAGTATTGACTATGGGGAGGGGAGGACATGATACCTAATCAAGACTCATTAACATGGATGTGATTAAACTTGTATAGGTAAGTCAGTGTTGGCTAAAGTGGATAGTATATTAACATGGATAAAGGAACTCCATGATCCATATGTCTCGACAATGTGACTTTTTGTGTTTGTTTGATTACTTAGTGTCTCTACAGTTGTTCAAGAGATAGATGAGATAAGTGTTCTTAGGTGATTAGGGTTATCGCTCTAGTTTTCAACACTAGGTGGTTTACTCCTGAGAGGTATATTGTGGGATGGTTTTTCAGACCCCTCTCTTTTCATAAGGTTTACTCTTGAATTCTCTAGGAAGAGAATAGTTCCGGAGGTATCTAATGTAATGTAATGGACCCTCCTTGTCCATTACTTTTTCAAATCTGGACGTTTGGGGTATCTTGGGGACCATCGGTGACTCATTGAGAAGTTTTCCAAATTTCAGGTTCAATGAACGGTGGCACTGATGTCTATCAGTGGCACGGATCGGCCATCAGTTGCATCGATCGGCATCAATGGCACTGATCAGCATCGGTGGCACCGATCAGACATCGGTGGCACCGATCATCCATCAGTGGCACCAATCAGCCATTGGTGGAACCAATTGGCCATCAGTGGCACCAATCGGCCATCGGTGGCACTGATGGGAATCAGTGGCACTAATTGTTAGTGGTTCCACATTGATCGGTGCCAGGGCATCGGTTCTAGGGTGTCGGTGACTCGCCCATCGGTGAGTCATTTCCAGCTTCTCTAGGACTTTCTAACTTCACTCTTGTAACGTCTCTTTTAATGTAAAAGTGTTTTAATACCTATTTTGAAGTGTTTTGAGGCTTGTAAAAGATATTTAAATACCCTAAGGGTTGGGTGACCCTTGACTTACCAAAACTTGTGGAATTTTTATCAATATCACACCCTTTTCTGAGTTTTCGAGTCTCTCATGTCTTTGTTTCCAGTTTCTCCCTATTTAAAGTTAATCTATCAACTCACCTTAATCTGTTGGTTTATCTCCACCATTTCTAATAGGAATTGTTAAATCATAATTAATTCCAATATGTGAAACCATTGAGCCACATGGTCGAGCCACGATCCAACTTTTATGTGCTTCAAAATTGTCTCCCTAATTTTAGGATCTGGAATTTTCTTAAGCCAAGATCCTTTCTTCTTTCATCCTTTTTGTTTCTCTTAGTGCGCCTCTAGAATTCCTCTCAAGATGAGCGGTGTGCCCATGCTGATGCTCTTTCAGCTCATCCTTGGAGTTCTTCTTGAAAGTCACGTCATCCCCTATTCTTGGCCTAAGAGGGAACTTCAATCCTTGATCATCCAAGTAGGTAATTTCTTTTTCTTCTCTCCAAATTATGCATTGTGTGGGCTGGGTATATTAATGGTTCATTGTAATGAACGACTTGATACTCTTCTTGAAAAGAGAATTTTACAAGGATTTAATATGATCAATCGATAACTCGTACAAGTAAAATAAGGGTCAAGGTGCGGCTTGACGTTTGATTGCATGTTTTACTTGTTATCTTTGATTATTTAGTGGATTATTGCGGTCATATGCCTTCTAAAAATCATGATTGTTGGTGGACTTTTCTTTCAAATCAGTAATAGCCTATCTTTCTTATATAGATTTGAAAGATGGAAGTAACATGAACTCTGATTAATCATGTACACCTAGTTAAATAAAATTATTCCCTAGGATCAAACCTATTCTGTGATTACCCCAGTTATATTAATGTCAGAATTAAAGAACCCATGTTGGTAAAATTTGAATATGCTTGGTTGGTGGTAGTGGTTATGTGTTGTGTGTTCTGGTCTAGGATTGGTGGGATTGGTATGTGGGGTGGTATAGGGGGTGTGTTGGTATCCAACTCTTATAGATTTATTTATTGTGTAATAAATGAACTTTTAGGCATCTAAACTGACTTTATGTCGTGTTATGGTCCTGAAGCGACATCGAGCAGTGGGACTGCGGTGTGGTTGGGGACCGTTTTTGTAGTGGGACTGCATTGGGGTTTTTTTTGCTTCTGGGGATACATGGATGGGTTATGGAATAAGGAGTAGGCTATTTTTACTTTGAATAATGATAGTATATATTTTTTTGAATGGGGTTGTGCAGTGGGACTTCAAGTCTAGTTTTGTTATGTTGTTTTGTGTTGTTATGTAGTGGGACTTAGTGTGGTTTTTTGGTTTCTTAGTGTGGTTACGGTTGTTAGTTTCTCAGTAGTGTTAGAATAAATTTAAAGTGAACCCCTTAAATAAAAAAATGGAAATTGAAAAAAAAAAGTTGGATGGTTTATGCTTTGGGTGTGGCTCGTGTTTGGTTGTGCATTTTGGAGTTGCAGTGAAAGCAGTGCTGGTGTGGGATCGTTGTCTGTTGTGTGAAACCCATAAGTTGGGGATAAGTGTTTTTTTACCTATACATATATATTATAGTTCATTGTGATTTATATATTCACCCCACCCTTTTCGAGCACTATGTGTCGAACACCTTCATTCCATGGGGAAGGGTGTCTTTCCCAAACATCCCAGTGGGAGGATAGATGACTAGTTACTGATTTTTATTCCTCGTACCCTCTTCCAGATCATGCCGATCAAGTGTATTTGTGTTGGATGTAATGGATTGAGGATTACCAGAGTCTAAGATTATTCAGGAAAGGGATTGTTTTGGATGAGGGTCCTAGGTATCTGCGGGTTAGGGTTTTTTTTCAACTACCTTTTGGATGAGGCACAAGTATATTCGGGCATGACAGAGGTTGTTCTGGCCCAGGGATCTTCAGGTGTGGTGATGGTTGTTATGGCCTAGGTGTTTGCAGGTGTGGATGTGTGTGTTTGGGGACTAGTTGTGTGTGGGAAGTTTTTGGAAGTGGTAATGTATGTGGGAAGAGTGGCAGTGTCAAGATGTCAGATCATTAGGAAAGAGCAGTTAACTAGTGGGAAAAGTGGTGTGTGGGGTTCCCAAATATTGATGTGCTTATACTATTACTTTACTTGGCTTGCGTTATTTGGGTGAGTGTGCCTTGGTGATGTTTGGATGGTTAGTATTAATTGGTAGGTGCTTGATGTTTTACTGTTTTCTCATAGGGGAATCAGTATGTCCCCACACTTGTGCATGAGTAGATTATGTTTTCCCAACTGAGTATACTTGTATTCCCACCCTACATATATAAAACTATTTTCAGGTTTCTAGGAGGACTTTGGGGACCATTCTGGACTTTACTATCTCGGGCATCGGGATTAGTTTCTATTACTACTGAGTCTCTTTTATTTGGAACTTTACTTTGGAGTTTTTTTGTACCTTGCATCAACTTTACTATTGAACATTCATGTGGGAAAAAGGTTTTTGTTTTACTTTTACTTTTGGTTTTGGAGTAGTTTGGGATACACCATCTTATCTCCCAATATTTTTATATAAAAAGGGTAATTCATTCCATATTATGTGAGATTTTGTACCCTTGGTTATAGTCACCACTCTGGGGCCTACTAAAGGCGGGACTTGGGGTCATTATATCACCTTCAACTTGAATAAGGAATGGTCTGGTAGTTTTTTGTTCTTTCCCTCATCTTGGAGAAGGTGGTTCGAGACAGCTCTAGTATAAGTGGTAGTTTTTTGGAGTTGGTGTCCCAGATCCAAGTGTTAGTACTTTGATTACATGAATATTTAATATATTTAAATACTAAAAATCTTATTATATATTGTTCATTGTTCTTCATGACTATAATTTAATAATGTCCTAGAGTATTTCTCATATTAATAAGGACATAGCAGTTCCCCTCAATGATGATAACCTTGAAGTGCTACGAAAATATACTTAAATATAGTTATACAGTTTGATGAAATACTATGATGGGACACATAAAATATATACCTTTAGGTGTGAGTACACATAATCGAATGAGACTTCTTCTCATGAAGTTCGCACTTGGTAATCTCTAAGATGGGATATTATGATAACAGACCTGCCAATAGGATTTCTGCATGTTTTGGTGTCATCAGATATTATTATCATTGAGAATGTGTAATGGTCCTTACACTTTAATATTATCATTAATACATGTCATGACTCACACATTTTGATTTACTGACAAAAACCGTCACACCATATATTGTCGAGAAGTAGAGTACATTGGCTACATCATGAATGACATGTTATTAGTGGATAAGTTGAGGAAGGATTTTTCTCTTCCATTTAAGGAAGTTGATATCCCGGTCCGTTGATTGAAATAGAACTATCTCCCTAAATTCCATTCTCATGGTGTAACGATAAGTTTATTTTAGGTAGTCAAAGAATGGATTATCAAGAATATAGGTTGATGACACTATCATGAAACCTTCTTGATGAGATATTATGAGAAATGGATTATATTACACAGTGAGAATTTGTATGTGTATTTCATTGTCGCGACTTTAAATTCTTTCTCTTGGGTGTCTTGCCATGTTTCTAGACAGCAATCTTAAACTTTAGGCAAGACCGCTTAATTACAATGAGAAATAATCCTAGAGGGTCACACATTAAGTGTTTCTAGTGGTATCTATTAAATTCTATTTGAATTTAATTAATGGAATAAATATTATTCTCAAGACCAAGGAATAATTTTATTCAAGATAAAATGATCACATAAATTAAATAAATATTTATTCACCGGATTGTGAATAACGTATATTTATTTATTTTATTGAACATTTAAGAAATATTTATTTACTAGTTTGTAAAAAAAATATTTATTTAAGAGAATAAAATATTTTATTCAGGTGTCCAATAAATGGAATAGTAGTTCGAATGAATCATGTCCATGTATGTTGATAAATTATTATTTAAAATTTAGTAAATGATATGTATTCAGTTGTCACAAGAAATAATAATAATATTGTTATCATTATGTGGCATGGTATTTCATTTATGGTTTTCTTTTGTATAAGTTGGTGCACCACAAATAATGGTGTTCTTGTTGTTATTATGTGTCATGGGCTCTCTCTAATAGTTATAATTGAATTTAATTTATGTTTCCCAATTAAATATTGTAACTGAAACCCCATGTCGATTAATAGGCATGTACGTCTATTGTGCCAAGCCACTAGTGAATTGAGTGTTTTTGAGAAAAACATTTTCTCTCTCGAATCCTCTCCCCTATCAATCTCAAGAACGAGAGATGTTATTCAAGATAGAAGAATGAGAAATCAAGAAGGATCGACGCAATACATTCGCTTCATAGTGCTAGAAACTATGGAATGAGTGGCATTGACCGGAGGCTATTAGAGAACGTGTGGATCCCTGATAGATGGATTCTACATTGGATCCCTGAGAGCACAATGAAGGAAATATGGAAGGGTAATTCTGGAAGATCAATGATCATCAATGAAGAAAGTACTAAAGACCCAGGTATTCATTTCTTTATGAAATTAATTAAATTAATTATAAACATGATGTGAAAGATCCTCTCTCAAGGTTCCGACGTTTTTCTTTCTTTGTCTATTTCTTTGATTCAATCCATGGATATTGTGGTTCAATTTGTTATTAATCCTATATTAATCCTCGATTACGGAAAAAATAAATTTGGGCCCCACCCAACATCATGCTTCCACTATTCCCAGATCCTTCAGCTTATGGGTTTGTTTTTTGAGATGCATATAGAGATTTTGGACTATTTTGGACAATCTATACTTGCATCACTATTAGTGAACTTTTCACTTTTGGAGAGAGTGAAGACAAGGAAGTTTTCAAATCCTGAAGGCTTGGTCCTAAGAGAGAGTATTTTTTTTGAGGACCCACCTCCATATTGGTATATTGATGATGATGGCATCCTGCATATACATGGGAATATATATGTTCCCACAGATATGTGGTAGGATATGATGCATGAATCACACACTTCTCGGTGGGGAATTCATCCATGTATCTCCAAGATGTATTGTGATATTTACCGATAGTATTGGTCGACATGGATGAAGCATTAGATGGTGGGTTTTATCACAAGGTGTCCAACCTATCAGTAGGTGATGGTGGAACACCAGTGACCCACTAGCTTACTACATCCATTACCAATCCTAAAATATAAATGGGGTAAAGTTGTGATGGATTTTTTAATTATATTACCAAATTCACCTTGAGGTAGCGATGCAATTTGGGTAGTCATGGATAGATTGAAAAAAGTATCCCATTTCCTTCCTATCTGAGAGACTTTCTTAGTTCGTGAGATGAGATGAATATATGTCATTGAGATTATACTATTACATGAGGTATCTCATAGTATCATTTAGATAGGGACTCTCATTTCAAATCAAGGTTTTGGTAGGGGTTACAGAGAGTTATGGGTACCCAGGTGCTTATATGCACAACATTTTACCCTCAGACCAATCACTAGCTAGAACAGACTTTACAGGTGTTAGATGACATGCTCTAGGCATGCCTCCTTTATTTTTTTAGTTCTTATGAGAATCATATCCCTCTCATAATGTTCACTGAAAATAATAGTTATCAATTGATTATTTAGATGGATGCTTCTAAGGACATATATGGTTGGTTGTTCTGTTCACCCATGTCCAAGTTTGAGGCAGGATAGGTAGTACTACTAGGTCCTTGTCTAGTTCGAGAGACTTCGTAATAGGTTCAGATGATTAGGAAGCAGATTCCTACTACTTAGTCTAGTCATAAATCATATTTTGATCATTGTCGACGACCTTTTGAGTTTAAGTTCTAGGATTTTTTTTCTTACATGTATCACCCGGACTTAGATATAGATAGATACTGAGGAAAGGTAAGCTTTCACCATGTTTTGTCAGTCAATTTTAGATTTTAGAGAGAGTTGGTCTGATATCTAGTCATTTATTATAACCTCAGATGTACTGTGTCATGCACGATGTCTTCCACATTTCATTTATTCACCACTATTGTGCTACCTCATCTCATACTTTTGATCCCAAGGATGTTGATCTAGATGTTGATGCTTCTTTTGAGGGGTATCCTATATGCATTATTGACCAGAGCAAAAAGGTTCTCTAGGACTAGTATGTCCCTTTAGTATGGGTGATATAGAATCATGGTCGGGTATTGGAAGAGACTTAGGAAATAGAGGTCGACATATATGCACAGTGGTCAGAGTTGTTCTCAGATGGTGTTTTACCGCCCTTGGAAGGTGAAATCAGGGATGAGTTATTTTAAGGGGGAACACTATAAGAATATGTTTTTTATATGAGGTATGAACCCTTTAACTTTAAATATAGCTATTTTTTACCTAATATGGATTCCTAATAAGTTTACCAAAGTTTTGGGGGGTGTCTGATTATTTTTTGGAGCTCAAAACCCGAGCTGGTGGAAAAATGCACTGGGCTACATGGTTAATAGATATTGTGTGGCCTGGTCCACACTATTAGAGTAATTGTGCGATGAATGGAAAGAGGGTCTCAAGATAATTCATGATTTGAGGAAACCATGCGGCCTGAGGCACACACCCATACAGGTGGCTCTACATTTTTTAGAAGAATTTTTTGTACAGTTTTCTATTGGTTAGTCAAACTGTGCACATGAAACAGTTTGGGGTACCTCCTTATATAATGGGAGGCATATGGTTGGTGCACGGTTTGGAAAACCATGTAACCAAACTATGGAACTCAAGAAATTTGGAAAAATTTACCAAAATTACATTAAGGACTTATAATTTTAACTCCTCTTCCTTTTTTCATCATTCTCTAGTTGTGGATAGATATCCTCAAACATTTGATCTCCTTCCCCCCTCCTCCTAGGTTCTTTGATAACGTCTCCATTAAATGTGTTTTCAATATTCAATTGGTCTCATTTGATTATTCCAGGTAATATCTTCAATCCTTAGGGTCAGTTTTCCATTTTTATTTCCCTCTATGATGCTATCTTGATGGAGGATAATATGCCATATTTTAAGGGTGTTGATATGTTCTTCTATTTTCTCTCAATATACGCTAAACTAGTGGCCAATATTGGATGAGGAGAGTATTGCATGCTTTAGGTAGGTGGTCTAGTATTTATCCCTTAAATTATTGATGTTTTATAATATGTGATATGTTTTTCATGCTAGTTTCACCATGTTTTCCCCCTGAATTGAGCCTTTTAAAGAATGGATTCCTTAACTAGAAATATTATGATCTTCTTAGGTCCCCTTGACTTGTTTCCACCCCTTAAGATGTTATGACTAAATTTCCATGGATTTTCTAAATTTATAAATGGAAAATCCATCATTTATATGATTTTGGAATGTCTTCAAGTTGTGATATATTAAATTGAAATGAAATTATTTGAATGTGAGTGGTTTAACCATGTCATATGTTAAAATGGAAGAATGTTTACACACTTGTTAATTATAGTAAATGGGTTTGGTGACATTTTTGCATGTTAAATATATAGGGACATGGAATCCCATCTATATGTGATATAGGCATGGCATCTCATACTGGGATACTAGGCATAGTATCCCTATACTATAATATTGGGCATGGTGTCCCTGCTACTATGATACTGATCATGGCATCCCTATTCTGTGATACTGGGAATGGTGACCCATTATAAATGTGATACGGGCACGATGTCTCTATATTGTGACACAAGCATAGAATCCCTATATGTGATACTAGAATGGATTCCCATATATATGTGATTCCATAATGGAATCCCTTACTATGATACTAGTCATGGAGTCGCTATTCTATGATACTGGGAATGGAATCTCTACTACTATGACACTGGGCATAGAATCCCTATTCTGTGATACTGGGGATGGTGTCCCTTATACTTATGATTCTTGGAATGATGGCCCTTAGTGTGATACGGGGCATGGAATTCCTACAACTATGATACTGATCATGGAATCCCCTAATCTTATGATACTAGGCATTATGTCCCTTGGTACTTGTTTTGAAATATTGCAGAATAGGCCAAAGTAGGTAGTGTCAGCCTCGTTTTCCTTCAGGAACAAGATCCAACCCATTTTCACCATTATTGTTGTGTATCATATTACTTGCACACTTCCATATCATTCACACTGACTAGATATTTATAGCCATCATTGGTGGGGGAATACTGAGTTTATCTCACACCATATCTATGCTATCGATGGTATCCATCCAGACTATATGCTTGCAGGTCTAGATAAGGGGAAGTGTCCACTTATGGATGTTTGACTTATTACAAGACATGGGATGGGAGCATGGTAGTACGTGACTAGACTAGATCTCAGGATGTTTGGAAAGATTGTTTCCTTTGTACCTTTTGTATATCATATACTTCATTGACCACCTACTACTATGTATACATTTTTTCTCTGTTTTGTAAAGACATGACACCATCATCTTTTCTATATGATATAGATTAGTGATTTTGATTAATATTTAGTTATTCTAGTACTATATTTCCTTTCACTGCATTTTCCATATTTGAGATGATTCCTCTATTTATCTATATTTTTTATAAATTTATGCTACTCTGACCAGAGGTAATAGTCTTCCCATAGACACACCCTAGGTCCTCACTACTAGTCGGTATCCACTAGAATATGGGGACGCGGGCTTGAGTCTATTTGGCCCAATGGTTTGTGGCACATTTGAGTGGAACCCTTGTAGGGACATCAAAGTATCTCTCTATAAACTACATAAAACAATAAAAGTTCTCATGGAACTATTCTTATCCTATGTTACCTTCAACCAATAGAGGTTTTTGTCCCACTACTAAAGGATAATTCTTAGTGATGTCCTCTTGTCCCCCAACTATTAAATGTAATCATGGAGGAAAATATCTAAAATACCAAACACATATATAAAAACACATAACATATATTTTCCATAGTTTAAAAAAACATTTTCCCGATATTAACCACAAAGAACCCCCTATACATACACTATCCCAATAGATATGATCACATCCTTGTCATTACCCTCACCATCCCTATCATGGGCCATGGTTAATATGGGGCATCCGAACTTACATAATCACAATACTTTTATTAATCACCATTTTCAACCACTTAACTTTTAAATGTATTAAATATTTTCCATTTAGGCTCCATTTTAACCATATCAATTTACCACTTTTCAACTTAAACAATTTTCAACTTCCTTATTAGACACTGTTTTCTTTAAACCACAAGAAAACCAGAAATTCATTTTCATTTCCTATAACCCACCATAACTTACTTTTCTATGAGTTCCTAACATGATGAAATCCATATAAATCCTCAATTCCTAAATGATTCATTCTTATAAAAACCTCATTCAATGTTGGGACATGAAGAAAATCTCACAAAACAATAACATCACACAATAAGTGTGTCACCCAAGGTGAAATAATATTCAACTGTAACAACAAACATCATTAAAAACAATCCCAACCTGTGAACTTGTATTTTCCCCTACACATGGGTTAGATACACGCATAGACGAGATCATTTACAAATCTTAACACATCCTAATATCCCATATTAATTTCCCAAATAGTAATAAAATATAAAAAAAGTCTATTATACGACTTCTAACATCCTAACCTAGGATCCACTAAAAAGGTGCCCTGAGCCCAAGCATCGCATGACCTCAAGTATGCCGCCTCATATTCTAGAGGCTACCGACTACCAGTGAGGGTCTAATGAAACATGTGGGGAGACTATACCCTCTTAACCATAGTAAACCAATAGTTTAATTAAAGATAATCATCAACATTCAGTAATAATATATACCAAAATATCACTATAGGGTCCTAAAAATTCCACCTAGGGAAAAAAATACCCCCACAAACACTTTGAAAAAGGATGAAGGTACTCCTACAAGTCTAGCAAGGTGAATGGACTCAAATTGAGTTGAAAATTTAAGATGAAACTCGAAGAGGTTAAAGTTTTAAAAGAATATAAACGGGCCCATGTACCATCATCGAGAATGGTCCACTGACCATCCAGATCACGAACCACCAGGTATGAGGAACGATCCACGAGACACCGGCCCACTGAGTGATGTCCAACGAGCACGCGGGACCATGAACCGCATCACTAAAGGAATAATTCTTGTGAAATCAATTTGTGTACCATCCCACAAAATCATCAGTTCATGGGAAAAGTTAATGGGAAGGGTTCTGTGAACCATTATCGTGAACCGTAGCCTCCGAAAACCCCAGTTGACTGAGTCTTATGTGGGTCAAGATATCTCTTCATGGGCCTCTACAAATGGTGTTGTGTTCCCAATAGATACAATTTCCTTGATGCTCTATAAAAGGAGCACATGATAAAGGTATAGGAGATTGATGAAGAAAGACTGAAGGGAACCCAGAGGTTGGAAAAAAGAGCTCGGAGAAGACTCTGTCTTTAGTCTTGATTCATCAATAAAGCTTGAATTGTGAACCACACTCTCTGCAGGTACAAAAATTTGTGAACCATAAAACGAGGGAATATAATAATAATAATAATAATAGAACCTTGAATATAATTGGTGAACTCTGAACCACATACTTCTCACAGATGAACTCCCCACAAACAATGATCCCTCAATCCCTCATTCAAAATGGTGTTCCACGTAGAGTACCACTACATGGACTGAACCTGGTGTCGCATACTACATCAGTACATGGACGGAACCCATAGTGGTGTGATGGGACACCTACCAATATGGTACACGGTGGTCTATACCCATTCTCGCATACCGCATCGGTATGAAGATGGTCCCTCTTCCCATATACCACTACATTATGTAGAGCCTCCCCCATCCTGTATAAGAATCCAGTACATGGAATAGGGTATTTTTGGGTATTACTTCCTCCAGTTCCATCCTCAACCTTCCATTACCATCTAGTCCTCCATAATCCCTTTACCAACCAGTACTCTGGCATCAGGCCAAAGCCTACTCCAAAGCCACCAGACCTGTATGATCAGACCATCAGGTGCATCAATTCACCCCTTTGAGCCTATAAACCCATGGTAAGTGGAGTCATGAAGGCTCTCCTAAAAATGTTTCAGGATTCAGGAATTCCTATGGGCCTACATTCCCATGGTAACCTAGATTCCAACCTTGGGATGTCAATGGGAACCTTCCCATTCTAAGGAGTAAGGGTGATCAACTTATTTTCCATTCAATAAGGAATAGTGACCAGTCAAAGGAGTTATGTTCTCTTCTCCTTTTGATGAGGAAGAAACCCCTCCCCTTCCCAGAACGTGTTCTTGGTCTCTCCCACTGAGGTAAGTCCCCATTATTCTGAGGCTGAGATGCATGACCATTAATGTCATTTCACATTGAAAGGTTCATCACTTCAAACCCTCACCCACAGTCACCCCATCCTCGTCCACCATAGGCTCTCCCTCTCCCACTAGCTAAAGAAGAAGAATGTGCTTTATTGAATATTTCACATCCTCTTGTTTCTCACACTGAGCATGACTCATGTGGGCTTAGAGGTTTGTGGAGATTACGACCTCCACGTGATTCTGAATAATGAGAACTCGGATTCCTAACCAAACCATGATAAATAAGATGCCGGCTTGAAGTCCTGATCCCAAAAGGGGTGGCCATCCAAAAGGGTCCACCCAATCATGTCTATCAAATGGGAAGATTCCATGCATAAGCCCCACATAATTCTGAACTATATGGGTTCTGATTCCTCTGTCAAGGATACATAGGAAACCCATCTTATGGTTCCAATCCCAACATCAAGTCACCTTTTGTCCCCCCTGGATGATGATAAACTCCAAAGTGCCTTATTATATGGCTCAAGTCATAAGTACCTATGTAGCATCAAATAAATCCATGCCTATGATGATCTTGCAAACCAAGGCTGGCTCATGGACACACTCTTTAAGAATGAATGAAATATTCGCGAACATATGACCATGACTTAAATCAATTAGAGAGTCCCGGAATAGGAAATAATCTTTCCCTGGAAGGGTGCATTGATCTTGACTTCCCGTACTCTTGACCAATTGTGTCTAAAAGTGTCATTGGATGAATCATCAATCGACAAGCGCCTTCCTTGTGAAATTAGGTCCATGAATCATGGATATCAGGTTCGTTGGGTGTTCCTGGCTCCACGAATAAACCCTTTGGAGAACATCTAAGAAAGTTATATCTGAGGGGGACCAATTTCACAAGTACTTGACCCTACGTAATCACCTGATGGGGTCAATATGACTGTAGAATCTTTTTTGCAATGAAAAAGGGGTGAATTACCCAGTCCCCACAGGGTTAATCCATCCTTTTTTAAAGGATAATGATCCATAATGGGTCAAAACAAAAGAAAAGGTGACTTTGATAGGAAACCGTGTCTGGAAAAAGGTATGGGTGATGATCCTCATCGGACCTTTTCACCATTACTCGAAATGTGCCACCTTAGAGGTAGAACAAAAACGGTGAACCCGACGTGAATCTTTAACCAAGGTGGAGGTTCTACCCCAACGATAATAGAAAAAAGTACATTGAACGTTGGGCCATTTTCTTTTCCCTGGTACTCGCGAAATGCACCACCTCAGAGGTGGAAGAAAAATGGTGAACCTGATGTGAATCCTTAACCAAGGTGGCGGTCTTACCCCACTCAAACCCCTTCACCCCAAAACAAAAAATGAAAGGGGAAGGGGGCTAATAAGAATCGTCAGATATACACATGTTTAAAAGAATGCTACTTTGACAAGGTTTTGTGGTCTCTATGTCATATATGTATGCCACAGGTTCATGTAGGGAAACCTTCGATCCAAATGAAATCCCAATGACCAATGCGGACATGTGCATCAACAATCCCGCAGGCAGCTAGGGCCCCAACAAAGAGAAAGACCCCCTCGCCTACATAGCATCTTCAATGTTGGGTATCCAACACGCTGATCAAATAGTACCACTAAAATGGTACTCTCCCCACACTGGAGTCTACCAAAAAAGCCCTCCAGTCTGCAAAGGTTTTCTAGCCTCCCCCTCAGCCGTGGCCGGCACCCCAACTCAAGGCGGCCCCAGTGGTCATCTCAAACTATTTCGGGAACCTGTCTCTGGGACGTAAAAACAAGTACATCCCTTGCCTTAGGGAGGTAGATGAAGTCAATGTTGAAAACTTCATCTCAACTACATAGGGGTCCTACTCATGGGCCCCCTACAAAGAGTGTCTTCGCCAACACCAGACGACCAAAACTCCTCCTGCCTAAGAGGACCTTATGCCGAGGGCACCTGATAAAGTACAAAAGACCCGGTCCCCTCAGGATTCCCGTAAAGGGTGTCAAATATATAACTAGGAACAAGTTATTACCTAGGTTCCTGAGGATCAACTCCGACGTACTAACGTGGTGGCACTCAACAGGAAGGAATACAACTCTGCCCGCTCCACTCAATCCCACCACAGAAATAGTGTGACACAATATAAGCACATGCACATTCCTACTAGTGCTCGTCAGTCCCACTATGTAGAAAGAGTAGAAAACTACAGAAATATAAAGAAATCTACCGATGCATATAAATCATGTCAACCAAATATGATGGAAACCAACTATATGCAGGCACAAATACATGATGATGCATTTCAAACCTTCCATATAAATAGGGCATCAAGAAAATATGAGTAGAGTCAAATTCTTACACATGCACATCAATCTCATCATCCAAATAGAGTGGAAACTAGATATACACAGGCACAAATACTTGATGAATCATTTGAAGCACACCATCCAAATAGGGCGGCAATCAAATATGAGTTGAGTCAAATTCATGTGGATTCATACAAAGACGATGATGCAAATACAACAGCAAGCGAGCAGATGAAAATTCCTTCTCATGAATATGAATTCCACTAGTCAAATATGGTGGAAACTGGATAAGACAACTGATGGTAGAGTCAGTCCACTATCCCAACACAAGAGAACTACCAATATCTATTGGCAACTCATAGAGGACCAGAGTAGGCACAAACTCTTTCTCCGACATCAGAATGGGACTTCATACCCATTCTAGCCAAAGATGTATCCCAACACATCCTGGAAATAATGAAAAATTATATGTTGATTCCAGACCATATCCTCCAAACTTTCCAATATATCATTGCATCAGTGGAAAAGGTGAGAAATTAGGCCCACAACCCAATTTTATTGAATAGAATGACTCACTCGCAAAATGAGTTAGTCACTATAGAGCAGTTATTCATAACTACTCCAGTCCAAGAGGGTCGACGGCAATATCCCATGATACACGGACAACCAGATTGGGAGTAAATACATCTTCCAACTGGGGAACACTGGTCTAACATGGTAGCCTCTCCAGGGTAGAAAAATATTCCAACCAAAACTCAAGATGCTCGTCGGCATATCCCGATGGAATCACAGGACCCAACAAGACAAGGACTCGTATATGAAGCCCATTACCAATAGCAGATGGCCTCGGTTACCCGCAAGAGAATGCTCAAAAATGAAATGCGCCAAAGGCAGCTGAAAAATGAAGATCATATACAAGATCCTTCTCTGCTGGAAGCTAGGTTTCTCGATTCCCTCAAACATATATCAATAGAGTCTCAAGACCCCATCAGTCCATTAAAAATTGTGGAAGTGGCAGTAGTATTTGCGAAGGCCCTCCCCGCAATGTCGCTACCAACAACTCTAAAGATCCTCCACAGAGCACCCACAGGGGCTCACTCCATGGGCCAGGAATGATCGATAACATGATCGTATCTCTTGATTCACATTGGGGTAGCCCTCCCCATGACCTAAAGATCAGATGGAAAGAAGGCCCTCCCCTTGCTATTGTCTACCCTGATGGTCCATCCCTGGGTATACACTGCAGATAAGCTTCTCCCTATAGTCGGACATCAAGTCATGATGGTATTCCTTACCATGATGATGGTCATTGCGAAGGCCCTACCTATAATGGAAGTGGTTGTGAAGGTCCTCCCCATAGTAATGTCAATAAATGAGAAGTTCCTCCCCTCATTTTATTACATCCGGAATTCCCTCTCCAAGATGTACACTACAAAAATTCTCCCTACAGCCAGGTATTGAGTCATGATGGTAGTCCTCACCATGATAATGGTCATTGCGAAGGCCCTCCCTACAATGGTGGTTTCTATGAAGGTCCCCCCCAGTGATATAAAGTATTAAGAAGGTCCTCCCCTCACTATAGCATGCCCTAAAGGTCATCCCCATGGTATACGCCATAAAAATGTTTCCCACAGTCAGGCATAAATTTGCAATAGTATCCCTTGCCATTGCAGCACCAATTGTAAAGGTCCTCCCCGTAACCAAAATTCATACTGGAAAGAAGATCCTCCCCTTTCTGGAACAAATATGAGAAATCCCTCTTATACTATGGTTCTCGAAAAGATGGAGTCATACACATCGGGAACTCTGTCGATAACAAGTGATATTTATTCTCAACTAGTGGATGGACCAGGGCCACACTCATATCCTGATCCACCCCCGCGGCATCCTCAAATCAATAATAATCCCACTAGACCAGTTGCATGGAACAAAATTATTAAGAAGTAGTCAAGCTGGTCATATCAAGTCGAGGAGCCTCTGGAAGAACAACAGCATGATATGTTTCTTTTGAGAAGAAATCTAGCTAAGAATAATATTCCAGTGATGTATTGGCCTACGACCACTTCTCACTTCGATATACCAGAAGAGTTTTCCAGGGAATTCATGCATGACATTCACCTCAATATATGGACGACTCGTCGTCAGCCGACAGAAAAATTTCTACCTTACGAAGTGTATGTGGACCATGTCAACACATTAGGGGAGATTCTTTGTCTAATCAACCTCAAAGCCCTCCCATCCACAAGGAAGCCACAATAAGAAAGGTCAAATAAAAAGATTGAACTGGCTTGCCTCCATGCACTACATAACTTTTGTCACCTCATTGGTAATTCCCCCAGCTGGAGTTCACATTCAGGGATGAGGAGAACATAGACCTCTATACTTCACCCCACATCTCATTCAGTAGGCCCCATTGGAAATGACATCCTGCAACTTCATCGCCCAGAGGAAATAATCTAGTGAAGACCCTACTCATGAAAGATGGTATACTCAATAAAAACCAGCCTAAAGTAAGTCTCAAAAGCATTAGGGTCAAACATATCAAGCCATCAAAAAGATTCTAAGTCAGGAAACCAAGAACATCTAATAGGATTCCCACCTAAGGGGAAGCCAACCAACAAGTATTACTCATGTATTAAAAAGACCATAGACTCCATGTAGGCTCAATGCCATACTCGGCTCACACCCGTGTGAGAGTATGTGAAATTGAAAAGGTGGAAATAGAGGAAGTTGTTGCCTCAAATGTCGGAACAAACCTATCCCACATGGCTGGGGGGATTTTTAAATCAATGTGCCCCTATAAGACCACAAAATCCATGCCATAGTGCATTGATGGAAGAATGGGAACAACCCCAACCCACCGGGTTGGGGGTATTTTTACCTGAATTCTCCACATAGTAGCCATTTGCCTTCTACCATATAGGAAGAACAATGGATAGAGGAGTCACTCGTTCCACCATGTATTATGGTTCACACCCTCCAAGACAATGGTGCATTACAAGGTCAGACCAGGGCTCTCTTCAGGTCAATCTTCACCAAGAAACCTGAAGAATACTGCAGAATAGAAGGAGAAAGTCCAACAAAGGAAGCCGAAATCTTTCAAATCATTTAGCACTAGGTACACCACCCCCAATGCGGTGTACCTCAGTGAATGTGGTAAAAGTCAACCCCATGGATATCACAGGAAATGATGCAGAGGGATAGGATGCAAAGGAATATGGTTCCCTCCCATAGGCATCCCACACCGAGCCTGATGGTGTGTATACCCGGAACCAGAGACTGGTCCAAAATTTGGGCATCCCCTTAGTTAATCTGATATTACCTCCCATGCGAAACCCCAACAAGGAGAAGAATAAATCCAATGTCATATATGATCCACATTCTAATCCCCCTGTAAATTCGTCCCTCACTCTTGAGGAAAGGTTCTCCAAGTTGGAGGAAGAAATGAAAGAGCTCAAGTGAATTAATATTAAGCTACGTCGAGGGTGTTATCTTGCCGTATGTATTCCCCCCACAGAACGTTAGTAGGTGATCCTAGAAGAGGTGCCTATGCCACAAGAACGTATCCTAGTTAATAAAGCCAAGCTCAGAGGTCCATTCAATCCAGCCCCAAAAGGACATCAAGACTTCCCCCACTGAGAAGGAAGCCAATATATATTCAGGAAAACTCACAAATGATACCTCTAGCTGGGTATCCACCCCATATTCCAGCAGCACCAGCATGCCCAGTCTTGACCACTACCACACCAGCCAAAGCTCAAACCTATAAGGATATGAACCAAGGGATATTGAACATTTTCAATCAATTAACAGCTTGACTAGAAGCCATGTAGGGGTGGCACATTTTGATATTTCCAGAGCGCAAACCCTACCCAGATTGGGTAAGTAATGTTCCACCACCTCCAAATTTTGGAAACCCCGTATTCCTAATATTCAATGGCTTGAGGGACCTGGAATAACATTTAATGCACTATGCCTAGTATTATGACCCCATTATGGTATCTTCAGAGTAGTAAGAAGCATTAAAACTCAAGTTATCTATACGAACCTTGTAGGGTTTAGCTTTCGTACGGTATACTAGCCTTCCAGCAAATTTAATCACAAGCTGAGAGGACCTCCAGCAACAGTTTCTCTTCCAGTTCAGTTCAATGATGCCTAAGACGACAGTCAGTGTTCTCATGAACCAAAAATAGTGAGAGAAAAAAATAATCTCAAACATCATTTCCACATGGAAAGGCCTGACTTATTCCCTGAACTTGACACTCCCCCAAGATGAGATGCTCTCCATGTTCATCAATAACCTTCGAGATGAATTCCGAACATCGCTCATCTCAGTGAAGTACACAAGTGGGTTTATATATTTCTTTTTCATTGCCCAAAGAATAGAAGACTCCTTGCAATAGACCAATCTTAAGTCCCAAGTGGCCCCATCAGCCCCTAGCAAAAGAACCGAAAAAGTTGAAGAGGCTTTTTTCATGCTTAAGCCACCCCTGACACTAGTTCTAGTTGAGAGGCCCCCACTGAACCATGCAGGACCCCTTGGACGCCAACAGACACCCCCACATTGGCAAGATGATCAAAGGGGTGCTAAAAGAAATCAGCTCAAAGAATGAAGAAATAAAGTTTATTCTTTCTGAGATAACCAGGTCTACGAATATTTCATAGCTTCTATGAATTGATTTTTTTCTCTGGCTACCATATCCAAAGAGATTTGATGAAGTGGATCTTGAAGACCATCCAAATTATTTCCCCTATCAATGGATATTGGAACACACAATCCAGGAATTATTTGTTTTCAAGGATCTCCTACAAAATATGGTGGATTCCAGGCAAGTCAAGTTGGGCCTGCCGCCAGCACAAGTGGTGTATGTTTCCACCTCAAGACTCAAAAGCGGAAGAGGAATGGAAAACAATAACCAATAAGAAGGAGAAAAAGTTTTACAATTGGATGAACTGGGAGACCATCAATTGAGTTCATGGAATCCTCCAGGCATATTTGAAACAACAAACCATGCCCCCAAAAGCTCCCGATACAACACATCCATACTCCTTGGCCATATGGTCCTCTAAAGGCCAGAATGGCAGAAAGTAAGAGAAAGAAGATGATCTGACACCAAATTTGAAGAAAGTGTTGACACTTTCAGACTTTAAACCAATAGTATTGGTACAATGGGCACCGCCCTTCCAAAAGGTACAACGGGTGCCACCCTTGTAACACCCGAGATTTTTATGAGCAATATTTTGTTTTATATATATATCATCAAAGGAATCTTTCTCTACACACTATCTTGACTTACTTTACACGCAATCACGACCTTCCTCGATAGCTTGCGTTGTACGCAATACCGAGTTTCACTAAACAACGATATGCTATTAAAATATTATTAAAACTAGCCGTTATGAATAGTAATAACCACTTTTTGAAATTTTATAAATTTTATTTTTCAAAACGGACTTCATTTTTGGATTCGGAATACCGAAATTAGCCTAGGGTGAAATTTTGGTATTTTTCTGAAAACTTTCAATTTTAAATGAATAGTGAAACCACTAAGTGGTAGGTTAAAAACTGAATTTTGCATAAAACATAATTTTACTGCTTCTGTGAATGGAATTTCAAAAATCTGACAGACGCGGTTGATATCAGTAAGTAAAATGTAGTTCAATGAGATAAAAATAATTTTTGGTGAATAGTAACTTTTTACTTTTTTTTTACCGTGGTTAATAGTAAATAGGGTAACTAAGGGTAAATATGATATTACTATTACCCTGACACATGCCCTAATTCTATTGGATAAGTGTAATTCGACAAAAAACAGCCTTATGAATATAATATGACCATTTAGGTCCACTTGGATTAGATTATGACATTTAATATTATTTTATTTAATGAATAGTTAAAATAGTTATAATCAAAGTTTAATAACTAAAACATTTTTAATATGGGGTTATACATAAGTTAAATCGACTATAAATATTAATTAGAAAGATAAAAAGATTTCCTACATAATGATATTTTATTTATAATTTTTAGACTTTAAATAAATTAATTTATTTTTGACACAACGATGATGCAGTAATTACCCTTTTAAGGAAATGTTAACATAATTGATGTTATAAATGCTCAAATAAATGTAATTTGAGACTTTTTATGAATTCCACTAATTTTCTAGGTTACTATGATATATTATTGTTGATTTAATCAACTTGGTTAGAACATATAATTTTTTTATGACTTTCACAAAAATCATATATCAAATAGTGTCAAAATTGACACAAAATAGTTTTTAAATCAAATATTATATTATTAATTGTTATTTTATCCCTAAAAATCTAAGGTTCGGCCAAATGACTTAGATAAGGATATATATATTAATAATAAACAACTTGGGATTCGTTTGGCATGTTATAGTAAGTGTATTAACCATATAGTGTAAGAAAACAAAAAGTCACGGTAAAAGTTAAATTATTTAACTTAGAGTTAAATCTAATTGATAAGGTTAAAATAATAACCTAAACTTGTCTAAATCCTATTGGTTGATAGTATTTCGACCCATCCCCACTTTACCTACGAAATAAGACCCTTTGGAACCATTATAAACCGATTTTGACTTTAATATAAAATAATATTTTGAGATATTCCTAAGGTGCCCCTCTCCTCCCTTATAAAAGGGAACCTCCTCCCCCTCCTCCTCACACCAATTTTAGCACTAAAGCTCGGCCAACCCCTGCCAAAATCCCTTATCTACTTCCCTAGAATAATCCTAGATGTCCTGGTCTTCTTCAAAGACCAATCTTAGTTCCCTAAGTGGATGATTCAAAGAGGCGTTTCAAAGAAGAGGTAATATCAATTACCGATCTTTTCAATTTCTTTCTTCTTCAACATCTTATTCTTTAGTTGTTTCATGATAAAGTAATAACATAAGTATTAATTACATACTGATATGTTATTATAAATATGAAATAACCCTAATTCACCTTATATCCATCCTACGGAAAAATGAAATCACCGTGCGTGCGTACGTACGGAATACCGTCTCCACGCCGTGGTGTAATCTATTTTACACCGTCGCCTTACAAGGATGGGTATAATGGTGTAATGAGTAACTATATATGATTATTATAAAGTTATATTGATACTGAAATAGTATAAATACACTTAAATACAATTCCACGATCATGGGAACAATATCATCACTCGTGCATACGTACGGAATACCGTCTCCACGATGTGATGCGACTCGTTCTACATGATCATTATTACATAGTAATTATATAAATGAATTGAATGAATAAATATGATATATGTTACAATAACACCATTCTGGATATAATGTATCTATAACCTTAAAAGAAGAATAATAATTTATTCGGCAAAACACGCATAAGAACAAAAGGCAATAAAAACCCGAGTAACAAGTAACAATGAAATATTACTAATAAGAAGCTAATAATATGACCATATATGATATCATATCAATATGTATGATTCTGTAATAAGTCAATAACATTATTTAAACCATTATACAGGAGCTTCTGACACGTACAAAGCAAATCGGACCTAAGGTAAGGGAAATATCACAATCTCATTTTTATCCGAGATTGTTTATACTTTAGTATTTACGGGGGTCTATTTTATCATCCACATACATGTTTCCTGAATATGTAATATTATTTCCATCCACCTACAAATGTTTAAATCCAATTTTACCCTTCGGTGAGTTTTTAGTAAAGAATATGAAAGTAATCTTTTGTCGTTTTTCGTACGAGGTACTTTTTGACTTTTCTGACAAAAGTATGAAGAATGTTTTTTTAACTTATACGGAAATAATAGATTTTTAAAACATTATTTCCAAGAATCATCCTTTATAAGTTTTCAAGTTTATTTTTAATCAACTTCTTTTAGTTTATAATTTTATGACATGTTAATAAAAGAAAAGTGTTTTTGAAGTAGAAAGGATATTTTCCTCAAGAATGGAGTTCAAATGTTTTATCAAAATTATTTTCCATCTAAGATAATATAGGGTTCTGTTTTTATCCCTATTATTACATTGATTTGATTATGTTTTGAGGGAATTATTTTTATGAAGTCATTTACCTTATATGATTTGTTTTATGATGTCATGATGTTTCAAGAATCCCATTTTTGTTACATGTGTTATGCGATGATGTGTGATTTATGATTATGTGGCACACATAAGAAAGGATTCATTATAAGATGGGTGAGACCTATATCTCCCTCCAATTCATTGGGTAAATATTTATGTCTCATGAGATAGACATGGATGGAACGGAAGGTTATTTCGGTTCAGTGATACAGTACTAAAATGAGGAGTGAACTCGGTTCAGAAATGGACTTTGTCCGCTAAGATAGTCTTGGAAATGAGTCATGACTAACAAGAAATGATTTTCCATGATTATGTGTGCATGCCATAAAGTTTCAAGTTTTATGTTATGATTATGGGGATCTCATTTTCACTTCTATGATTTATTCCATGTTAAGATATTATGATCTCTTTTGCAGGTTATGATTTTCAAGAAGATATGATATGATTTTTATTTTCTTTATTTTCCCTTGCTGAGCATTTGAGCTCACCCTTTTTTGTATGTTTTCTTTTCCCCAGGTCAGGAAGATGGATATTAAGTAGAATATGCTAAAAGGGACCCTAGATATGATGAAATAAATGGGATACACTGTAGAATATTTATGAACCAGTTGTTTATGTTTCCCAGTTTCTAAAGACACTATACCTATACGGTCCTTTGTGGTTTTGTTGTATGTTGTAATAAGTGTGCTTCAATTTTGAAGTATTAACAATGTATGTAAAGTATGGGTCATTATAGTTGGTATTAGAGGAAAGGTATAGTCAACCTTTGGAAACTGGGATGTGAAAGCCTTAGTAAGAACCCTAAGGATAAGTCTAAGCATAGAACACAATCTTAGTGTTTTAGAAATGGCCATGAATAACCTAGGATAAGACCTTAAGCGTGAAAATTTTATTCTTGAATTATGTGGTTTTCCTATTATAATTAGTGTTTCTCACACTATTCTTCTTGGTTTTATTCAATGGCTAGAACCCGAAGGAACCGTGTTAATGCGGAATATGATGGGAAATGCAATGATTGTCCCCCTGAGCAACCAAACGATATGGGAGCTAGAATGCAAAATCTTGTAGCCATGATCACACAACTTTCTCAAGCTATGAATCATGCAGGACTTCCAAACGAGCAAAGGAAGGAGCAACATTCTGTTGAATCCTTCATGAGGCAGCGTCCACCTTCTTTCAGTGGGTCTACTGATCCATTAGTTGCTGAACAATGGATTAGTACTACTGAAAAGATATTTTCAGTTCTTCAATGTTCGGAACATGATAAAGTCATCCTAGTAGTGTATCGTTTGGAAGTAGATGCTAATCAATGGTGGAATCTTATTAAGAATATGAGGCAAAGGGATGAAATTGAGTCCATGGAATGGGACGAGTTCAAGAACTTATTTTTCAATAAGTACTTCCCTCGTATTCTCCGAACAAATATGGAGAAAGAGTTTCTTGAACTGAAGTAAAGGGATGATGAATCTGTTGGTACCTATGAAGCAAATTTTACAAGACTTGCAAGGTACGCTTCTGGTATTATTATCCAACCTGAGAGTAAGATCGATCGATTCTTTAGTGGCTTAAAACCAAGTCTTCGAAGGGCGTTAGCCATAAGGGACTTCAATAGCTACGAGGAAATCGTTCGATGTGCTCTCAAAGTCGAGATAGAGATTGGAGTAACCCATCAGTCATATGGGTTTGATAAGAAGAGGAAAATGGAATTCAAAGGAAAATCTAAAGAGCACACTGAAAAGAAGATGAGCTTTCCCTTATGCTCAAAGTGTGGAAAGAAACATGTAGGGAGTTTTCTTAAAGGGATAAGTAAATGTTTCAAATGTGGAAAGGAAGGTCATCGGGCATTTGAATGCCGCGATAATGGGAAGAAGATGACTAATGATGCGAACAAAGGAAGGGATACACAGAATGAACCTACTACACTTCAATGTTTCAAGTGCAAGGAGATGGGGCATTATGCCAATCAATGCCCAAATCCAAGGGTTGATGATGATGGTCGACGTCAACAAACTCTTAAGGCTAAAGACAAAGGAAAGTCACATGCAATTTCTATCAGCGATGTGGAGTACAATAACGAAGTGGTGAAAGGTACACTTACCATCCACTCTAAAGTAGCAAATGTTTTATTTGATTCTGGATCCACCCACTCTTTTATTTTTGAAGAATTTTCTAAGGGTATCACTGTATTACCTCAACAATTAGATGTTGAGTTAGCTATGACAACACCTAATGGCACATCAATTGCATCAAAAGTTTATAATTCTTCTCCAATTGACGTTTGTGGGAAAGTGCTTCCTACAAATATTGTGATCCTTACTTTAGTGGAATTCGATGTGATTCTTGGCATGGATTGGGTTTCTTTTTACGGAGCTCATATCAATTGCCAAAGAAGGGAAGTCACATTTCATATTCCAGATCAATCTATGATCCTCTATCAATGCAAGGATGAACATAACCTTCCAGTGGAAATTTCATCCATTTTATGGGTATTGATTCCACTAAATGAAGGTTATTTATCTCAAATGGTTGGTGAGAAACTCGCGATTAAGAATATGCCCATCGTACGGGAGTTTGATGATGTCTTTCCGGAGGAATTACCAGGTCTTCCAACAAATCGTGAAGTTGAGTTTTCAATAGAACTCGTACCGGGTGCTTTGCCTATTTCAAAGACACCTTATAGAATGGCCCTAATTGAGTTGCAGGAATTGAAGAAGAAACTCCAAGAGAATCTTGATAAGGGATTCATACGCCCTAGTGCGTCACCTTGGGGAGCACCTGTTCTATTTGTTAAGAAGAAAGATGGATCAATGAGACTCTGCATTGATTATCGAGAACTTAACAAGATCACTATCAAGAACAAATATCCTCTCCCACGCATTGATGACTTATTTGACCGACTACGCGGAGCTCAATACTTTTCCAAGATTGATCTTCGTTCAGGGTATCATCAATTAAGGGTCAAAAGGGAGGATATACCAAAGATGGCTTTTCGTACAAGGTATGGACACTATGAATTTATAGTGATGCCATTTGGTCTTACTAATGCCCCTGCTATCTTCATGGATCTAATGAATAGAGTCTTTAGAGACTATCTTGATCAATTTTTGGTAGTCTTTATAGAAGATATTCTTGTCTATTCAAAGAGCAAGGAAGACCATGAAGATCACTTGAGAATTATATTGAAGACCCTGAGAAAGGAGAAGCTTTATGCCAAATTTACCAAATGTGAATTTTGGCTTCAAAAAGTTGCATTTTTGGGTCACATAATCTCAAAAGAGGGGATATATGTGGATTCAGCAAAAACAGAGGTTATCGAAAGATGGTCGAGACCAAAAACAGTAACTGAGATCCGAAGTTTTCTTGGTTTGGCTGGATATTATCGACGTTTTGTAAAAGATTTTTCACGATTATCTAACCCACTCACCAAGTTGACTCGGAAAGGAGTTAAGTATGTTTGGACAGAGGAATGTGAAGAGAATTTCAAGGAGTTGAAAAGAAGGTTATCCAGTGCACCTGTGCTCACACTGCCTTGTAGTGGAGAAAGGTTTGTGATCTACAGTGATGCATCCAAGAAGGGATTGGGGTGTGTTCTTATGCAAAATGATATGGTGATAGCTTATGCCTCACGATAGTTGAAAATCCATGAGAAAAATTACCCAACACATGATTTGAAGTTAGCTGCGGTAATCTTTGCATTAAAGATTTGGAGGCATTACCTTTATGGTGAAAGGTGTGATATTTATACTGATCATAAAATTTTAAAGTATATTTTCACACAAAAGGAGATGAATATGCGTCAAAGAAGATGGTTGGAGCTGATTAAATATTATGACTTCTCAATCCATTACCACCTTGGGAAAGCAAACAAGGTGGCAGATGCATTAAGTCAACTAGACCAGGCTAGTTTATCCATGATGAGGATCACAAAAGATCCAATATTTATGGATTTACAAAGGATGGATCTTGGAATTATAATGGAAGGGGAAAAATCTTAACTTTCTCAAATGAATGTTCCACCATCTATACATGTGAAGATTAAAGAGGCACAGAAAGAAGATGTCGAGTTACAAAAGATGGTGAGAAATGTTCCTGAGTTCAACCTTGATTGTGATGGGATAATAAAGTTCAGGAATCGGGTTTGTGTTCCTCCCATCCCCGAATTAAAGAAGGAGCTTCTAGATAAGGCTCATAGTTCTTCCTTCTCAATTCATCCTGGAAGCACGAAGATGTATAGGGACCTGAAAGAGTACTTCTGGTGGGATGGCATGAAAAGAGATGTTGCTGAATATATCTCTCGATGCTTGGTTTGTCAACAAGTTAAAGCTGAGAGACAGAAGTCTAAGGGGATGTTACAACCATTACCCATACCCGAATGGAAGTGGGAAAACATCACTATGGACTTTGTCACAGGACTTCCTAAAACATCCAAAGGAAATAATGCTATCTGGGTCATAGTTGATCGTCTTACAAAGTCTACACACTTCATTTCTATTAGAGAGGATTTCTCTCTAGATCAGCTTGCTAGGATATATGTAAAGGAAGTGGTAAGATTGCATGGAGTACCACTTTCTATTATATCTGATCGGGATCCGAGATTTACCTCGAAGTTCTGGCGAAGGCTTCAGCATACTTTGGATACAGAGTTGAGTTTTAGCACTGCTTATCATCCTCAGACAGACGGTCAGTCTGAGAGAACAATTCAAACCCTAGAAGATATGTTGAGAGCTTGCTCTATGGATTTCAAAGGAGGTTGGGATTAACACCTACGTTTGGTGGAATTTTCTTATAATAATAGCTTTCACTCCAGTATTCAGATGGCTCCTTATGAAGCTCTCTATGGAAAGAAATGCAGGACTCAAACTTGCTAGGATGAAGTTGGGGAAAGAAAGCTATTAGGACCTGATCTCGTTGATGAAATGGCAGAAAAGGTCAGATCTATTCAACAACACATAAGAGCAGCTCAGAGTCGACAGAAAAGTTATGCCGACAACCGAAGAAAAGACCTAGAGTTTGAAGTGGGTGATAAAGTGTTCTTACGAATATCTCCCTGGAAGAGGGTTATGAGATTTGGAAAGAAGGGGAAGTTGAGCCCTAGATATATCGGTCCTTTCGAAATACCGGATCGTGTTGGGAAGGTAGCTTACCGATTGGCGCTTCCACCGAATCTCTCTCAAGTTCACGATGTGTTCCATGTATCTCTCCTGAGAAAATACATACCTGATCCTTCACATGTACTCAGCTTAGAAGTTGTACCGCTGGAGCAAGATCTTTCTTATGAAGAACAACCGACATAGATTCTGGATCATAGCGAAAAAGTCCTACGAAACAAGACCACTCGATTGGCGAAAGTTTTATGGAGGAACCACCAACTTGAAGAAGCTACATGGGAGCTTGAGGATATGATGAGGGAGAAGTATCCTCATCTGTTTGTTACAAAGTGACGAATTTCGAGGGTGAAATTCTTTTTAAGGGGGGTAGAATGTAACACCTGAGATTTTTATGAGTAATATTTTGTTTTATATATATATCATCAAAGGAATCTTTCTCTACACACTAGCTTGACTTGCTTTACACGCAATCACGACCTTCCTCGACAGCTTGCGTTGTACGCAATACTGAGTTTCACTAAACAACGATATGCTATTAAAATATTATTAAAACTAGCCGTTATGAATAGTAATAACCACTTTTTGAAATTTTATAAATTTTATTTTTCAAAATGGAATTCATTTTTGGATTCGGAATACCGAAATTAGCCTAGGGTGAAATTTTGGTGTTTTGCTGAAAACTTTCAATTTTTGATGAATAGTGAAACCACTAAGTGGTAGGTTAAAAACTGAATTTTGCATAAAACTTAATTTTACCGCTTCTGTGAATGGAATTTTGAAAATCCGACAGACACGGTTGATATCAACAAGTAAAATGTAGTTCAATGAGATAAAAATAATTTTTTGGTGAATAGTAACTTTTTACTTTTTTTTACCGCAGTTAATAGTAAATAGGGTAACTAAGGGTAAATATGATATTACTATTACCCTAACACATGCCCTAATTCTATTGGATAAGTGTAATTCGACCAAAAACAACCTTATGAATATAATATGACCATTTAGGTCCACTTGGATTAGATTATGACATTTAATATTATTTTATTTAATGAATAGTTAAAATAGTTAAAATCAAAGTTAAATAACTAAAACATTTTTAATATGGGGTTATACATAAGATAAAATCGACTATAAATATTCATTAGAAATATAAAAATATTTCCTACATAATGATATTTTATTTATAATTTTTTAGATTTTAAATAAATTAATTTATTTATGACACAACGATGATGCAGTAATTACCCTTTTAAGGAAATGTTAACATAATTGATGTTATAAATGCTCAAATAAATGTAATTTGAGACTTTTTATGAATTCCACTAATTTTATAGGTTACTATGATATATTAGTGTTGATTTAATCAACTTGGTTCGAACATATAATTCTGTTATGACTTTCACAAAAATCATATATCAAATAGTGTCAAAATTGACACAAAATAGTTTTTAAATAAAATATTATATTATTAATTGTTATTTTATTCCTAAAAATCTAAGGTTCGGCCAAATGACTTAGATAAGGATATATATATTAATAATAAACAACTTGGGGTTCGTTTGGCATGTTATAGTAAGTGTATTAACCATATAGTGTAAGAAAACAAAAAGTCACGGTAAAAGTTAAATTATTTAACTTAGAGTAAAATCTAATTGATAAGGTTAAAATAATAACCTAAACTTGTCTAAATCCTATTGGTTGATAGTATTTCAACCCATCCCCACTTTAACTTCGAAATAAGACCCTTTGGAACCATTATAAACCGATTTTTACTTTAATATAAAATAATATTTTGAGATATTCCTAAGGTGCCCCTCTCCTCCCTTATAAAAGGGCACCTCCTCCCCCTCCTCCTCACACCAATTTGAGCACTAAAGCTCGGCCAACCCCTGACAAAATCCCTTCTCCACTTCCCTAGAATAATCCTAGAGGTCCTGGTCTTCTTCAAAGACCAATCTTAGTTCCCTAAGTGGAGGATTCAAAGAGGCGTTTCAAAGAAGAGGTAATATCCATTACCGATCTTTTCAATTTCTTTCTTCTTCAACTTCTTCTTCTTTAGTTGTTTAATTATAAAGTAATAACATCATTATTACTTACATACTGATATGTTATTATAAATATGAAACAACCCTAATTCACCTTATATCCATCCTACGGAAAAATGAAATCACCGCGCGTGCGTACGTACGGAATACCGTCTACACTCCATGGTGTAATCTATTTTCCACCATCACCTTAAAAGGATGGGTATAATGGTGTAATGAGTAACTATATATGATTATTATAAAGTTATATTGATACTGAAATAGTATAAATACACATAAATACAATTCCACGATCATGGTAACAATATCATCGCTCGTGCGTACGTACGGAATACCGTCTCCACGATGTGATGCGACTCGTTCTACATGATCATCATTACATAGTAATTATATAAACGAATTGAATGAATAAATATGATATGTTTTACACTAATACCATTCTGGATATAAGGTATCTATAACCTTAAAAGAAAAATAAGAATTTATTCGGCAAAACACGCATAAGAACAAAAGGCAATAAAAACCCGAGTAACAAGTAACAATGAAATATTACTAATAAGAAGCTAAGAATATGACCATATATGATATAATATCAATATGTATGATTCTGGAATAAGTAAATAACATTATTTAAACCATTATACAGGAGCTTTGGACATGTACAAAGCAAATCGGACCTAAGGTAAGGGAAATATCACAATCTCATTTTTATCCGAGATTGTTTATACTTTAGTATTTACTGGGGTGTATTTTATCATCCACATCCATGTTTCCTGAATATGTAATATTATTTCCATCCACCTACAAATTTTTAAATCCAATTTTACCCTTCGGTGAGTTTTTAGTAAAGAATATGAAAGTAATCTTTTGTCGTTTTTCGTACGAGGTACTTTTTGACTTTTCCGACAAAAGTACGAAGAATGTTTTTTTTAACTTATACGGCAAGAATGGATTTTTAAAACATTATTTACAAGAATCTTCCATTATAAGTTTTCAAGTTTATTTTTAATCAACTTCTTTTAGTTTATAATTGTATGACATGTTAAGAAAAGAAAAGTGTTTTTGAAGTAGAAAGGATATTTTCCTCAAGAATGGAGTTCAAATGTTTTATCAAAATTATTTTCCATCTAAGATAATATAGGGTTATGTTTTTATCCCTATTATTACATTGATTTGATTATGTTTTGAGGGAATTATTTTTATGAAGTCATTTACCTTATATGATTTGTTTAATGAAGTCATGATGTTTCAAGAATCCCATTTTTGTTACATGTGTTATGCGATGATGTATGATTTATGATTATGTGGCACACATAAGAAAGGATTCATTATAAGATGGGTGGGACCTATATCTCCCTCCAATTCATTGGGTAAATATTTATATCTCATGAGATAGACATGGCTGGAACGGAAGGTTATTTCGGTTCAGTGATACAGGACTGAAACGAGGAGTGAACTCGGTTCAGAAATGGACTTTGTCCGCTAAGATAGTCTTGGCAATGAGTCATGACTAACAAGAAATGATTTTCCATGATTATGTGTGTATGCCACAAAGTTTAAAGTTTTATGTTATGATTATGGGGATCTCATTTTCACTTCTATGATTTATTCCATGTTAAGATATTATGATCTCTTTTGCAGGTTATGATTTTCAAGAAGATATGATATGATTTTTATTTCCTTTATTTTCCCTTTCTGAGCATTTGAGCTCACCATTTTTTGTATGTTCTCTTTTCCCCAGGTCAGGAAGATGGATATTAAGTATAATATGCTAAAAGGGACCCTAGATATGATGAAATAAATGGGATACACTGTAGAAGATTTATGAACCAGTTGTTTATGTTTCCCAGTTTCTAAAGACACTATACCTATACGGTCCTTTGTGGTTTTGTCGTATGTTGTAATAAGTGTGCTTCAATTTTGAAGTATTAACAATGTATGTAAAGTATGGGTCATTATAACCCTGCCATATGGTAGAACAGGAACCACCCCTCCAAACGGCACCATCAGAAGGAGACCGTCAGAAAGAAACATTTTCAGATCAAGAACTGATCTTCGTATCCAATAATGTTATTCAATTTATGGACCCCTTATCGGATGGATACTACGACCACGAACCCAAATTCTCCATGCCCAACCGAAGATCTGGAAGAAGAGGCTATAGAGACCAGAGGTTTCCTAGAAGGTATGATTGTGGTAGGAGTCAAATTCTCGACCACGATAAACGTCAAACCACTAACATCGCGAAAACTCACTGAAGGACCCTCCGACAGAAATAGAAAGAACTGGAATGCTACTCTTCCCCCATCATAAGAAATCTGAGTCCAATAATCTTAGAATATACATCAGGTAAAGAACAAATAAGAAATCTTCCAAGGCATGCAGGAAGACCAGTTCAGCCAAAACCGGAAAGGACTGCAGCACCTCCAGCCCCGGCTAAAGAGGTCGAACCATCCACGTCCAAAGCCCAAACCCCTAAAGTGTCTGCGAAAGAGAAATCCAGATCTGGGAAGCACTGACCTTTATAGAATGAGTATCATATTCTAAAGAAGATAACTTCAGTTCCAGCAAAGATTTAAATCCTAGATGCGTTAAGTCTGTCTAAAGGTCTTAGGGAGGCACTCATTGAAGCCTTAATAAGTCCCCGGGAGTTTGAGGTTGAAGTAGCATTAGCCGAAGTCTATCAGATGGAGACTCATCCCAAAGAATTTCATGTCGTCATCTCCTTCATAGATAGGTATGAAGAAACCATCATGAAAGGGAACATTAAACCCTTATATGTGTCCAGAAAGATAAATGGAATTGATGTCCAGAGGATCTTCATCAACAACATCTCTAGAGTCATCCTCCTCCCGCTGTGAACACTTTGTCGACTGTTCTATGATGAAGACATCTCGACACCCTAAAATACAACTCTACTGGGATATGAAAAAAGTCAGAAAAAATCATTGGTACAAATCAAGCATAAAACTTCGCTCGAAGACCTCATGTCGGATTTCAAGTTCCTGGTAATATGGAAAAGTACAATTTCAACATCCTATTAGGGAGGCCTTGGCTTCATTTCACATGGAAATTCTGTCATCATACCATCAGTGCATCAAATACTACACTAATGGGGAAAACAGGACATTTCATGCTGATAAATCCATGTTTGAGTCCTGCGAGTCGCATTATATCGATGCAGGGTTCTTTGAATCAGAAGAAAAACATATTTCAGCCAATTACATTGATTGGATTACTACCCCAAATGGGTTGAAAATGGCTCCTGCCAACCCCCTCCAGAAACTTGGGGAAGAGTATGTATTACCCATCAACCAAGTTGAATGTGTAAGTGCAATTCCGGATGTAGACTCAATTGTCTGCATGGTCTCTACTATGACTGCCAAGTCCAAAGACACTGAAAAGTGGGATGACTCCCATGATGTCAAGAAAATCCCTTTCAAATGTGCTCCAGGCCCGTCCTCAAGACCTCAATCTACCCCCACCTCACACAATAAGGAAAACGAATATTTCTATCCCAACATTGGAGAGTTCATCTCAAAAATATGCTCTCTAATAGAAGAGGGAGAAGATGAAGATAATGAAGAGTAATAAGAAGAAGAATAATAATAGTAAGAAGACCTCAAATATTCCCCTCCTACATTAGAAGAAGGCATCTCCACCACAATCGATGAACTTAGAGAGATAAACCTGGGCACCGAAGACAATCCACGACCCACTCTAGTCAATGTGGATTTTGCTATTGAGGAGTAGGGAGCATATACCTCATTTTTAAAGAATAATCAAGATGTGTTTGCCTGGAATTACACTGAAATTTCAGTCTTGGATCCTAAGGTTTCCACTCATCATTTGGGATTACCATAAGATCATAGGGGATATATGAAAGAATCCAGAAGGACCCACCTGACACATGATACTAAAATAGAGGCTGAGGTTGATAAGATGATCAAATCCAAATTTATACAAAAGGTCTAATATCAGATCTGGTTGGAAAACATAGTCCCTATCAAAAAGATGAATGAACATATTAGAATCTTCGTTGACTTCAAGGACCTTAATATCCATTTCCCAAAAGATGATTTCCTAGTCTCGATCACAGAATTGTTGATCGATGCAACAGCTGGATATGAGGTTTTCTCTTTCATGGATGGATATTCTAGATTCAACCAGATCTGAATGGCCCAAGGAGATGAAAAATATACTGCTTTTAGGGCCACTCAGGGAGTGTTCTGTTATAAATTGATTCCCTTTGGTCTAATGAATTTCGTCTCCACATATCAGCGCTCCATGCATAGAATCTTCAAGCCCTTCTTGGTAATGTTCATTTATTGTTATGTCGAAGATCTAGTGGTTAATTAAACAACATCGCTCAAACCACCTGGACGATCTTGAAACTATCTTAAACAAATTTCAGCAACATAGTTTAAATATGAATCCCCTAAAGTGTGATTTTGGAATTAACTTGGGAAATTCCTCAGCTTCTTTGTACACGATTAATACATTGAAGTCGAACCCAAGAAAAAAACCATCCTTTGCATGTCCCCACCTTACAAGCTCACTGAGTTGAGAGGTCTCCAAGGTAACCTCACCAACATTCTGTGCTTCATGAAATACCTAGTAGGTAAATATTTACCTTTCACTAGGCTCATGAAGAAAAGAGTTAAGTATTAGTGGGATAATGATTGCAACAAAGTGTTCGACAATAACAAAAGATATCCCCTAATCTTGACGGTGATGATGCCACCAGTTGAGGGGAGACCACTCATATTGTACGTAACCACCCTAGAATGGTCATTAGGCACATTCCTCGCACAAAAGGATGGTGTTGGTAGTGAGAACAGCCTTTATTACCTTAGCTGAACAATGATTGATGTTGAAACTCGGTATTCAAAAATTGAAAAGAACTACATTTCCCTAATCTTCTCGATTCAGAAACTCAGGAATTACCTACATCACTATGTGGTCCAATTGATCTCTCTCTATAACCCTATCAAATATATCCTCAATCATCCCATGCTAAATAGACACCTATCACGATGGGCAGTCATCTTATAATATTTTGACATGAGTTACGTGCCCTAGAAATCCATCAAAGATCAGGCATTAGTAGAATTCTTGGCAGAGAACCCCACAAAGGAAACAAAATCATTGGTTACTAAAATTATGGATGAAGAAGTGTTCTCCATCCAGGAGGACCCCCAGATGTGGGAAATGTACTTCGATGGTGCTTGCTGAAGCCTAACAGGGAAAAGGATAGAGGATCTCAAACTCAACAAAGTGGGGTTGGGAATTATACTCATATCCCCTGAAAAGGAAATATTTCCTAGATCTTTCATGATTTCAGAAAGTTGGAAAAATAATGAAGTAAAATATAAGGCCCTCATTTTAGGTCTGGAACTAGAACTTCATGTTCAAGCCAAACACCTAAAAATAAAGGGTGATTCAGAGCTAGTCATAAAACAAGTTAGTGGTGACTACACCATTAAAAAATAAGTATTGGTTTCCTTGATGAACCATGTTCGAGAACTGATGGCAGAATTCCCATCAAAACCATCATTTACTTATGCCCCCAGTCACAAAATTCCCAAGCCGATGCTTTGGAAAATGCAGCCACAACCTTGGCTGATCTAGACCAGGATGAAACAGTCATTAGCATTTCCCACTACAAGATGTTATTACAATTTATCTATATAAATATGGACGAAATTGATGAAATTATCCTTGTTTATGACCCTTATGGTCACACCACTGGCTGGATGATACCCATTGAAAATTACCTTTGAAATAGGGAACTCCCACCAAATAGGGATAGAAGGGAGCAGGTTCGAAGATGGGTAGTCAATTTTACCTTATACAATGGGGTAAACCAAGAAAATGTTTTTTTACAAATGATTCCTTGATGGAGTCCTTATCATTTGCATTAGTTGAGAAGAGATTATTGTCGTCATGAAAGAAGTGCACGCTAGAGCTTCTAGAGTGCACTAATCTTCAACCAAGTTCTCTCACCAAATCTAAAGGCTTTGGTATTACTGGACCACTATGATACATGAGTGTGTTGTATTCACCAAGAAGTGAAATTCCTGCCAAGTTCATGCCAATTTCATACACCGAACCCTAGAGTTACTTCATACATCTAATTACTCCTCACCATTCACCACCTAGGGGATGGATGTTGTGGGACCATATCCCCCTGTTATAACCAGATAGTTCAAGTTCATACTCACAGCGATCGACATCTTTTCCAAATGGGTCGAAGCCATAACCCTTAAATAAGTCAGGGTGAAAACATCATTAGCTTTGTGAATGCCAACATCATTACATGATTTGGTGTCCCTCATATAATACTGACATAAAATGGCACTAAATACTGCTCTGCTGAGTTGGAAAAGTTATACCAAGAGTATGAAATCAAGGTCAATTGTTCATCCCATTACCACACAACATTCAATGGGTTGATGGAGGCTTTCAACAAGAACTTGTCTAACATAATCCAAAATATGGTTGATAAGTATAAGAAATCATGCCTAGACAAATTCCTTCATGCTTTGTGGTCTTACCATACCATGACCCGCACCTCCACCCAGGCAACCCCATACTCACTAGTATAAAGGGTAGAGGTGGTGTTACCTATCAAAATCTAAGTACCATCACTTTGTGTGGCCATTTTCAATCAACTGTCCATGGAAGAGAAATCTCATATACGGTTTGATGAGTTAGAGTAGCTTCAAAAAAAATGTTTGCACACTATGTACCATTTTGAAATCTACCAAAATCGTATTTCATGATCCTCAACAAAATGGTTCGCCTTCTATCTTTCCTTGAAGGAGAAATGGTGTTATTCCTTAGAACCCCGATGATACTAGGAAAGAATCCCCCAAAACTTGAACCAAAGTGGGAAGGACCATATGTAATATATAGGGTCTATTCCAATGGAGCATATTCCCTGATATCAATGGACGTATAGATCATCACGGCTCCCACAAATGTGAAGTTCTTGGAGAAGTACTTTGCGTAGTATTAGCCCCCCATGCCATGGTCCAAACTCTATAACCCTAAACTATGAGTTGTTGTCTTAACCAACATGATGATAAAATTTATGTTATTAGAAAAAATGGTCCAAACTCTATGACCCTTAACTATGAGTTATAATACCCCCATTACATGGTCCAAACTCTATGACCTTAAACTAGGAGTCATTTTCCATTTCCACATCATGTTAAACTATAAGGAACTCGTCCCTCAAATATGACATTAAACTATAACTCATGTCCTCGTTGTAAGATGTTAAACTATATAGTGAAAAGTGTCCTAATCACTTGACAATAAACTACATGATCTATCATAGAACTACATATGGTTTGATTCCTACACTCACAAGATACGTAGAAATGCCTCAATCCTAGATCTTGGCCCATCCCCCACAAAAAAATCCTCCATCATATCCTCTACCTCCTCACACTTATGAAGGAAACCCTCTGTCCACTCCTTGTTTCACACATCGAGTATAACTCATGTGATCTTAGGATCAATGTAAGGGATTTTATTATGAAAGAAAACTATAGAGTAACATGGTAGACTTGGCAACCATGATGGATAAAACAAAAATTCCCCTACCTCTATAATGAGCGAAATTGGTACAGGGAACATTCAGAACAATGTGTGTATTGATTACTTCCCTTATGGGATACTTAGTGATGCTCAAATTCAGAATCTCGGATCAACCATCATCATCAAAAAAATTCCTCTACCCCTATACCGATCTAGATTGATACAGGGAATGTTTAGAACTATGTATGTCTTGATTCTTGCCTTTGTGGGATACGTAGTGACACCCAGATTTGGCATCCCAGCCCAACCATCTTCTTAAAAAAATTCCCCCACATGTCCTTACACATGGACTGATCTAGATTGGTACAGGTAACATTCAGAACTATGTATGGCTTGATTCCTACCCTCACAGAATACATAGTGATGCCCGAATTTGGCATCTCGACCCATCTACCACAAAAATTCCCCTTTCCCTGTGCGTAGGGCGGAATTTTACATGGAGTCCATTAAGGGTCCTAATATCATGATGATAAATTGTGAAATTATTCAAGAGTTATGTGTGGCCCAGTCCTCGGTGTTACAAGATCCCACACATCCCCCCCACTCATGAGAAGTCAAAAGATCCTGCTTCCCCCTATACATATGAGACAGAACTATGTGGAAGCTCCAGTAGTTCATATTTCTTACATTCCCAAGCACATCTCTCCCATTTTTCAAACTCCATAGCATGGGAAAATGTGGATCCCCGTAACCCTTCAAGGACATCAGATACGGAATGCTAGTGTCCAATAGACACCTTTTTTGACTATTCACATCATGCCCCAGTGGCTCTGCATATGTTGCCCACAAAAATGGCCATCAATCAAAGGAAAAATATCCCCTAGGAGATTTTTCTCCTATCTCAGTACGCCCAATGGCTTCCAAGCCCCATGTCACCTCTCCTGATTCAAGTTGCCTTAGGGACTGTGGTTTACACATTCTATCATTACTCATTTCTAAGGAATTCCAAAACATCTTGATTGCGATTAACTCAAAACTATTAAAGATCTTTATGACTTCATAATTGTCCTCACTACATGACTCTAAAATGCACGGCATAATTGTCCTCACTACATGACTCTAAACTACATAGCATCTTTTCATCACCGCACAATATTAAATTGTGAGGGAAAAATCATCCTCGTTGTATGATGTTAAACTACATAGAAATGGTTTAAGCCCAAAGTTCCCTCTGATGTTGATTTTTCTATTCTTAGGTAATGACCCAAAATCCTCGTAATCCCTTATTTATTACACCGAGCATAGCTCATGTGAGATTAGGTATCTTAGGGAGAGATACACCATGAAATTATGGAAAAATAGTCTAGGAATTTGGTCCTAGAAGCACGAACCTAAAAGGAATGGCATGGTTCCCTTCCCCGAGACGAACCCCACATCCTAACTATGTGACGATAAATGGCCAAGTACCCCAAATATGGAACGAATGCCTCACCCTGCATACGATTCCTAACTATGTAAGGTACACCTAATTTCATGAGTAAATTATAGCCCAAATGTCCCCAATATATCTAGAGACACTCCTACCATACCCTGAACTCCATGCTCTGAGCAATATTGAATCCCTATAATCATTCATGGTTATATGCGACGGAAGGTCAGTGTCATGAAGACACCTTTGTTTTACTACGCACATCATGCCCCAGAGGCTTTTCATATGTTTCCCACAAAAATATCCATCAATGAAAGGAAAATTCATCCCCAGGGGAGTCCTATCCTATCTCAATACACCCATTGGCTTCCAAGCCTAGTTTTATCCATCTTGATTCAAGGTCCCTCAATGTATGGCTTTACATTTTCCTCCCTACACACATCCCAGATATATCATAACATGCGGGCCTGATTCATCTATGGTCCCTTTTAAGTTTTCTAAATATACACCATCTATATGTGTGAAGTTTACCCACATAAAAAAAAGAATTCCCCCACTCATTTTTGGGAGAAGTTCAGCTAAAATTCCCCTTTTATGTTCTGGTTCACCCTTTGTCAAATGTCACATACTGTATTCTAAAAATTATCAATCTCTATAATCCTTCATAGTCATCGGAGATGGAAGGCCAGTGTCCCGCGGACACCTTTTTTTGACTATGCACATCATGCCCCAGTGGCTCTGCATATGTTTCCCACAAAATTGGCCATTAATCAAAGGAAAATTCATCCCCATGAGAGTCCTTTCCAGCTTATGTATGCTCAAATGAAAATCATGTTCTGTCACACCCTTGGATTTCGAAAACTTATGGATAATGGCTTATGTACCTTCCTCTTTCCAAATTCCCCTGACATAAAATAGTTTTCAAAATGAACTGACCATTCACCAGCTCTCCCTCATGCAAGTAAGAACCATGCAAGAATAGTTTCCTACTCAATGTCGATATGAATGTCTCTAATGTTTTCGGACACCATTACTCAGGCCATCCACCCACTATGTCTCCCAACATCAAAATAAATTCAAAATGTTTCATAAACCAACCAATTAATTGGAGATGGAAGGCCAGTAACCTACAGACACCTTTTCTTGATTATTCACACCATGCCCCGGTGGCTCTACATATGTTGCCCACAAAAATGGTCGTCAATCAAAGGAAAATTCATCCCCATGAGAGTCATTTCCTACCTTTGTACACATAAAACGTCTCCTGAGCCTTATGAATGTCCAAAATCACAAGTTTAAGGTCAAGAAAAATCCTTAATCCATGTCTGAAGGAAATAATAACTTTCCCGATTAATGATCCTGAGTCAAGGCCTCGCCCCATTAAGCTAGGTCAAAGTTGTTTTACCTAAAACAGTAGTAATAAGTTTGATTGGTAGTAACGTGAACTACCGTAGAAAGAAAAGAATTCCATCCTTTCCAAAGAGAAAATATGCCAAAGGTACCTCTGTGTAAAATTCATGTATTGGTTCATTAAAAAACATCCAGCTATCAAAAAGGCATAAAGCTTGTTAGGTCAAAAACCCAAAAAGGGAAGCCTAAGAAAAAGTCAAGTTATACCCATTAATCCTGTGCCAAGAATTATTTGGAAAAAATTAGGGTAATAATGAAAAGTTCATAAAAGTTCACGAGGTGTTCCATAAAACAACTAAAATAGTTGAACTACGCTCGATGAGTCCTACAAGTCTGTAAACAATTTGATCCCGAGTTGATTATTTCAGTTTATTGGTTTCGAATCATGGTTTTACAATTAATAACTATTTTAAAAGATGTTTATATGATTGATTATGATCAATTTACATGATATGAAATGGAAAAGAAAAATTATTTAAGGAAAATAATTTTCATTGAGTTCCACAAAAATGGAGGAGCATACCCAGTTCGGAGTCTCTCCAAACTATCATAAAAAAGGGGAAGATTATATATCATGATTTGGGATAGAACTACAACAATTCTTGGTTATACCTTTCTGGAAGGATGGAAATCGATTTCTACAGGCCATAAATAGTTTGCTCAAAGAAGCTCTCTCCTCCGTTTTGGCCTCGACCGTCAGACGCACCCACTCCAGAATGACTTTAAGGTCCTAACCTTTACTATGCATGGCTCCATAGTTGGCACGTGAAGAGGCCAGTTTATCCCTCAACCTTGTTGCATGGTCCTAGAACTCATGCAAATATTCAATTTGGGTGTCCAAAAAATCACAAGCCTTCATCTCCTTGGTTGTGAGATGATCAAATTCTTATAAAACATCTCGGATGGTTTCCACCTGGTGATGGGAAGAATTGAACTTGGCCAGCTTGTCCCCGCAGGAGGAAAGGTATTCCTGGGAAATGATGATTTGGTAGATAAGAAGGTTTAAGTTCCAATAATCAAAGCTACTAGAACCCATATTAGTGAATAATCTCTGAAAATTTGTCAGTCTCTTTAGAAAAATTGGTCATAGGTGTTTCTGTGGAAAGATCACCTAACTAGTGTCATGCCTCTTTTCGCATTGCTTGGTGCCTTGCCACAGTGCCAGTACCTTGATCTTAATCCACCACAACATGTCAATAATCAGGTGTTGTTTTTACAAGAGTATGAAGGGACCTAATACTGGTCACCCAAGACGAAGGAATCCCTTTTCCTTCAGATGGCTCAATCATTGGAGCCAGATGCGGAGGACTAGCCGCAGCTTCTAGGATGACTGGTGATACTCTACTGGTGCCAGCCTCGTTAAGGTCTTGGGAAGTATTCGTAGGAGAGGAGCAGTCTTGATCACTCCCCACTGAGATAGGTTGTACTAAATAATCCCCTTACAGATGCTTCTGATGATGAACTGAGCACCTTCTTACCACAAGGGAAAGAACAGATGGTGTATCCATCATGGTTGTTGCAGGGACAGGAGTAGGAAGTGTAGCTGTCACACTCTTCATGGTAGAAGTAATGTTTGGAACTATCATTGGGGTAAGGATGGGGTAGGAAATGTTTAAAGGTCTATGCACCCATCGAACTAGTTCTTTTATCATCTTGTTGGGGTAACAATCCACCCACATTTGGGCATATTCCAATAATAGAAAAGTATATTATGTTGTATTGGGGATGATAAATTCCATAGCAGCACCCTCATGCATCATCATGATCCCTAATTGGAGAATAGCTATGGGGTGAGACTCTCCCTTTAATTGAACAGCTGGAAGCAGTGTATTCTGTTGAAGGAATCTAAATTTCCTGTAAAATCGGTAGGGGAGGTATGGCTCACAAATGACTACTCAATCTGTACGAGCAGTGGGCATCCCATCTCGAAGCGTGATGAGGTATGAGCATTCCTCCAAAGAACCTCCCTTGTCACCTCTTAATGACCCATGAAGGGTAGGGTGCGGTGAAAAAGAGAAATGGGAAGTGTCATTCAAAAGCCCAACAGCATCAATAATGCTGAGAGTCTTAGGATGAATAGAGAAAATATTGAGAAGGGTGGGTTAAAATTTGGAATGAGGAACCCTTGCAGTATGTCTGTATTTATAACAAAAGAAGTGTTCTGTCATCCACCTGTATAGAAGTAGAAATAGTCTACTGAGACGGTGTGGGGTCCTACCTTCTTGTATTTTTTCCAATAACTCATAAATATGAGCGATAGTGGGAAGCGCCAAATTAATGGGTCGACCCTTTACCAGTGTGGATGCCATCATTAAAGTAAAGGCCTAAACCCTAGTATAAATGTCACGGGATAGGAAAATACATCCACTCAAAAACATGGAAAAGAAACCTGTTAGTCTAAGAATAGGTGATACATTTGGTAGAATCTCATATCCCCATGTGGTATATCATCCCGCTTCAAGGGTAGCACAATATGACCTTGGAGTCTGGCGGGACTGATGAAATGGGTGAGTTTGACTATAGGGATCCCTTGACATGGGTCTGTTCTCCTGCAATAATAACCTTATTCACACCTCGATGGGTATAAGTAAGAGACCCTGGAGGGGATGATCCAGTAATCCCTCTACGATGACCAATAAATTCTTCATCAAAGGGGACACATGGTCAGTGTCATTCCAAGTAGTGGCTGTCGGGAGAAACTCATCGTACATTTCTCTAAGGATAAGGATTCCTCCAAGATGGTGGATATCCCAAAAGATAATTCCAACCTCCCCAAGAAATAATTGGAAGGTGTTGGTGCTTGAACATCAGTGGCTCAGCATCTCCAGAAGGATTTCGCCTAGGGAGAAGATTGCAAATTGAGAAACTCAGGCTGCTTGATACAATCCCACCGCCTCCAGCTGGTTGGGGGACTCCAAATTGGTCTGATGTACCCAGAACGCCTAGGACCATTCATCATAGAAACATCCTTTGGCCCACAGATCCCACTTGGTGCTCCACCCTCCATTAGGGTTTTCTTGGGAGATGTTGATAATGGATGGGTACTCTCAGGCGTCTAGTCTCAGGACACCATCGCGACACCCATGGTTGCCCTAAGTCCATGTCGATCCTCCTAGTATGAATGTGGTATCTTGAATCAGAGTGTCGATGACTTCTTTTAATGGTTAAATGTTGGCGTGATCGTGCCCTTGGGATGCCTCTAAGAGGATGAAAGGGGTATCGGGGTCAGCCAATGGTAGAGGAACGTCATCAGGGATACCAAAGCTATAATGTGAAAACTATACAGATAGCGAATAGGAAAGAAGCTCTAGAATCAAGAAATCCTTTAAGAATATTTCATGAGGAATTATTGTAGGATCGAAGATGATCCTCACTATTCCCCGCCATGGTCTCACTTTTCTTCGTTGATTTTACAGTAGCCTGTGAAGCATCCATTGTAGCCTTCACAGGAAAATCAAAAGGCCGAGGAAAAGTCAGTCAAACAAAAAATCTTTGGATAAAGGCTATTAAAAGAATGGCCAAAGGACTCCGAATATGTTAGCATAAGGATCTGCATACTATTCTCAGAAATGGTATGCGGTGGGCACATTCTGCATACTGCTTGATACACAGAAGCAACTCCACATACGGCTATGGTACACGGATGTACTTCACCACATACATCCATGGTATGTGAACCATCCACAAGACATTGGCCCGCAGATCATTGGTCGGTGAATAGAAAGTCTCATAGAAGGTGGGGGTTCCGCGAACCTAGGCCTTGATTAAATTCATATTCAGAGATTGCGGATTAAAGTTTAGGTTTGGATTATTAGTTCTTAAAGTTCGGTTTTCCGATTCAAACTCATTATGAAAACATGCAAGCCGCGTAGCGTTCTCCTATATGGAATCCGGATTTTAATTTTAAAGTTCCACAATGTAAATTGTGAAATCCAAAAATATGGTTCACGGATAGAGAAATGGCAAAAAGTTCAATTCTTCATACATATAAAGCAGTTCGCGAACGGGACTTTCACAAGTAGCATGGTACACGAGAGGAGAGGAATCCGGGGAATCGAGCAAACTTTTCTCCATGAGAAACGGTAAAAGAAAAATGACATGGGTCCCTATATATAGGTGTGGTACCCTCCTACCGGGTCCATCTATTCTACAACGAACCATTTCAGTTCAATATTGCTTTTACATCAGAATAGTTTTCTTTTCATTCCGAATGGAACCCATTCTGATGGGGGGAATTTGTAGAGTCCTGAAAATTCCTCCAAGGGAAGAAAATACCTCCACAATAACTTTGAAGAATGAATAAAGTACTCCTAAAAGTCTAGAAAGGTTAATGGTCTCAAATTGAGTTTCAAATTTTAGAACAAACTTGAAGAGATTCAAGTTTTCAAAGAATTTCAAGTGGCTCGCGTACCATCACCGGGAAAGGTTCGTGGACCACCTAGATCATGAACCACCAGGTATGTAGAACGATCCAAGAGACTCTGGCATGCAGAGTGAAAGCTATCTTGTAACACCCCAAGATTCCATGGTACGTTTCCCTTTTAATAATGCAATAGCTTGCATTGTACGCAATTTCGAGATTCTAACACACTGTGACCAATCAAACTAGCCGTTATGAATAGTAATACCCACTTTTTGAAATTTTATAAATTTTATCTTTCAAAATGGACTTCATTTTTGGATTCTTAACATCGAAATTAGCCTAGGGTGAATTTTTGGTGTTTTTCTGAAAACTTTCAATTTTTGATGAATAGTGACATACACTGAGTTATTGGTTAAAACCGACTTTTTATTTAAATAATTATTTATTTTATTCAAATTTATTTTAGGAAAAAATAGATACGTAATACCTATATAAGTTCAATTTAATTCATTGGAGTCAGTTTATAATAATTTTAGACATATAAATATTTTATTGAACTTTTCACCGTCTTTTACCCACCTCCTAGGAGAATTTGCAAATTCACATAAAACTTAATTTTACCGCATCTGTGAGTGGAATTTCGAAAATCCGAGAGACACAGTTAATATCAAGGAGTAAAATGTGGTTCAATAAGATAAAAATAATTTTTGGTGAATAGTAACTTTTTACTTTTATTTACCGCAGTAAAAAGTAAATAGGGTAATTGAGGGGGAAAATTATATTATTATTACCTTGACACATGTCCTAATTCTATTGGCTAAGTATAATTATACCAAAAAAAAACCTTAGGAATAAAATATTAACCTCTTTGGTCCACTTGGACTAGATTAGGACATTTATTATTATTTAATTCAAAGAAGAGTTAAAAGAGTTAAAATCAAAGTTTAATTACTAAAATATTTTTAATATAGGGTTATACATACGATAAATTAGATTATAAATATTCATTATAAAGATAAAAAGAATTCCTACATAATGGTATTTTATTTATAATTTTTAGACATTAAAAAATTTAATTTATTTAGGAAATAATAATGATGCAGTAATTACCTAATTAATAAAATATTAAAATAATTGATATTATAAATATCTAAATAAATGTAATATGAGACTTTTTATGAATTAAAATAATTTTATATGTTAATATAACATATTATGGTTGGTTGTATTAATTGTGTTCGAAGTAATAATGTTGTTATGAATTTAGAAAAAACAAAATACCAAATACTATCAAAATTGACATAAAAGAGTTTTTAAAACAAATATTATATTATTAATTGATATTCTATTCCTAAAAATATAAGGTTCGGCCAAAGGACTTATATAATGATAGGTATATCATTAATGGACCACTTGGGGGTCTCTTAGATGTATTAAGTAAGTTTATTAACTATATTATATAAAAATACAAAGTGACATGGTAAATGTCAAACTAATTAACTAAGAGTTAAAACTAAAAGATAAGGTTAATATAATGACCCAAACCTGTCTAAAATCTATTAGTTGAAATGATTGCGACCCATACCCACCTTATAATTTTAATAATCCACTTTTTAGCCATTAGAAAACGAATATAAATTTATTATAAAATAATATTTATAGCTTTTCCTAAGGTGCCCCTCACCCCTCTTATAAAAGGGCACTCCCCCTTCTCTCTAATTCACAACTTCAAAGACTATTGGCTCGGAAAAACCCTGCCCAAATATCCTATAAACTTCCCTCAATTCAACCTAGAGGCCTTAGTTTTATCAGAAAGCCAACCTAAGGAGCCCTTTTGATCAAATCAAAAGGAAGAACCTGAAGAAGAGGTAATGTTTTCACCACCCTCTTCCAAGTTCCTTTCTTCTTCAACTTATTCTTTCTTTGTTACTACCATTATAAAATAGTAACTCCAGTATATTATATATATTTTGATGTTATTATAAATATGGTACAACCATATTCAGTATTCTATCCATCCTTTGGATGACAGGTCACCATACATGCGTACGTACGGCTTACCGTCTCCACGTTGTGGTGTAATTTTTATTCAAAACATTATTATTTCTATGGGTATAATAATGATGTTTAATTCATGTAAATAATAAATATAACATGATAATTATTATGTATATATGATATACTATCCAATTATATATTATTTTAATATCAAAAGAGTGATATTGTCGCTCGTGAGTACGTGCGGACTATCGTCTCCACAAAAGCGATGAGATTCATTCCCTATCATATCCATTCAATTATAATTCTCATTTTATGATTAAAAATAATGTTTAAGGACTTGATATCATTATGGATATGAATAAGATACAACATATCCATAACAAACATGGCTTATGTAACAAAACATATAAAAGAAAACGAGTAAGTTAACACCCGAAACGACGATAATACTAAAATATTATTAACAAAGCATTATTAGAAGATCATATATAATATCATAATTATGTATATGGTTCTTGTAAAATTTAATAATAATGTTTTAACTATTATACAGTAGGTTAAAAAACCATCTACTAAGGAAATGTACAAGGTAAGGGTTTATTTCACAATCTCTTCATTATCTGAGGTTGTTTATACGTAATTGTCTATTGGGACCTCTTTATCATCCACATACAAGTTTCTTAAAAATGTTTTTTCAAAACATTCTTACTATTTTACAGAATATGGGTTAAAGTTATTTATACCCTTGTTTGACTTTTTATAATAAGTTTATAAAGGAATCTTTCTGTCGTTTTCCAAACAAGGTCCTTTTTAACCTTTTCGACATAATTAAGGTAAGAATGTTTTTTTTAACTTATACGGTGGGTGTGGCTATTTTCCGCCGTTATAAAATTGATGAGGATTACCTTACAACATTATAAGAATATTTTCAAAGTAAATGTATTATTTTATAATTATGTGACCTTTAAATGATTTTAAAATGAATATTTTAATAATTTGTGAAAGGTACTCTTTATCAAGATCAGTATTTTAAATGTTTTAAAGATTTATCTTTATAAATATTTTTAATTAATTTCCATATTTTCAAAATGATTTTAAGGATTTATTTATATGGACATAAAAGTTTTCAAATGATAATTATTTTCAAAATTTTAAAATTTTTATGGGACACTTTGATTCAAAAATCTCTTTTAAATTACTTCCTTTATAAATGTGGGACTTTTAAATGATTTCAAAAAAGAAATATTTCTCTCAGATAGTTTTGATTTCATCTATATAAACATCCTTTGATGGATTTTAAGCTTATTTGAAGTTGATTTATTATAGAAAAATTCCTTATTGTATTGAATGTTTTGTGATATTTTTGACTGTGGATGTGTTATTTCTATACCATTCATGGTTTATGGAGAAAGTATTGACATTTCATATGCTAGTTTTAATACAAATGTTTATATTATGTTTAAACCAGTTCATATGAGGAATGCATTGGACTTAATAAGTGACGGGTGGAGCCTGTTATAGCTCCTCGATGCATCGGTAGGTCTCATGAGACAAACTAGTGTCTTGGCATAAGGCCTTGACAAAATCTTATTTGTAGTCTTGGCACGAGGCATTGACTATGTGGTTATAATAGTCTGGCATTGTGTATTCCATCATTATGAAAGTGGTTATTGATATTGCATGTAATTATTCTACTAGTAGAATATCCATGTGAATAGGTAAATGGAATTATTTCATTTTATCTTTTCCATATTATGCTGAATTTCTAGTTTAAAAGGGTTTTGTTTTAGTTATACATTGCCTTAAATGTTTAAGCTTATTTATGAAAGTTTCCGCTATATTGTTATCCTTACTGAGCATCTAAGCTCACCCCTTTCAATGTTTTATTTTTCCCAGGATGTGAAGAAGTAATTTATGAATGACCTGCAGGGATAGTATGAGGGGATATGAAGACAAGATGTTGTTGTTGTTTTTTTCTTTATGATGTAATGTAGACTTTATGAATGTATCTACTGTTTCCAAGGCTACTAAACTAATCGGTATTTTGAGATTTGATCTTTTATGATCATGCCAATGTTATGTAATAATTCAAAAACTCTGGGTAACTGGGGTCGGGGCATTACAATTGGTATCAGAGGAAGTTTAGTACAAACCTTGGAAGCTAGATTTAGATAAACTGTGATTAGAGCACATATCCCTAAGATAGACTTTGAGGATTAGTATAGAAGAACTTCCTAGAATTTTGGTATTGTAGAGATTTTTTTAGTTTTTCGGGAAATACATCCTTGTTTGGATACGAGCTAGTAGAGGCAGCTCTGGCACAGATTTAACTAGGGGTAAAACCTGAAAACAACGCTTTGAGCTAGACTCAAACGGGAACTGGTGCACAACAACGGGCCTTGTTGCACTCTTGGTTACGACACTCCTGGGGGATATGCTTAGGATAATTCTAATTTTCTTTACAAACCATTATAAAGGGTTTATTAGTATATACTTCCTCAAAGAAAACATTTTTTTTATGATTATAGATTATATCCATAAATAGTTCAATTTATGTTAATTTTTTTACAAGTATGGAATTATGTATTTTGATTCATAAACAAATCTAGTTTATGAGATTGTTTAGAAATGGCGCCTAGTTGAAGGAATGGAAACCGTATCAATGCACACACTTCATGTAGGGATTCCCCTCCTACTTAAGATAATTATAGTGGTGTTGGTGATGAAACTGGTCCTGATCAGCTAATCATCATACTGGGACAACTCACTCAGGTTATGAATAATAACCTTACCTGTATGAAGCACCCTGATCTGCAGCGTGGAGGATCAATTTTAGATCACTTCATGAGGTGACAACCAGCAAAATTCAATGGGATTACAAATCCACTAGTAGCTGAGCAATGGATAAGTTCCCTAGAGAAAATATTCCAGGCTTTGGGGAGTAGTGAAAGGGAAAAGGTTATCATGGCAGTTTACCACCTCACTGGAGATGCTGATCAATAGTGGTCATTAATTTAAAACAAAAAGGATGATGAAGAAGTATCAAGTATGGAATGGAGGGAGTTTAAAGAGATTTTCTTAGAAAAATTCTTTCCTCGTGACCATCGAGCAGATATGGAAAGGAAATTTCTTAGTCTGAGGCAAAAGGAGGATGATAATGTCGCAAAGTATGAATCTAACTTTACAAGGTTAGCGAGGCATGTAGTAGATTATATACGTAACCCGAGGAGTAAGATTGATTGTTTATTTGATGGGTTAAAACCATTTCTCCATCAAGACTTAGTCTCAAAATCTTTCTTATCATATGAAGACATTGTCTCATGTGCTATAAAGACAGAAAAGAAATTCTATAAATCTTATTACAATAAAGGAAATCAAGAGAAGAAGAGAACGATGGAACAAGAGACAGATAAAGGGAAAAGGGAAAGAAGGATTTTCCATTATGTGATAATTGTGGAAAGAAACACCCCGGTACTTTCCTAAAAGGAACGGGAGTTTGTTACAAATGTGGAGAAAAAGGTCACCAGGCTCGTGATTGTAAGGGAAATAAAGATGCTGCCAATGTTGAATGCTATAATTGTAGAGAAATGGGGAATTATGAGAATGAATTCCCTAAGCGCCAAGGAAACTTTCCTCGAAAAAGGTCAAGGGATCAAGGCCAATATTATGATGTTACTACAGTTGAAGTGGAATAATTAATGTATTTGTGTTTTTGGAATCAAGGATTATATTTTAGTTATAAGAATAATGTGATATATATAAGGATTGTACTGTAGTACATGTTGTTTTCATTAAGGTTTTAATATGACTAAGGTAATCATATTTTCAGTATCTGATAATAAGATAAACTTTACTTTTTCTGGGGAATCTGATGTGACAATTGATTTTGGAATTTAGATACCTTTTACAGAGAGTCTGGACAGAGGTAATTTGGATAACTATAATGTTTGGAGTGGATTAAGTTGAACATTGGATAATATTGTTTAAGGTTAAAACAATTCTTATGATCAGTTTTTGTAATATTACGATACTATAGTTTTAGGAAAAGGACAACTGGAAGGTCGGGCAATAACTCGTCGTGTCGGACAAAGATGCAGGAATCGAACCTACAACCATAGTGAAATAGGACTTTATTACCTACCACTAGCATGTAGGAAGTCCCTGGTCATTAAAAATTATTTTTCTTCATTTTAATGGTATATGTTAATGTTTGGATCCTTATACGATTCGGATAAATATAATATTTTTGAGTTCTATTATCTTTTGGAGTGAAAGATGAGTTTGTGGTAGAAATTAGTTGAAGGATGAAACTCTACTTGTCAAGTATATATATATATGTGTGTGTGTGTGTGTGTGTGTATTTCTCTTATTCTATGAAGAATATAATTCATAAACAATAGGTAAGAGATCTTAAAACCAAAAATGTGTTATCCTAATACCTTATGTTTTGTTGAACCAATGATATTTTAAATCATCATAGATCGATGGCTTTGAGGCCGTCAATTCTACAATTGTTTGTGACTGATGACCTCAATCACTCCCTATAAATATTTAAGTTTTTCCTCCAATTATGTGTCTCTAATTTCCACCAATGTTCTCCAAATCGAGATCATAATTTGGTGGTGACCCTTTCATTACTCTTTTTCTCTTATTAAGACTAAATTTTATTAACACAATTTCCGATGTGGGTTTTCCCACAAATATATTTTCTATTTTCAACCTTTTATTTTAGAAGAAAAATTTCAAATTGCGAGGATTCAATTTATTGAAGGTGGGGAGAATGTAACACCCTAAGCTTTCATGGTATGTTTCCCTTTGAATAATGCAATAGATTGCATTGTACGCAATTTTGTTAAAACCGAATTTTTATTTAAATAATTATTTATTTTATTTAAATTTATTTAAGGTCAAAATAGATATGTAATACCTATATAAGTTCAATGTAATTCATTGGAGTCAGTTTATAATAATTTTAGATATACAAAAATTTTATTGAACTTTTCACCGTCTTTTACCCCTCCTAGGAGAATTTGAAAATTCACATAAAACTTAATTTTACCGCTTCTGTGAGTGGAATTTATAAAATCCAAGAGACATGGTTAATATAAAGGAGTAAAATGTGGTTCAATAAGATAAAAATAATTTTGGTGAATATTAACTTTTTACATTTATTTACCACGGTAAAAAGTAAATAGGGTAATTAAGGGTAAAAATGATATTATTATTACCTTGACACATGTCCTAATTATATTGGATAAGTATAATTCATCCAAAAAGAACCTTATGAATAAAATATGAACCTCTTTAGTCCACTTGGATTAGATTATGAGGTTTATTATTATTTAATTCAAAGAAGAGTTAAAAGAGTTAAAATCAAAGTTTAATTACTAAAACATTTTTAATATAGGGTTAAACATAAGATAAATTCGATTATAAATATTAATTATAAATATAAAACTATTTCCTACATAATGGTATTTTATTTATAATTTTTAGACATTAAATAATTTAATTTATTTATGAAATAATGGTGATGTGGTAATTACCTAATTAATGAAATATTAAAATAATTGATATTATAATTATCAAAATAAATTTAATTTGAGACTTTTTATGAATTAAACTAATTTTCTATGTTAATATAACATATTTGGGTTGGTTAGATTAATTTTTTTCGAAGTAATAATGCAATTATTAATTTATAAAAAACAAAATACCAAATAGTTTCAAAATTGACATAAAAGAGTTTTTAAAACAAATATTATATTATTAATTGATATTCTATTCCTAGAAATATAAGGTTCGATAAAAGGACTTTTATAATGATAGGTGTATCATTAATGGATCACTTGGGGGTCTCTTGGATGTATATAGTAAGTTTATTAACTATATAATATAAAAATACAAAGTGACATGGTAAATGTCAAACTAATTAACTAAGAGTTAAAACAAAAAGATAAGGTCAATATAATGACCCAAACCTGTCTAAAATCTATTGGTTGAAAGTATTTATACCCATACTTACCTTATACTTTAAATAATCCACTTTTTAGCCATTAGAAACCTAATATGAATTTATTATAAAATAATATTTCTATCTTTTCCTAAGGTTCCCCTCACCCCTCTTATAAAAGGTCACTCCCCCTTCTCCCTAATTCACACCTTCAAAGCCTTTTTTCTCGGCCAACCCCTGCCCACATATTCTCTCAACTTCCCTCACTTCAACCTAGAGGAATTATTTTGATCATAAATCTAAACTAAGGAGCCCTTTTGATCAAATAAAAAGGAAGAACCCGAAGAAGAGGTAATGTTTTCACCACCCTCTTTCAAGTTCCTTTCTTATTCAACTTCTTCTTTCTTTGTTATTCCCATTCTAAAATAATAAATCCAGTGTCTTCTATATACTGTGATTTTATTATAAATATGCTACAACCATATTCAGTATTCTATCCATACTTTGAATGACATGTCACCATACGTGTGTATGTACGGCTTACCGTCTCCACGTCGTGGTGTAATTGTTATTCAAAACATTATTATTTGGATGGGTATAATAATGATGTGTAATTCATTTAAATAATAATTATAACATGAGAATGATTCTGTATATATGATATAATATCCAATTATATATTATTTTAATATCAAAAGAGTGATATTGTCGCTCGTGTGTACGTATGGACTACCGTCTCCATGAACGCCATGAGATTCATTCACCATCATATCCATTCAAGTATAATTCTCATTTTATGATTAAAAATAATGTTTAAGGACTTGATATAATTCTGGATATGAATAAGATACAACCTATCCATAACAAACATGGCTTATGTAACAAAACATATAAAAGAAAACGAGTAAGTTAACACCCGAAACGACGATAATACTAAAATATTATTAACAAAGCATTATTAGAAGATCATATATAATATCATAATTATGTAGATGGTTATTGTATAATTTAATAACAATGTTTTAACTATTATACTGGAGGTTAACAAACCATCTAATAAGTAAAAGTACAAGGTAAGGGTTTATTTCAAAATCTCTTCATTATCCGAGGTTGTTTATACGTAATTATCTACTGGGACCTCTTTATCATCCACATCCATGTTTCTTAAAAAAGTCTTTTCAAAATATTCTTAATATTTTACAGAATATGGGTTAAAGTCATTTATACCCTTGTTTTACTTTTTATAATAAGTTTATAAAGGAATCTTTCTGTCGTTTTCCAAACAAGGTCCTTTTTAACCTTTTCGACAGAATTAAGGTAAGAATGTTTTTTTAACTTATATGGAGGGTGCGGCTATTTTCCTCCATTATAAAATCGTCGAAACTTCCCTTACAATCTTATAAGAATATTTTGAAAGTAAATTTTTTATTTTATAATTATGTGACCTTTAAATGATTTCAAAATGAATATTTTAAGAATTTGTGAAAGGTACTCTTTATCAAGATCAAAATTTTAAATATTTAAAAGATTTATCTTTCTAAATATTTTTAACTAATGTCCATGTTTTCAAAATGATTTTAAGGATTTATTTATATGGACATGAATGTTTTGAAATGATATTTCTTTTCAAAAGTTTCAAAGTGGTATAGGACACTTTGATTCAAAAATCTCTTTTGAATTACTTCCTTTATAAATGTGTGACTTTTAAATGATTTCAAAAAAGAGATATTTCTCTCAAATAGTTTTGATTTCATCTATGTCAACTTCCTTTGATGGATTTTAAGCTTATTTGAAGTTGATTTATTATAGAAAACTTCCATATTATATTGAAGGTTTTGTGATATGTTTGACTGTGGATGTGTTATTTCTATACCATTCATGGTTTATGGAGAAAGTATTGACATTTCGTATGCTAGTTTTAATACGAATGTTTATGTTATGTTTAAACCTGTTATATGAGGAATGAATTGGACTTACTAAGTGACGGGTGGAGCCCTCTATAGCTCCTCGATGCATCGGTAGGTCTCATGAGACAAACTAGTGTCTTGGCACAAGTCCTTGACAAAATATTATTTGTAGTCTTGGCACAAGGCCTTGACTATGTGGTTATGATAATATGGAATTATGCATTCCATCATTATGAAAGTGGTTATTGATATTGAAAGTGATTATTCGACTAGTAGAATATCCATGTGAATAGGTAAATAGAAATATTTCATTTTATCTTTACCATATTATGCTGAAGTTCTTGTTTAAAAGGCTTTTGTTTTAGTTATACATTGCCTTAAATGTTTAAGATTATTTATGAAAGTTTTCTCTATATTGTTATCCTTATTGAGCATCTAAGCTCACCCCTTTCAATTTTTTATTTTTCCCAGGATGTGAAGAAGTAATTTATGAATTACCTACAGGGATAGTATGAGGGGATATGAAGACAAGATATTGTTGTAGTTTTTTTACTTTATGATGTAATATAGACTTTATGAATGTATCTAGTGTTTACAAGGCTACTAAATTAATCGTTATTTCAAGATTTGATCTTTTGTGATCATGCCAATGTTATGTAATAATGCACCGACTCTGGGTAACTGGGGTCAGGGCGGTACACAGTGAGCACGTTTGACAGCAAACAGCATCACCAAAGGAATCATGTGCATGCAATCCATTTGCGTGCCATCCCATGAACTCATCAGTTCATGAAAAAAGAGAATGGGTAGGGTTATGCGAACCACTGTCTCGAACAATAGCCTCCACAAACCCCGTTTGACCGAGTATTCCATGGGTTATTGTATCTCTTCATGGGCCTCCACAAATGGAATCACATTCCCAATATATACAATTTCTCTAATGCTCTAAAAAAGGAGAACAGGAGGAAGGTACAGGAGAAAGATGATGAAAGCCTAAAGGGAACCCAGAGGTTGGATGAAAGAGTTCGTAGAAAACTCCAGATTCAGTATTGATTCATCGATGAAGCCCGAATTGTGAACCACACTCTCCACAGGTACAGCTGACCGAGAACTATAAAATGGGGGTATTGAATAACAATTATAGAACTGTGATCCTAATTAGTGAACTGTGAACCACATAATTATCGTGGATGAACTCCCTGCGAATGATGATCCCCTGATCCCTCCTTCAAAATGGTGCTCCACGTAGCATACTGCTACGCGAACTGAACCTGGCGCCGCATACTACATCAGTACACTGAAGGAACCCAAAGCAACGTGATGGGCTGCATACCACTATGGTACACGGTGGTCTATACCTATGCCCGCATATCACATCGGTACGTAGATGGTCCCTCTACCCACATACCACTACAGAAAGCGGAGCCTCCCCCATCCCACGTAAGAAGCTAGCACACCGAATGGGGTATTTTTGGGTATTATTTCCTCTAGTTCCAACCTCACCCCTCTATTATTGTCCAATCCTCCATAATCCATTCGAGAACCAGTCCTCTAGCATTATAACAAACCCTTATCCAAATCCACCGGACCTGTATGATCAGACCATCGGGTGCATCAGCACGCCCCTTTGAATCTACATACCCATGGTAAGTAGAGTCTTGAAGTCTCTACCCACAATGGTTTTCACTTAGGGAATTCTTGTGGGTGTATATTCCAATAGTAACATGGAGTCAAACCTTGGGATGCCGACATGAGCCTCCCCATTCTAGGTATTATGGTTGATCACTTTATTTTCCATTCAATGAGGAATAGTGATCAGTCAAAGGAGTTATGTCTGCCTCTCCTTTTTACGAGGAAAAAACTCCTCCCCTTCCCAAAATGTGTTCTTGGGCCCTCCCACTGAGGTAAGTCCCCAATCTTATAAGGTCGATCTGCATGACCTTTAATATCATTTCACATTTAAAGTTTCATCACCCTTTACCCTCTCTAACGATCACCACGGCCTCATCCTCCATAGGCTCTCCCTCTCCCACTAGTAGGAGAGGAATCATGTGCTTTATTGAATCTTTCACATCCTCTTGTTTCTCATACCAAGCATGACTCACATGGTATTAGAGGTTTGTGGTGATTAAAACATCCACATGATTCTGAACTATGAGAACTCTGATTCCTGATCAAACTAGGATATGTAGGATGCCTTCCTGAAGGCCAAAGCTCAATATGGGTGCCCATTCAAAAGGGTCCACCAATCATGTCTATTAAATAGGAAGCTTCCGTGTGTAAGCCCCACATAATTCCGAACTACGTGGTTTATAATTCCTCTCTTGAGGATATGTAGGAAACCAATCTTATGGGTCTTATCCCAGAATCAAGTCACCTTTTCTCCCCCTTAGATGACGATAAACTCCAGAGCGCCTTATTATATGGCTCAAGTCAGCAGTACCTCCATAGCATCAAATATATGCATGCCTATGATGATCTTTCAGACCAAGGGTATCCCATGGACACACTATTTGGTAATTAACCAAGGATTCATGAACATATGAACATGACTTAAATTTATAAGAGAGTCCTGGAACAGGAAATAATCTTTACCTGGAAGGGTGTAGTGAGCCTGACAAGCCAACCTCTCGACCAATGGAGTCCTTAAGTGTTGTTGGATTAATCATCAATCAATGAGATCTTGCCTTTGGAAATTAGGTCAATGAATCATGGATACTAGGTTCATTGGGTTTTCTTGGCTCCCTGAATAAACCCATTGGAGACCATCTGTAGAAGTTATATCTGAGGAGGACTGATTGAAAAAGTACTTGACCCTAAGAAATCACCTGTTGGGATCAATCTAACTGTGGAATATCTTTCACAATGTGAAAGGGGTGAATTACCCATTCCTCACAGGGTCAATTCAACCTTATTTAAAGGATAATGATGCAAAATGGGTCAAAACAAAATAAATAGTGAATTTTATAGGAAACAATCTCCTAAAAAGGGACGGGTGATGATCCTCATTGGACCATTTCACCATCACCTGAAATATGCCACCTTAGAGGTGGAATAATCACATACCACATTCCCAAACTGGGTAAGTAAAAAAACCAATACATTAAAATATGGCATGTCATGATAGTCTGTAGTGCTGAAGGAAAATAAAAATAAGATACTAAAGATAATCCCTAAATTGGTCCCAACATCATATATGGTTCCCTCATCCATGATCCGTCCCAAATCCCATATCATCCATCTAGTATAGGGCCTTTCCCATTATCCTAACTTACAACAATGAAGTATACCCTGGTACCCAATGGTGTCCCAATAAGGGTGTGAGTAAAACTCAGTAGGCCACCACCAATGGTGTTTAAAATAATATAAAGTATAAAATAGTGTATGTATAAGTATAGTAACTAATATAAAAAAGTATATAAACTTTATTTCATTATTCAAAAATATTTAATTTATCCATATTCATTCTCAATTCCAAGTGATACCCACATCCATACAACTTGATTTGTCTTATGATGGTCATCTAAACCATATGTAATAGGGGTCATAATTAATATAGAAAGAACATAAATAAAAGTACCCAACTAGGATTCAAAAATCCATGTCAGACCATCCCAACCAAAATATGGAACTCCATGTTCATACCCTTGGATTCAGGAAAATATTTCTACCCTTTGAAACCTATTATGCATAGGGGCACCTGGTGCATCAGTATGTCCAAACCAAGGGAGCGGAGCATTAGTCCAATATCCCACTAACTATTAGTCACATTTATAAAGATCAACATCAGTGAATTATTTCCATATAATAACAAAAAATTTATTTCTTTTTTATTTATCACATTTACATGGTTTATTATATTCAACATTTTCTCAATTTCCATAGTAATCTTAATTCACAATTTATGCTCATTATAACCATTTTTCACCCATTTCAAGACATTTAAAGATGTGGACATACATATTTAACCATTATTCACATAAATCCATTTACAATCCATAACTAATGTGACTTAATCATGTTAATACAAACACCCCTTTATTCCACATTACACATAATTACTATTGTTTTAATCACAAAAACCCATTAATTCATCACTTAACAACTCAATTCCCATATTCGAGGAAGTGTATCACACCATGGGTGACCATAAGCCCAGTCTACTCATCCTCAATAGATCCAAAAAGGATCATGAGGGGTCCAACACATCATTTAATCACCAAATTTATCATTTACTATTAATTAAATCAAATTTTCAGCATAATGGAACCAAAATAACAACAACATACACATCAATAAAAATCAAGATTATTGGATATAACTTATGGACTACCAACCTCATGTTTGAAAAAAAACGCTCACTTAAACATGGACCTTGATTAAATTAAAACCAACCGTCAATTACCAATATAATAATCTACTTGAAAAATAAGTTTTTATGTATTTATATGTAGATAAAACATCCCACCATGATTATCTCTTAAAATTGAAGGGTGATGAGTGGTAGACTCACTTAGAGGTTTGATTTGCAAACAAAGGCACATAAAACGACCCATGATTAAGGGAAAATCACCCTTAATAGGGATACCTTGGTTCTTAACAGTAGTTTCTAGAGGTGGAAAGGTTAAGGAAATTGGGTAAAGTTTCTTAAATTTTTTGGGGGGAAATCATAATTTCCCCCCTCTTTAATGAGGTGCACAATTTAGCTGTATGATTGGAAAAATTGTGTTCCAACCATAAAGCACCCTATTTCCAAGAGGGGCATGGGTCGCATGGTTTTTTATGGAGTCCACATGGTTAGGAAAACCATGTGGACATCATGTGTTTTAGTCTATCTAAATCCAAATTTTTTCTAGGCTCCCCCTTGCATGGTTTTTCAACCATGCACCACACCCTACTGAACACATAGTAATTGTGCACATTTAGTACTAATCATTCACCCTATATATTATGGCCTATTTTCTTCATTTTTTATTTCTTAAAACCATAGTACACCCCTAAGACATTTCATACTCCCATGAATATTTCCATTTACCATTTTAAGAGGTATTATACTAAAACATAAAATGAAAGAATACCTAGTCAAACACCAGGATCTTACAAGGTATATATGATATAATAATTCCGTAAGTATAATTATTACATAAATATCATATATATATATATATGTGTGTGTGTGTGTGTGTGTGTGGTTGTGTGTGTTAAATCAATCATTATAACTATCCTAGAGAGGTGGTGATGGAAACTAAATTATTTAGGTTCATGAGGCGGTAGTCTACCTTATACACGTTTGAGAGTTTTGTTTCCCATTTGATAGAAGAGGAAGTGGATATAGGTTATTTCATTAACAAAATAAAATATTAGTATAAGTTATATACTTTTGTTATTATATCACTACAGTTAGAGAATATTTTAAGGAGTTTTAAGAATAAATAAAACAAAAAAAGTGTAAGAATTTTACCTCTTCTTTGGAGAACATATTTTGGTTTATACCTAAAGCATTCATAGGAGGGTTTCATAATCAAAATAAGTAATCTAGTATGTGATGAGGGAATTAGGGAAGAAATTTTGTAGGAATTTACCTAAACAAAAGGTTTTTTAAGTGTGATTAAGAGAGAATATGGGGTACCCTTTTCCATGTTGGGGAGAGGACATACTTGGACTTTTTCAGAAGAAAAAGTTTTAACCGTGTCTCAAACTTTTCAAAAGGCCCCAAAATGGTTCATTAACAATAATTATATGAGATAAGGTCTAGATATGTCCATATAATATTAATTTTTTATATTTTTATATCATTATAACCCTTATCCTATTACTTTATCCCCCAGTAAACCTGTTTTAACCTTAATCGCGGTAATTAATTTTTATTATTTTTGCTATTCATTTTGACTAAAAAATAATTTGATATTATTAAATAATATGAATTATTTATTTTAAATATATTTAATCCATTTTTCCAAATTTCATTTATATAAGTGCAAAAATTTAGTTTAAAATTAAGCATGCATATGTGACAAAAAAGTAGTTTTACAAAGAGAAAATCTTTATAAGTATAGAAAGTTTTAATATCAAAATCCAAAATGAATTTGGTTCCAATTACTTAAATTAGTTTAATAATAAAATAATTTAACTAATTTTAATTTTAAAAAATTATTATACAATATGTAACTTTTTAGATGCTTTAAATGAAAAGGTGGTTTTTATTAAAAATCGGTATTTTCACTATTCATCAGAAAAGTAATCTTTTAAAAAAATTATCACAAAAATAATTTTGACATTTTGATACCAAAAATGAAGTTAATTTTTCAAATATATTTTCATAAAATTTAAAAAAATAATTTTATTATTTTTTCACAAAAAGAAATACAAATAATATTTTTGAAAAAAAGTATTTTTGAAGCATATAAATACTTTACTAAAAATTAATTACTTATATATAAATATATTTTATTTATCTAAAATCATTATAATTAATTATAAAAATTTGGTTATTACTATTTATACCATCAAACATAATATCTAGGTTATAATAATCAATTTTAAAAAACAATATTAATAGTATATCACGGTTCGTTAAAACTTGATGTCGCATGTAATGTAAATTATTGAAGAAATTAAATTTATTTGAAAAAATATTTCATAAAATATCTGGGTGTTATAGGGGTTTCTATCAAAGTTATATAAACATGATCCTCATTCTCACAACCTCAAAGTGTTACCCTAAGAGACTTTATAGCATTAACAACAATTATGAATTTTTAAATTCATAAATATATACAAAAAAGTGAACTCTAGAAAATCATCAATGGTACTCATTCTATAAAAGAATTTGGGAAGATCTATATCAAAAAAATGTATCTCTATTAGTGTGTACACCTTTTGTATCGTATGAAGGTATGTATTTATCATATGATCCCTTTATCCAAGACATCGAGTAAACATGGGACACTGAGTATTTCAATCCCATATAGTCTACTCATATATTCTAATTCCCCCAAGTATATAATTACCAGGTTAATGAATACATCACATGTTATTCACCCTTATGGATGAGAACATCACATTCCCCCATCCAATATATAAGCACATCATATGCCTTATCTAGTAATTTTTATACACTTACTCAGTTTATCTAAATAAAGGTCCCATATGTCATACCCATAATAAGAGAGAAAAATTTTGATCTTGGTTATACTCCAACCAACAGAATGATCAAAAACATACCCAACCACCCCCTGATTTGATAAGCCAAACAAATTATGTATGTAAGGTATCAAATTATTAAGGTTATCATGAAATGTATCTCACCAATATCAGGTATGGGGAAACCCAAATATTAAACATGAACCCCTAGTATACCAAAGACTTAGTTTATGACACTCTATTTGGTATATAGTTATGGGATCATCCAATGCACAATACCCATTATTTCCACGTGATCATATATCATATCTCTATAAAAAATCCAACTCATTTTAACCATAATATTTCATAAAAATAATATAATAATTTATGATGAACATCGGTAATAGATAACTCAAAGTCATACTTTGATATGTTAATTATTATTTAACTTCATGAAATATATGCATCCAAAATGTAACACAACTAGTTTAAGGTAATTCGCCCTTTATTTATGAATTTTAAGTATATAAAGTGATTGGTTTGGGTTTTAGGAGTTTTTGTGGATTTTTGACATTTTTTGGGGATTTTTTAGAGGTTCACAGTTCGAGGATGGTTAGTAGAAACCATACAACACCTCCCAAGAAATTGTGTAACTGAAATAATTGTCACTAGGTCAGTGTATAGTTTAGAAAAATCAAGACAATTCCTAGGATAAACCATGAAAGGATATATAGATGTGAATATCATGGTTGGATTACGGTTTGAATAAGCATAAAATCCAACCATGTGAGGTTTTTGGGAGGTAGTGGATATTTCATGATTTGTTCACTATTTTCCTAACCATGTTCCCTTACTATACACTATTAAAAATTAGATCTGAAATTTATAGAGATAATCTGATTTACCCCCTAAGACTATTATTTGTTCCTTAAAATGTCATTTCTTGAATTCATCTCCCTCCTAGGGCTTTTAAGATCATTTCATTCTATCCAGAAGCATTTCCTAGGTGAATCTAAGTGCTTTAGAGGTTGTATTTATTGGTAAGTGGTCATTATTTGACTTTTTTCCTTACATTTCTTCATATTACATCTCATAGTATCATGGATTTAGTCTTTTAGGGATAAATACATGTTTTTTGGTGTCAACAATGATGAGACGTGATATTTTTTATGCTAGGGAACAAGATCTAAGGATGTTTCTAGAATTTTTAAGCGGATTTTTCAAGCTTTGTGTCATTCTTCTTTCGAAATATATTTGTGAGGTAGTTGGATTCTCTCTCGACTCCTCTTGTTTAGAACACTAAGGTTTGGATTCAAATTATTTAAATTTATTAAATTAAATTTTAAAATTGATGTGTGATTCTTAATGGAAAACCTCTTTTGTGTTGGCTTTTTAAAAATGGGTAAATTGGTTGGTTTTTTAGAAATTTCTTTTGTTTCATGAATTTAAAATGGTGATTTTAAAATTGTAGTATGGTTTGGATGCATGGGAAAATGTTTTTAGAAATGTTTTCAATGAAATATATGTTTTTCAATAAAATAAATGTTTTATTTAAATTGATTTTTATGTTTTAATTGCCATGTTATTTGAAATACATGTTTGGGGTGAGTTCATTTTCATTGATGTGACCTGATAGAAGGGGAATGTGCACTGGGGAACTTGGTATATGGCTACCCTCTGAAGATTTAGTAGATTAATAATATACCACTCAAGAGCATGGAAATGTCACTTGGGAATGAATTTTTGGATGTGTTAAATGGGTATTCCAAATGGAAATTTAAAATGTTTTAAACAATTTTTTTGGTCTATTTACATGGAAAAAATTTTGGTTTGGAAAATGTTTTGTAATTGATATAATTTTTTTAACTTTTTAAAATTTTTTGTATATAAATTTGATAAAATTTTATATCCTATTTGTGTGAGTTGGGAGGTCCTTGGGAAAATTCTACAGAGTTTTATATTCATACCCTTCTTGGTAACTCTTCTTTTTTCAAATGTTGTCTATTGAGACACAGGTACAGACAATGTATCTCAGTTCTTTAGTGATGCATCGTGATACAATGGGTATGGCTTTTTAAGTTGAATATTAGAGAAGTTTGGGAGTTTGTATGATGGTTTGTTGGTTTTATTTGTGTTTTTTTCACTTTTTGCTCTAATAGGGTAACTATTTGGTTTTACATTTAGTTGTATTTCATTATATTCATGCATCATATAGTGGTTTTCTTCATTACATATTATGGTTGAAATTTTTTTATTTTCCAAGTGAAAATCATCCCCCAACAATTTATGAAATAATTGGAATTTATTTCTACCCTTTGTTGTCTTGGGGATGTCACATAATCCCTAGTAACTCATGCCCACATCTTCCCAAGCCAATGGGTGAGGGGTGGGATGTTACAAATGGTGTCATATTGTTCAATCCTTGAGTTATAAAATCATTCTTTTTTTCATCCTTGAGTTGGGTTAGTAGAAAGGATATAGGATTTTTGGAACTTTATATATAGATCATAAAAAGCCATAGTTGGCCTATTTATGGTGAACTTCAAGTTACCAAGGATTTTGGGTACATTAGTGTTTTGAGACAATTCTAGTAGGTGTTACCCATTCTTCATGGGTTTAGATAACGAGAAGATCATGACATGCATTAATATAAATGACTTCCCACTAGTATTGAATAATTTATTTTAAATAATGATTTATTATTTGGTGAAAAAGTGTTTATTTTTGAAAATAGTTGAAAATGGTTTTATTTTCCAAAATCATAGTGAAATTTTCAAAAATGATTTGAAAATGGAAATTGTTAATTTTTGGAAATAATTTTTGTGATATGTGTGATATGGTAAATTTTAAATTGCTAAGCCTTTATTTTCTAGAGAGTGAGAATAAATGGATTCTGTTTTGGTTATATAAAATAGAACATGGTAGGTGCCCTAGAAACCAACTAGAAGAGGTGGTTGAGAATTGGTTGCACCTAAGCCACAGGTGAACCAATAGCTAGTTCAAAGTTTTTTTCAATCTTCGGATAGAGGAAATGGGTAGGATATACCTTGGATAGTGGAACATTATATTCATTTTTAAAAAGCATAATCAATTCATATTTGGGGGTGATTCATATCTTGAAAAATCATAGGTGTGGTTAAATAGGATGAATCGAATATTCAATTTCTTAGGCACGCCAGATTAGTAGAAATTAGAGTTAGAAACATACAGACTAGAGAATCTAGAATGCTAATGGTGAGATTTATGATTTCAAGATAGATTGGACCAATTCATTACATGGGAGGATTTTTAATAATTTTTTAACAAATAATTCTATCCTCACATGTTCAGAATTTATAGAACAATGGAATACTTCATTTTGAATTAATAGAATCTCTCAATAACAGATTATACATCTAAATTCATGAATTTAGTCCACTTATCACTTGAAGTTGATAAAAGTATGTCCTTAAAGGTATACATTTTAAAATCAGGTATAAGTATATAGATTATATCAAATTTTATTGTGCTTTGTATAATAGATTATACTAAGATAGTCAAAAGAGAAATAGTGGTAGAAAGGGACATCTTAGGAAACAAGGGTTGAAGAAGCATGTTGATACCTATGAAAACTGGTTGGAACTCTAATGCTGTGAATAAGTAGAATATGGACACTTATTTCCAAGGTAGTAGTGTGACATAAAATTAGATAGTGGGATCAGTGAATCTTCCTCCTAAATCAAAGAGTAATCTAGGATGTTTTCAGTGTAGTTATTTTGAGCATATGAAGTGATATTGTATGACATCACCTAGAGAATGTCACAATTGAAACCAGATGGAACATATTTTGTGCTATTTTTGAAATTCTCCAAGTTCAAGTGTTAGGGAAACAACTCATGATTCTTAGGCATCTGAATCTTCGATAGGAAGAGTGCAGGATAATAAATCTCATAATAAAAACTGATAAATTCACGGTGATTCAAGGAATATCATGTATCCTCAACCATTTCAATCTCAACATGGTAATAAATAGAAAAGTGTAGCAAGTAAGAGGTTGTATGGAGATGAGAAAATTATTATAGATGATCAATTTGGACCTTCAATAGTGAGAGGTATTATTATTTTAAATTCTACCCTTATGAAGTATTTTTTTCATATGGATGCATCCCATTAATTTAGTTCTTATTATGTTGTTGATCTTCTAGTTTTTCATGTTGAGATTATGACTTCTTTCTTAAAACATAAAGCTCATATTATCCAAAAAGAATTTTGAGACTTCATGTGTAAAGTATGTTCTATAACTATCAATAGGAATAAATTTATTCAGGATTTCTCAGTACTTTACACTACAACATAAATTGACTTTAGCGGTGGTTTTATAGCGGAGGTTCACAAAATTTCCGCTAAACCATTTTGTAAAATGGTTTCGTGGCAGTTTATAATAAACCGTTGTGAAACCATATCTTTTTTTAACACTCTCAACCCTTCCCCCCGACCTCGACCCTAATTCTCCCCTCGACCCCCCACGACCCCATGACCCCCTTCTCCCGGTGACCCCCCACGACCCCCTTCTCCCGTCGACCCCCCGGAAACCCCCCGGCGACCCCCCGCGACCCCCCGGCGACCCCCCCTGCGACCCCCCTGCGACCCCGCGACCCCCTACGAACCCACTTCTCCTGGCGACACCCCTTCTCCCAGTGACCCCCCTTCTCCCCCGCGACCCCACAACCCCCCATGACCTCGCGACCTCCTTCTCCCGGCAACCCCGCGACCCCCCTTCTCCCGGTGAGTTTACTATGAGCAAGTATTGTTTAGGATAATTTTTCATTTTTACATTGATTTCATATTTTTTGTTCTATTTATGAATAAAACTTATCAGTTCAATTTATCTTGGGTAAATATAGTTTTTTTAGTTCGATATAGTTTTTTTCAGATCAATTTGGATTGGTCTATTTTTTCAATTTATAGTTATTTAGTATTTTTTAGTTAAAGTAGTGTTTGGAAATATTGAATATATAAGATTTGGTTCATTTCAATTCAATTTTAAACTTTTTTTCATTTTATTCAGTTGAATTTGGTGTAGTTAAATGAAATAAAATAAGATTTATATTATTCTCATAACTATTGTTACACTTTAATTCATTTAATGTTTAATTGTATTCAGTTTGATTCAATTTGATTTTACTCTCGATAGGGTGGTTCATAATTTTTATGGTTTGTTTAATCACTTTTTATTTAATTTGAAAAATTTTGATACATTTTAAATTAGTTATTTTCAATATGAATATTTATAAGATATAAAATTAGACAATTTAAATGTTTTATAATGGTTTTGTTAATTTTATACAAGGGTTTATTTTTTAAAATTGAATGATTAAAGTGTAATGATTTAGGTTAAACTCATCGAATGAAATAGTTTTAAATATAAAATGATTTTTAAATTATATCTCATTGGAATAAATTTATGCAATTAGTGTATATGAGTGGAGATTTAATGGTCTTAAAATTAGTAGTTTTAGTAAATACCCTTGTAATTGATTGGTTAGACCATTAAATGATCTTACAAGCAATGGGTTTCTAAATTTTTGATTTCAAATGGTTTGAAATAAATGTGTACATGTTATAAATAGTTTTTTTAGAAATTTTGTAAAGGTTAGGGTTGGTTTGCTTTAATATTTTTTAGATCGATTTATTACATATATTTCATATTTATTTCCTATTTTCGGACATGTCATTGTATTTTAGTTTGGTAAAATAGGTATGAGGGGAAACTGAATATTGAATACTTAGATTTATATCTATTGTTTTGGATCAATACATTTCATTCTAGGTTTTTGTGTTTCATTTTGACTAAATTAATTTTGATTTGGTTGTGTTAGGTTTAGTTTTGTATGGGTCAATTGTGTTCACTTCTGTTAAATTCAATTAAATTTTATTTGTTTTTTTCAATTATAATTATGTTGGATTTGGAATGTTAAATATGGTTCAAGTCATTTCTTTTTCATATATTTTTATCCAGTCTTGTATTATTTAGATATATTCAATGAGTCTTACATGTATTTAGTTATATATTATTTTGTTCATTTAGATTTGGTTCCTTTCAATATGGTTTAATTAAATTAATTTTCAATAATTTTAAATCTAATCGATATAGAAAAAAATTTATTGTAAGAGTATATGATAGAAACAAGAGTGGGGGGTGAATTTCTATTTAAAAAACTAAACTAACATAAAAACCAAACCACATTTTTTAAAGTAATCAGACTCAGAGATTGTATAATGATTAGAGTATAGGTATCAGACTTATAAGTCATCCAATAAATCAGAGTTACAAAACATACTTACAATCTGATTAAAAAAATATTAAAAATTTAGAAACATAAACTTTATAATATAAATTTCACATAGGAATATAAAACTTGTTAAAACATGTATTATGAAACCTATGCATAATGAATCTATTAATTCAAGTTGGTAATGATCAGGTTAGTTATGGAAATAATTATTTGGGGATAGGTGATTCTATTATAGGTTTATAAAGGATTTTATCAATTTTTATGGATGTAGTTTCCCCTTGTGTTTCTGATGATAAAAATACTTTTGATTCTATATATGTGTGATCTAGGCTAGTAGAGGAATTTTAAGATTGATGTCTGGGGTTTTGATTGAAAAAAAGTGGAGGATGGTGTCTGTTAAGAGAGGGGATCTCTTTTTTCCATTTATTTTCATATGGTTAATAGGAATAGATACCTCAGGTTGAGTGCACGAGATGGGTTTTGGAACCATACCATCTGAGGACTTTGGTAGGCCACCAAGGATTCCAGCTGCATATACTCCTGATTATAGTCAGCCCGTACCCAAAGATGTTCAGAGGGAGATTTCTTCTCTAAAAACCATAGTTTAAGACTAGGGGGCTCAGATATCCGCTTTACAGAAAGCGATGACTGATATATATTAGCAGATGAGTAGATATGCCTTTGGTGGTAGTGCATCGACTGGTGGTAAGCACGTAAATCACAAAAAATCAAAATCATTTAGTTTTCCAACTTTTATTGGTTTTATGTTTAAATATAAATATGAAACAGTATTTAATTTTCAATATAATGTTCTCACAGGTGACAGTAGGAAGTGGAGATGGAGGTGGAGAGGGTGACGATACTTTTTCATCATCAGATCGTGAGTAGTTATATTGTTGATGTGTTGGACAAATATGGGAACAGTTGGTTTTTATATGTATCATGTGTGGCACATAGTTGCCACCAAACACTTTTATGACCTAACATTTTCTTGATTTCTCATGTTTCCTTTTATTCATTTTATAGATTTCTAATGTTTCCTTTCATGTATTGATTTATCGAGTGTGGTATGCACCATATATGTCGATTCTTTATTGTGATGATTCATTTTTTATGAGTCATTTTTTATGAGTATTTTTTTCCATAGAATTTTAGGACTGAAAGGGCCAAAGATTTTATGCATTTAGAGTATGGTTCTATGTTTGTTATGGAGTATTTGACTCACTTTAAGAGCTTTTAGGTTTTGTGCATATTTATCTTATAGATGATCCATCTAGGGTGATATGATTCACGTTCGAGCACAATCATATTGTTTGATCATAGGTGAATGTATTTTGGTTGTCCATCATATCAAAAATAAATCAGGTTCTTATTACATAACATAACTCGAGGTAAAGTTTGGGAACCAAGTAGGGTAGTTCGGTTTGTTCACCCAATGGAAAAGTGTTTGGTGGAAATAAGTGACACTTCGTGGCCAATCATTAAGGGAATAATTTATAGAGCATTGGTGTTGGTAATTATATTTTCTATCATTGGTGTGGGAGGCAGGGATACATGGGGAGATTGTGTGATAGTAATCAAGATGAGTGTCGAGATTGCAGTAGGATGAGCCATCTACAGGATTTTTATAGATCTATTCCTATAGTATAAAGTGAATGAGTGTCTGCAATAATTCCACATTTAGGAGTGGGGAATTTAGCTTCATGTTAAGAAGGGAGATATTGTTTGTCCAATCGATCAGTCTGAAGCGGTGGTCATGGTCAAAGCATCCAGACACAAGACTCACATCACTAGCATAAAGGACCTGCTCAAGGAATCTAGGCTATATATTAGGGCCACAGATCAGTATAATTGTATAAAGTGAGACCAATATGTGAGGAAAAGAGTGTTGGACCTTCTATAGTGAGAGGTGCTATTTTTGTAGCTTCCAATTTAGTATCTAATTTTCTTGATATAGGTGCTTCTCATTCTGTCATATTTGTGCATGTTGAGGAGATCCTTGAGCTTGACATTCAGTTTTCCTATGAAGTGATGACTCTCAAAACTTTGTTGGTGATTTGATTAGAGAATTTATGTTAGTGTAGTGAGTGGACCTTGATATAAGTGGGTGTCACCTCGTATGGGACCTCATTTTCCTCGAGATGATGGTTTTGACATCATTCTTAGGATGGAATGGTTGTTCCCCTACTATGCTTACATTGATTTTCATCGCCAAAGGGTGTCATTCACATCACCATAGGGTGGGTTTTTTATTCACAAGAGTGAATAGGATGTGCGAGAAAGATGATATGGACTCGAGCATCATGGGTTGGGTGTGATGATAGACTGAATTACTTGATTATATCTGGAGCATAATGAAGGCATTGGAAAAATTTACATGCCAACAAGGCTCATAGAATCTAAACCCGGTCATGGGAATCCCTATTGTAGAGTTAACAAACAAATAATTTCCTACATTATCATAATAGAGGTAGAGGCAAGATAATGTTGAATAATTAATGATGATACAATCACACAAAATTAGCTTCATAACATAAGTTCATACATGAGTTTTTGTTTGTAGTTTCTCTTTGTGAATTTTTTATTTATATTACTAAAGGATGTTCTTTCTTCTTATACATGGAATATCTTTTTATTATATATATATATATTACTAATTTTATTTTTTTGAATATACATATTCATATATGTTCTTATTTTCTAGCATACATTACTAGTTTTCACTTATATATAGAAAGTAATTGTGACATGACTACTATATGCACTATTTTTCCACTATGCATTACTAGTACTCAATTTTATAGAATATAAGTCCTTTATTGTATGCACTTATTTTCAAAGAATTCATTTTGGAAAAAATTCAAATTATTTTTATGTGAACATGTAATTGACTGATCGTGTCATGCTAATTCACAGGTTGGGTAGTAGTTCTTTATAACCTAGTGGTTAGGGAAACAAAAGGTGTCAAATCAGATGTTCATTAAGGGTAAACGCGAGAGATATCAATTGATAATAATATGAAAGCATAATATAATAATAATGATATGAGAGAATGACTATAAATTATGAATATAATACACAATTCATTATATATTACAAGTGGGATGTATGTTGATATGAATTATTATGTCAGGGTTGGAACTGGTATGGATGGAATAGGTTGAACCTAGGCTTGGCATTGTTTTCAGGAAATATGACAGACATGATTGTTTATAATTTTTTTCAAGGTGTAATGGCCATGTGATATGTTTATCTACATTCCTTGACTAAAAGATGCATTTGATTGTTCTTAGTTAAGCATCTCTTTTCATATTTACTAGTATGTATTCTGTTAGGCTATTTGTATTCCTAGAATGGTTTTTTTTTCAGGGAACTGGTGCAAGGGATGCAGAGCTGCAATTTTTTTCCTAGATCAGCTTTTAGTAGCGGTTAAAAATGCCGCTAAATGAAACTAGTAAAATTTTAGTGGTAGTTTTAACCGTCGCTAAATATAGATATTTTTCTCGTAGCAGCGGTTAAAACCGAAGCTACAGTGTCCCACCATCCGCGTGTATTCTGTGATAGTTTTGATTATTTTAGCAGCACTTTTCCAGTGAGGGGGTTTTTTTATTCGCGGTGGTTATAACCACCGCAAATAAAAGAGATCCACCGGCTATAAAACTGCCACTAAAAAACCAGAACCGCCGCAAAATGAGGCAACTACAATGATTCATTTAAACCACTGTGAAACGGATATAACCGCCACTAATAGTTTCCCAACGTGCAATTTAGCAGTGGTTTCCTAAAACCGCCACCAAATCATATAGTGGCGGTGTAAACCACTGCTATTTGAAAAAAAAAACTTCCACTAATAGGTTATTTTCCTATAGTGTTAGATGGATGTATATGACATAATACAAGGCATAGATTCATTGATAATGTTCAAATCTCAAATCAAAAATTATACCCAAAGGGTTAGTTTTACAACTGATAATGTAGTTAAGAATTTATTTAGAGGGGATCAGAATGTAAAGTCAAGTGGGATAATAATTTTTAGAACTAGTAGTTGGAACTATATCATAACAGTTGGCTTCATTGACCATGGAATCGATAGATGAGATCGAGAATAGATGTTTTCCAATAGTTTCTGATCAGTTTATTGATTTTTTTTCTCAATAATTTCTCAGGGTTTCCACCAACAAGAGAAGTTTATTTTATGATTTATCTCTTACCAGGGACCAGTCTTATCTCTCTTCCATATTATTATAATGAATTTAAAGAATTAAGGTAATTTAAGGTACATTTGGAAGAGTTTTAAAGAAAAGGGTTCATTCGGCCAAGTATGCCTCTATGGGAAACACCAATTTCTTTATGAAAAAGGCCATTGTAACTCTTAGGATTTGTATATATTATCATAATCTTAAACAAGTTATGATAGAGAATTGGTATCCCCTTCCATGCATTTATAATTCTTTCTATAATTGATGGTAGCCTAGTGTTTTACTAAAATATATTTACATTCATTATATCACCAATTGTGGGTTTGGAAGAAGGATATTATGAAGATATATTTCATAAGGATATATAGTCGTTAAAAGTATGTGGTTATTTCTTTTGGTGTTATTAATGCACCAGTTTTCATTATGGAATTGATGAATCAGATATTTCAATGGTGTCTAGATTATTTTGTGGTGGTGTTTGTGGATGACATATTTGTGTTTTGTAGGACCAATATTGAGCATGAGAAACTCTTAGTGACAGTGTTGGGTATCTTATAGGATCATTGTTTGTAGGCCAAACTTTTAAAATGTGATTTTCTGATATAAGAGGTGTGTTTTCTTAGCCAGGTTTTCTCTAAAATATGTGTTTATGTAGATATAGAGAAGATAGAAGTTGTGATCTATTGTAAAACACTAAAGAATGTATTTGAGATATATAGTTTCCTTATTTTGGTTGCTTATTAATGATGTTTTGTTCATAATGTTTCATGACTAGATTCACCAAAGAAATATTTGACAAGTGTTACATTCCATTTGAATAATGAATGTAATATTTCTTTTCAAGTGCTTAAATATTTCTTTATATCAACATTGATCTTGATATTTCTAAAATCTGGTCAAGTTTATGTAGTGTATTGTGATACTTAAGGATCTGGTTTTGGTGTTCTCTCATGCAGGGAGATCATTTTATTTTTTATGTCTCATGATAATTATGATTTAATGAGAAGATCTACAAAATACATGATTTAGAATTATCTATTATAGTCCATGATTTGAATACTTGGCATCATTTCCTCTTTGGTGATAAATTTAACATGTTTACAGATCATAAAATCTTGAAACACATTTTATCACAAAGATATTTGAATATGAGACAAATAATATGGATGTATTGTCTTCAAATGTTCAAATTCAACTTGCTATATAAACTGGGTAATGTAAATTTGGTGGTGGATGCATTAAAAAGGAAGTCATATGATTATTTGTAAAAGGAATATTCAGATCAGTGGTAGCAAATGTCAGTCATAGCTGACATACACATGGATTGTGAAGACTTCAGTAGTGTTCTGGTTTTCATTCTGGTTTCTTTTATTCCTGATTTGGTTGAGAATGTTAAAGAGGCATATACATCTTATTCAGAATTTGTTTCTATGAGTTATAAACTCAATGGTGGGGATACCATTGAGAAATGGAAAATTTACATAAAATAAATTTTTTGGTTCTAAGATCCAATGTTAGTACCAATGTCTTGTTAAGAAAAACTTTTCATGATTACCACTATTTTATATGGGTATTTCATCCTAGAGCACAAAATAAGTATAAGGTACTGAAAGAAAAATTTTGATGGGATGGAATTAAAAGAAAAGTGGTTGATTTTTTTTGAGATGCCTCAACTATTAGCAAGTTATGATAGAGAACTAGTGGCCAAAGGGTATATTACAATCTTTACCAATTACTATGTGGAAAAGGGAACAAATAGCCATGTATTTTGTGATAAGTATCCCAAGGATAGTTCAGAAACACTATTTCATATAGATGATAGTGGAATATCTCACAAATTCATCTCATTTAATCCCTATTTTTGAATCTCATATGGTGGAGTACTTTTCAAAAAACTATATTCGATAAGTGGTAATAATTCATGGCATACCAATTTTTATAGTATCAAATAGAGACACTAGGTTCACATCTTATTTTTTGAAATCCTTATAGAAATTCCTCGGGACCAATATGGCTATGAGAATGATGTATCATCCAAAAAAGGATAGAAAATCCAAAAGGATGGTCCAAACAATTGAAAACATGCTTAGGGATTGTGTAATGGATTTTGGTTGCTCATGGGAGGGGAACATACCATTAGTGGAGTTCTTGTATAATAGTAGTTATTAGGACTAGATACATATGGATCCTTTTAAAGAATTGTGAGGGTATCCTATTAAATATCCACTTTTTTGGGTGGAATCAGGTGAGACTTCACTAGTTTAACCAAGTCCTATGAAAGAGACAATGAAGAGTGTTCAACTGATCAAGAAGAGAATGGAGACGCCTTAGAGTTTTTAGAAATCGTAAACGGATCATCATTGACCACCATTTTCATTTGAGGTGAGTGATCATACACACTTGATAATGACTACAAGGCCTGGGAATCATTATTTTAGGAAGAACAAAAAGTTATATCCTCAATAAATAGTCCCTTTTTAGATACTTGAATGGGTTGGTGAGGTGGTATATCGACTAGATTTTCCACCATGGTTTAGTTCAGTGCATAATGTGTTTCATGTATTTCAATTAAATAATTATCAACCAGATCCCAACCATTTGATTCTATGGGATCACGTTAACCTAGAGTTGAATGCTATATTAGTTCATGTGATAGTATGAATTTTGGAACGACAATAGAAAGTATTTCATGGGAAAATCATTGGTCTTGTACAGGTTTTATGGAAACATGGTTAGATTTAGGAAGAGACTTGGGAGAATGAAAATGAAATGGTGGAGCAATGCCCATAACTCTTTCAAGGTAAAGGGAGTTTTTTATTTTCTTGGGAAGGAAATACCAATGGTGGTGAGAATGTAGCACCCTCAGTTTCAGGTACTTGACCATTTATTTATGTATTTTAATTATATAAAGTGATTGGGTTATGTTTTAAGAGGTTTGGAGGATTTCGGACATGTTTTGGGGTTTTATGGAGAAACATGGTTTGAGAATGATTATTAAAAACCCTTCAAAACCTCCTAGAAAACCATGAAACCAAAATAGTATGCACTTGGTAGGATCACGGTTTGGACAAATCATGAGAATGACCATGAGAAATTGTGCATGGATTGACAGAGGGGAATAGCAGGGTTGGTTTACAGTTTGTCTAATCATGTGTTCCAACACTGCGATGTGTGTTGGGAGGTAGTGATTAATGCATGGTTAGATGACAATTTTCATAACCATGTTCCCTAACAGTGCATCACTAAAAATTAGATCTAAAATTTATGGATCTAATCCAATTTATCACTGAAGCCTCTCATTTCTCCCCTAAACATATAATTTCTTGAAGTCCTATATCTCATATGGCTATTGAGATTATTTCTTTTCAACCAGAAGATATTTCTAGAAGAATTTAAGTGTGGTGGGGGTCATATTAGCTGTTAAGTGATCATTCTTCGATGTTTTCCTTATATTTCTTCTTATTCCATCTCATGAAATCTTATATTTAGTTAATTGTGGATAAATCTATATTATTTGATGTTAATAATGATGTTATGTGATTGTTTTTATGGTAAGGAACAATATCTAAGGATGTTTCTTGGAGTTTCAAGATGATTTTTTGATGTTTTGTGTTTTTCTTTATTTTTTCCTGAGTTTGTGAGGTAGGTGGATTCTCTATTGACTCATCTTGTTTAGAATGTGAAGGATTTATTTCAAATTGTTTGAATTTATTGAACTTAATTATGAAATTGATTTGTGATAATTGATGTAGAACCTCTTTATTATTGGTTTAGTGAAAATGGGGAAATTGGTTGGTCTTGTAGAAAGTGATTTTGTTTCATGATTTTTAAATTATGATTTTAAAATTTTATTTTAGTTTTGATTCACAGGAAATTGTTTGTATGAATGTTTTCAATAAATTATATGTTCTTCAATAAAAGAAAATTTTTATTTAAATGTATTGGAATCGTGGTATTTTTATGACATTTGGAATAAATGTTTATAGTGAGTTCATTTTCATTGATGTGGCCCTGTGGAAGGGGTGTGTGCCATTGGGGCACTTGGTATATGGTTACCATGTGATGACTTCATAGATTGAAGAGAGACCTCTCATGAGTAAGGAACTATCACCTAGGCATATATGTGTGGATTAATGGGTGTGTGAAATAGATATTCCAAATATAAATGTAAACTATTTTAAAGACTTGTTTGGTTTCACTCCTTGGAAAACTGCTTGCTTGGAAAACTTTTTTGGATTTGATATAAACTATTTTAAATTATTTTAAACTATTTTATATAAATTTTATAACATGTTCTATCCAAATGGTGTGATTTGTTAAGTAATTGGGGAAATCCTAATGAGTTTTGTACTCACCCCCTACTTTGTCACTTTGGTACATTTGTAGATGTTATCTGTCAAGAAATAAGTAAAGGTAAGTTATCTTAGTTCTTTATTGGTGCATCATGAAACCATGGGCATGGCTTGCTGAGTTGAATCTTTGAGTAGGTTGGGTTTTTTTGTGTTGGTATCTTGGTTGTCTTTAGTTTTTTTATTTTTGGTTTCCATTTGTACACTAATATAGTTGTTGTTTGGTTTTACTTCGAGTTGTATTTAATTATACTCATGCATCATATAGTGGTTTTTTTGGTTTCTCCTTATAGTCGGGATTGTATTATTTTCAATGGGAAAATTTTACCGTTATATTTTATGATACCCTTGGAATTTATTGTCAGCCTTTGGTGTCTTGGGGATGTCACTTAAGTCCTGGTAGCACACCAACCTCTTCCCAAGTGAATGGATGAGGGGTGTGACGTTACACAATATGATGGATGATAATATGGAGTCTTCCTTTTTTATAACATGATAAATTTCATATCCTTAAAATATTTTAAGAATATAAAAACTCATATATATGAACACATATAATCATATCACATTTTATAGACCACCATTCTATCCTCATATTTCTATACTTTTAGGATTTTGTTAAACTCATTACATCTCAATGTGATTCCTACTGCATCTCTATATAACCATTTGATAACACCATCACTTTAAATTCTCTTAGTGAGTAACATCATGATTTAATCCAATTTAAATAATAGTGATACTCAAGAATCATATTTTTAAGGTTCAAATTCTTGAACATATTAATCAAACTCCTTTGTTGTACAACATCCATGGTTATGATGTTAGTAACATTTATTATTTACTTAAAAATATTTCTCGGAACATCATCATCATACCTCTTGGAAAAATTCCATCAAAATTTTCTTTAGATTTCATTTTTTTAACAAATATAAATCCTTATATTATATGTTTACCAATACATTATAAAATATCTTAGGATATAAAGTGAATTTCACTTCATTGGGATAACTATATGTAACTCTTTACCTTTATCTTTAATAATATGCCCTAAACTCTTTTAGGATATTTAGTGATATTCACTTTGAATACTAACTAGAATAATATTTTATTTTTTTACTTTGAGCTTCTCTAAGTCCTGGAATACTTTCACTGACTTCTTAGAAACTATATTCTCTTATGTATATAATGTTAATATACACAAACTCCTTTGTGTTAGGGAAAAAAATTATTTACTTCAGTGGGAATATTAATAAATAAATTATTATTTCCATATAAAATATGAAATTCTATGTGTTTGTAGCCTTATCCTGAAATAAAATATTTTATTCTTTAAAATATGTCATATATGGATAGTGGGGTCTTATTCATTATATTTTAATAGACATCATTAATAAACACTTATCATGGATAAACTCCTTTTATCCTTATCTTCTTTTAATGTATGTTATAGAATCTAATGAATCATAAACAATTTATATTAAATTCCATCATCCCATGTTTTTCATAAAAACACTTTGTTAAAAAATAATTTCTCTTATCATAAAAGAGAAATGAGATACACATCCTTTATTTAGAACCATCCAATCTTTATAATATTCCTTTTTATTAAAATCTGTGATTTAGAAACCATTTTCATCATTATTTTATTACAAAATACAAGATTTATAATTTCTCTCCATTATTTTGAAACCACATATACCTATAACATAGGTAAGGTATACATTTTGTATCATATACCTTTCAAAATTATATAATTTGATTTCTATAACATAAATACCTAACATAGACATTACTTGGAGTTTTTTAACCTTATTTGGGTATTTTAAATGATAAAATCACATGGAATTAATTTCTTTCTATCCTAACACTGCCTTTAGGTTTCAATGACCCTGAATATTTTCCTAAAGAAACATTATTAAACTTTCAAATTAAATTTTCTTCTTCTGGTTTGAACTTTTAACCACTTTTACTATCAATACAACACCAAAACTTCACATGCCCAGTTCATTTATTCCTAAAAATTGATAAAATAGGGTAAAATTATTAAAATTTTAGAAACATTTCCAATTATGGAAAAAATTAATTCCTTAATCATAATATTCCTTATAGGAAACATTCAGTCTCACCAAATCATCGTCACACTCAATCATATTGAGTTTATGACTCAAGACTAAATTTCAATAGGTTATTTTGAATCTAATTCATTTTAAACCTCAAGTGAATTATTCTATACTTATCATAATCATATAGATTCATTTTTTAACTATGTTAATAGTTGAATACATAAGAAGGGATTGTTCTTAGCACATAGAATTTTCTTTCCATACTTAAGAAAAATTATTAAGTTTGTACCATTCCAATAATTTTCTTACATTGAGATTATAATTTGTAAGGATTGATCTCATAGATATGTTTGATGATGATAATTCCATTATATCAATAAAAATAGTTTTTATTACATGAGTATCATGTTTTACATTCATTTAATAAGGAATTTTATTAAATGTACTCCCAATAAAATGATGACCCCTTTTAAATTAATAATATCCATTAGTGGGACAAGATCCATGTTTCACTAAGTAATAAGACCAATTTAGTCTTCCTATCTCCATTTGGTTATTTAGGTAGGTCTTTATGTCAATCATATCACATATGACTCTTTTATGTTTAAGAAAAAAACTCTTTTCTTAATCCATCATATGGATAAACTCAACACTATTTTTTTGGTATCTTTACTAAGGGTTTCACAGCTTAGTGTAACCCAAATATCATAAAATAATTTGGTTTCCTAACACATGTGGTTAACCATTTTCTCAATGCCTTACACAAGATAATCCATGGGAACCCAGCTTTAGCATGAGCCTTCCTGGTTGAATGATCGAGGCCTTGACATGTTTTTTATTTAAGAGGAATATAAAACTTAGTTTTTTTAAAGGGGATTTAATATTACCATCTTATCTCATTTGTTTCCTTTACATGTATACATGCTTCAAATTATTTAGTTTTTTATCATATTCCTTCCAAAAAATTAATATGTTTAAACAATATTGATGTGTACCTCTTTACAAAACTCAAAGCTTATTTTAAACACCTAAATTAAAATCCAATTATATTTATATATATTCAATTGTATCCTATAAATCAGGTTAACAAAAACCTTTCATGCAATGTCATAGAATCATATGAAATAAACAATCTCCATAAGAGTAAGTCTAGAGTGATGAGTACCCAACTCCAAATTTTCTTAAAAATGCATAAGCCTTCAAGCCAATGAGTAGACCAACCCAAAGTCACTCTATCTAGGGATATTTTACTCAAGGGACATTTCAATTTCAACACCATTTAAACACCCAATATGTATCAAATAAAATTTTCTTCTTAATTAAACTTCATAACCTAATAAAATTCAAAGTCAAAATAGAATAAAACTAAATCAATTATCATAGCTAGCATGTAACTACTTAAATTATTGTGTGTAAATTTAGAAGTTGTTTAACTCTTCAAACTAAATAATACATCAGAAATAATAATATTATACTTTATATCTATTAATAATAAAGTGAATAAATAAATAAGTTATCATTTATTATATTTAAGTATATGATAAATAATTATGAACAATTTATAAATACTTTTAAATCATTTTACAATTTAAGAATGAATAAAATTTAATAATTCAATTTTATCCAATATAAAAATTTAATATTATTTTTTTACATGGATTTAATATGAACTCCATCATATTCCATAATATGATATATTTTTATGAAAACCTTTTTATTATCAAATAATAAACATTTCATTTTTATGTAAAAAAATTACATGAATTAATTATCACTCATTTTATGTTATTTAAACCATTTGTAACATTATCTAAAACTCCTTTTGTAATGGATTAAATATTTTTGAAATAAGTTCTTAATATAAAAATTTTATATTTACATTTATGGACTATTCATAAATAAATATAAAAAAAATTATATTTTTATCATATTTTACAATTTATAAATTCTTTATAAATTATAAAACCATGTAAATCCATATTAAACCATGATAACATATACCAAACCATTTTTGGTTTGATTTATAGCCCCTCATCAGATCCAGTGTGGGCTTGAAGGATCCGTGTCAGTGAAGGTTTTGAATAATATTAACGAAAAAAAATTCTTTTAAATAATATCTAAAATGTATTACACCACAACATGGTATTACCCATATATTAAACTCATTTCATGGGGAGACCAGGTCTATTTCAAATATCATTTTATCCAAAAAAAATTTATTTGAATTTTATGGAGTGTGTTGTATAAGGCAATATTGACACTACGAAACTCATGTAACAATAACTCAATGCACGGAGTAGCCACACCTCATGAAATGCATTTTTTATTACATTAATCTATCAAAGTGAATCTCATCATATAGTTAATGCATGCGATGATATGTATGCATTAGAAAACAATATCACTAGCATGACTTCTATGAGATTAATAAATTTTTGGTTGGGACTTCATGAGTCAAAAATGTCTTACATCACAGCCATTTATCATGTCATTATGTCCCTTTAAAATTCCATGATACATGACTATTTTTGTGGTAGTTTTAAGAAACCATTTCATTTTTTACCATGATTATGGTCATTTTGGATAGTTGTTTGGAGTACTATGAAAGATTAATATTTATACTATATAAGATAAAATCTATATAAGATAAAATCTAAACTATATAATATTAAATCTCAGGAGGACTTCATATGTACAAAGTGTCTATGTCTATGTCATGGAGAGTTATCATGGTGAAGATAAACTACATCATAGACTCCCCCCCCCCACCACCTCCCTAAACCATAATGTAGAGCATCATCCTATAATGATCTATTTTCCTTGATTTTCATCGATGCCCATAAAACCCATTTCCCTTAGAATATGTCATGGTCTATTGATTTAAAGAACTAAAATTCCCATTTTCATAAGGAATGTGTTATGTTCTTGAATTCTCAAGAACATAAATGGTCATTTTTTCAGCTATTTCAAGGCACCTAGAAAACTGGTTTTTAACATTCCTTTATACATTCAAAATTAAATCCGAACATTGTTAGATTTTCCTAGATACCACTAAAAGGTTTTGGAGGGATTTATAACTCCTAAATGTAGTGTAATAACTACTCAAAAACCCTATTAATACTATAATCTATATATATATATATAATTAATATAAAAAATAATAATGGTGTACCTTACACCTTTTAATTTGGAAAATAGAATTGTTCCACAAGAATTTGATCAATCCATTAAAAAGTATCCAAAATAATCTTTCCTTAGAAGGTATACACAAATCATTGTAATTGCCTGATGCTCAGGTAGGATCTCTCCCAATCCATGGTTCTCTAGATCCTTAAGTTCAAAGATAAGAGGGAATCGAGAGCAATGGAGTTTCTATCAAAAGAGTTTCTATTTTAGAGATCAAAATTCCCATGAAAGAGGTTTGGGATGATTTATATTGGCCTCCAAGAAAAAAAACTTTCATCCACATATTGATTTTATATTTCACCGAACATTCCATTGTTTCAACTCCATTAAAACATTTATTTTAATAGTAATGATGAATGTTATAATTTTAACATTCATGGTATACATTTAAACTCCTCAAAAACATCATCCCAAGATGAAAAAAATGTTAGAATTTAAAGATGATTTGGGTTAATTCACATGACATCAAAAAATGAAATAATACTATACAAGAACCACCATAGCATGTTGTCTCACACTATGTCATGGTACACTAAAGGACAAAAAATGACATGGTATAACCCCCCCACATCATGGTGGTTCTATTAGTGAAAAAAGAATTAAAATTATGATAAAATCATGTTAAAAAATCATCCACTTTATATGTTTTTTTCATAAATAAGACTAAATCGAAATTTTTTATCATTGTAGTATATATTGATTATTTGAATACTATTAGGAATCTTGATGAATTTTCCAAGGTGGTTTAATATTTAAATAAATAATAATAATTGAAAGACTGGAAAAACAATGTTTTATCATGGGTTATAAATAAAACATCTAAAATATGAAATTTTTATTCATCAATCAAGATATACCACAAAATTTATACAAAAAAAATATATGGTTAAGTTACATTTATTGAATACTTTAACAGTTCTGTGATCCCGTTATTATGATAAAGTTCTTGTTTGATAGTTAGATGATAATAAAAAACTTTTTTGGTTATGATCTTTCATATATCGGTTCTATATGAGTAAAAATGTACATTTTAAATGATAAAATTCTATATTATTCGTTTTATTTTAATTTTTTGGTTAGGTACATTTCTTCTCATACTCTGAGACATTATAATGAAATCATATGTTTATTATGATACCTTTAAGGAATTATTGATCATTGACTATTTTATTATAAAAATTAAGAACCAAAATTTGTTGGTTATGATAATATTGAATATTTTTTTGATCCACATAAAACTAGATCTAAAACTGGATATTTATTCATGTATAGTGAAATTATCATTTCATGGAGTTTTATAAAATAGATCATTTATGTGAATTCCTAAAATCATGTAGAGTTGATTGTAATTCATGAGAAAATTTGATAATGTGTTTATTTGAGATCAATTATTCATCATGATAAAAATAAATTTAGATTAACAATGAGTAACTATATTCCCACAACTTTACATGAGGAAAACATAGCTTTTATAATATAATTAAAAGGTGTCCATATCAAATGTTATAGGATGAAATGTATCTCATTAAAAAAATATTCATGGACTTCAAAATAATTAGGATATTGATTTAAAAATTAAATCATGTTTTCATATTGAAAATTCATTCAAAAATATATTAATAATTGTATCTTTTGATAAAATGGTTTTCTTAAGTTAATCTCAAATAAAATTCTTATTTAAAAAATGACCTCTTTTTGGGGTAGAGGTAACCCATTATATGGCCTATAGGCCCAGAGTGAACTTTTGATAAAAATGTTTAATGAAATTGAGGTTCAAATATTGTATTTCATGATTTTATAAATGGGACACAATATTTATACATTATTTTTCCCTTCATTAATTTTTTTCATATTGGGGTTTCTTTATAAGATTTTTAAGGATATAACTTCATATTTATGTGAAACAAAATTTTTTTTACTTCACTTACTTTTTCCACATGATTTGTTAAAGTTGATGAGTAATAAGATTTCATGAAATTAGTGGCATCTAGGGGGGTTATATAAATAATAAATATTTGGATGAAATTAATCACTATTAGAGAAATAGGTTTTTTAGAGGGAATAATTAAGTGATAATCAATGGTAGTCTAAAATATTGGCTTTATCAACTGACTCCACCCATGGTCATCTCTCCCCTCACACCGCAATACCCATTATCACCCCCAGGTTTGAAGGATTTCCATTTCTAATTTCTTTAGAGGGACTTTTATTGGAAAAAATTATTCCCCATATATTTTAGTTGTGTTTTATTATATAGGTATCTTCTTGCATTCAGGTTTGATGGATATGATTCATGTGTTATTGATAGATATATTGTAATGTTTTTAGTTTTTATTCTAGTTTATAATTCATAGTGCCTATTTTGTCTTTTTTTTAAAGAAATATTATCATTATTTATCTTGGTATTGAACATTACTTGATTTATTTTATTTTTATGATAATTGGTAATCTATGGTTCTCTATATAATGTCATCAAAAAATTATAAATAATTTTTCATTAATTTTTTTAATTAGTTTTCTTTTTTATTTTTGTTTCTTCAATATAAATTTTTTAAATATTTTGAAGTCTCTTTTCCAATGGGATGTAGATGTTAGTGACTGCATGAATGATGATTTTTTTCAGGTCCTCCCATAAAAGATAATTTTTATCCTTTTCTTACCTAATGATTTTTATTTTAGAAATAATTACTGACATTAGTCATTTGTATGTAAATTTTTTCATTGCCTTTATAAATAATATCAAACAAAAATGATGATTTCCTTATATAAGGATTTATATTTCTCATGAGATATGTACTATAGAAATGTAAAATTCATGGGATGTTAAACTATTTTTCTACATGTGGCCCTTCCTTTTTTATAGAATTATCTTTAATTTTTAAATTTATGTCGCTCCATTTTTTATTTTTTAAAATATCAAGTTTTTCATTTTAAAAGATTAAATTAAATAAATGATATTATATAAAGTGATCAATTGTCTTTTAAAATATATTTTCTATGATATTTAAATCCAAAATCTTGTATCCATGTATGAATTTTTAAAGTTTTTCCATTATTCTTTTTCATGTTTGTGATTTCCTTCCATTATTAGCACTGGGTAAAGGGTTTTATTCAATGATGGGTAAGTTAGTTTCTTTTCTTTTATCCCCATTTCTAATACCTTTAAAAGTATTTTTATCAATATATTTGTTAGTTAACAATTTTATTTTATATGGATGGGTTCAAATATTTGTATGGATATTCTTTAATGTTTCCCTTGATGATTAACTCATTCTATTAGTATATGAAAAATTATTGTTATAACAGCCCTGAACTCACACCCATGTATTTGGTACTGAAAACATAAACATTACATTTCCATATTTGATACCAATGAATATGACCCAATTTTTATCATCCAAATATTGTAATACCAAATGTAAATATTAGAATACTAACATTATCATGGACATTTTAGGTATAGAGTTTTAGAGAATTAGGAAAAAATATTACATAAACAAAACTCATGTATTTTGATGAGTATTTCTCCCAATTAAACTAGATTTTCTTATTTCAAATTAATTCATCATCATCTTCCATATAAAACCCTTTTATATACAATTCATTAAATGTAGTTCATGAAAACCTAGGGAAAATGAAACATAATAAGGGTGAGATAAAATTCTCATTAAGGGTAAACATATTCATTAACAACATAATTTCATTGGTGACCATAAAAAGAGAATAAGGGTATAATGACATAATCAAAGAGTATGATCATAACATAAGAATATTCTTACCCATAAATACTAGGATCATAAAACATGGAAAAATTACATAAGTCTTTAACAAATTAAATAGTCCTTATAAAAAATAATCATGAGCCATGTGATATCAATCTTAATCAAAGGAAACATTATAACTTATAGAAATCATAAGAAAATGTGTCAGTATCTTTGGAAATTATCTTCATATAAAACCTGCATAAACATTGTGTAACCCTTACAAATGGAATAACCATACGGTCAAATTACATACATAATTAATTGGAGCACTATCTGTGCACACCCATCATATAATCTATATTAGGATCACCTGGTGCTTTATGGGTACACCCATCATATAACAATATCCAAGAACGATAAATAAAGTATATAGAGCTTTAATTTCCTCATAAAAATTGAAAAATAATTATTCCATTTATAACTTGATTAACCCATAGAAAAGAAATGGGTTCCATGAAAATCTCTTTGAAATATGATTAACCCATGTAAAAGAAACATGTTCCATAACTATCTCTATGATACATGATTAACTCGTGGAAAATAAATGGGTTCCAAAAAAATCTCTTTAAAACATGAATAACCCATGGAAAAGACATAGGTTTTATAATAATCTCTTTAAAACATGACTAATACATATAAAATAAAACTATTTCATAAAAATTTCTTTGAAACATGATTAACACATTAAAAATAAAAGGGTTCTATAATAATCTCTTTGGAACATGATTAACTCATGGAAAAAAAAGGTTCTGTAACAATCTCTTTAAAACATGATTAACCCATGGAAAATAAAATGGTTCAAAAAATATCTTTAAATCAATCATAATCCATCTAGATAATTAATGAGTATGGTATCATGTCAAAATATATCCATTAGATCATAATTAAAAATAATTTTTTCTACATTGATGAATTTAAATACCATTAAGATATCATTGAAAATATTTTTGAGAAAAATAACCTTTTCATTTATAAAATAAATTTTAACAACTAAAAATTCACAAAAATATTGTGAAAATAATTTTATTTGAAAAACCTTGGAATTAAATAGAATAAACTTTAAGAAAATTAATATACAAGATAGTGGGAAAATCTGTTCATGTCATAAGTGTTAGAAATAAATATTCTTTTCAGAATATTTTAAAAAAGGGAGTCAAAAATGAATCATTTGGAAGACCTTAAGAAATTTCCTTTTAAAAATTTTTAAATAAAGTTAAATGGTCATGTAAAATGGATTTAGAAAATAATTTATTTTTTAAAAATAAATTTTTGGAAAAAAATTTAGAAAACAGGAATATGAAAGGGAAAGAAACTTGATCTAAAATAAATATAAGATCAGTATCACTTACAAATTAATTCCTTGATGTTTCTTCAATCAATAAGGGAGTTAATGGAAATTAAACATATGAAACGTGTTCATAACCAAGGGAGAATAAAATAAATTTTGTTAAGGAAAATAATATCCCAGTATTCCCTCCAAAAGAATCTTGAACATTAACAATTCCAAAATAAATGATATTTTAATATAAATCCTTTTCTACTTTTGTAACTCTTCAATTATAAGAACCGTGAAAGAATAAATTCAAATTATGATATAAATATCATGAAAATAAAGATTTTCATGATATAAAATTTCAAATTTTTGTATATACACCTCATAAAATAATATAAGTGTATAGCATAACATGTGTCCCAAAGAAGACACTTTAAGATGAGAAACACTTACAATGATCATAACATTGAAGTGGGAATTAATCAATGAATAAATTTTTTGAATAAAATTTAAATAGATATAAAATAATTGTAAATAAAAAATAATATAATCAAAATTCATCACATATATAATCTCATAATATCAAATATAATTAATAAGTTATATAACCCAATGAAAAAAAAATTGATTTATAAAATTCTTTTCCACTTGGTAACTTTCAAGTAAAATATCCTTGTATAAATTAATTCCAATTGAAAGTTAAAATACCATTATTTATTAATGATTCATTATATTATATGTAAAATTGGAATTATATAAACAATATAATAAAAACAAGCAGTGAATATGGAATATGTCTCATAGAAATAAAAGTAAGATGAGAAACCCTTATATATGGTCTGAATTTCTTCGTACATGTTTGAACCCCCTATATAATAAAATTATATTAATTATTTTATTTCTTGAGAAATTTTTATAGTTTCAATTCCTTATACTTAAATTATTTAATTTATTTCTCTTTAATGATATATTTAAAAACATAATAAGTTATGTCCACGTCAGGTGTTTCAAGGACGTTCGGTTCATTGTTTCATAAAGACTTGGGTGTATTAACCATGGTCAAAGAGTTTATTTATTCAACATATACAGAATAAAAATAATGAAATATTTATCCTATTTTTAAATCAATTATAATTTTAAAACGAATCAGGAAATATGGTTATGAAATATGTACAACATTACAATCATGGTGACGGTAGGTCGTACGTACACATGAGTAATGTTTCCATTTTTCAATGATATTTATGTAAAGAATATAAGTAATATATTATATTAAAAATTATTTTTCAAATAATAAATACCATATTATATATTTAAATATACTTATTTATATCATCCATGTGTTTTAGTGATGAAAAAAATGTCATATCTCTTCCTAGAGGTTCTAGTATACACTTATGCACGAATGTCGTTATCGTTTTTTAGTGTAAGAAAGAAAATGAAATATTATAATTTATAATGATATATATATATAATTAATATAATAAATATTTCATTTATATCACTTCTATTTATTAACTTTATCCTTATTAACTATCATGTAAAGTGTTAGTGAAGAATGAATCACATCGCTTCATGATGGGTAGTCCACCGTACACACGAGTGACGCTATCGTATCCCCCTAAGAATGGAAAATAAGAATTTATATGTGATATTATAATTCAAAAAGTATAAATATTCTACAAACACCATATATGTACTTTAAATACATAATTTTAATGAGATGTTAGAGGCGATGATGGAAAACGAATAACATCAGTTCGCGAGGTGGTAGTCCATCGTAAACTGGAATGATGATTTTGTATCCCATTTGATAGAAGATGAGATAGATTCAGGTTATTACCTTAACATAATAACATTTATGTATATGTTATATAATATTGTTATTATATAATCATAATTGAATAATATTTTAAGTTTGTGTAAGAATAAATAAAATAAATATTCTCGGTTAAGTACGATACCTATTATTCATACAACCTCTTTAGGTGACACCAAAATCCTTATTATGATGGATTTATGATAAAACTAAGGAATATAGGATGTGGGGATGTAAGTAATTAATACATTTGTGTATTTATTATATAATAAAAATGGATTTTAATGTGTTATTAGGAGAGGATAGTGGGTGGCCTTTTATAAGTGAGGTGAGTGGAACACTTCTAATTTTTGAAAAGAAAAAGGTGTACCCTTGTTTTACACATGACAAAAGGAAAAAAATGGTCCATTATAGATAATTATCTAGTATAATTTCAAAATTTTTCCATAAAAAAATTTAGATAATTTTTAGGTCAATTTTACCTTTAATTTTTTAGTTTAACAGCTCAGTGAACCTGTTTTCACCATACCTGTGGTAATTAATTTTTTCAATTTTTAACATTCATTATGGTAAAAAATTAAGTTGAACTTATTAAATAATATAAATTATTATTATTAAAAATATTTAATCCATTTTATTAAATTCAATTCACCTAATTGATAAAATTAAATTTAAGATTAAATCTGCAGATGCGACGAAAAAGCAGGTTTTCAAGAAGTGTATATTTCAAGAAAAAGATAATTTGATATTATATCTAAGACTAATAATAATTATGGTATGAATATAAATTAATATAAAATGACTCAAATTTTTTTAAATTTTAATTTTTGAAATTATTTGGAAAAATTCCATGACAATGCACTGAGACGACGTGCAATTCTGAGGCCCGGTGTACCTGGAACAATTCATTGAAAAATGTTATGTTTTTAAAAGAAATCATATGAGACTTTCCTGAAAATGTGGAATATCATTTAAATGGTTTCCCAGATCAAATATCTAAGTCCAACGTTGAGCTCATAATGGCATATTTAACCTAGGTGGGACCAAACTTTTTTCGGTGCGAGTCATTTGAAGAAAAAGACACCAAGGACATAACCGTAAATAAAATAATTAAATAAAATTATTTTATCTTAAAATCATAATAACATATGAAGAGTTAATTGTATTGGAAATATGATATCACCACTGAGTTCTTAATGTGGTGGTTTCCCTAGGTGAGGCCTAACATTGGCCAGTGCGGGATGGCTGTGAAAAAAAGTTTTTAGAAATTTTAATGAATAAAATAAACTATGAGTTTATTTTATTTTAATGTTAATTCGATGTAGAGGTGTTGTTAATTTTAAATAATGATCTAAGTAGGGACCCTAGGTTATTCTCATAAACTTGTAAATTCCCTAGAGGCTTTGGAGAGAATCCTTATAGAATTCTCTCGGTAGCAACGACAAACACCGAGGTCAGAGATCATTCTTAATGAATTTCCAATGGTAATCAATCCTCAATAAATAATGATCCATATCCCATTTAGGGTGGTTGTTTCATTTTTTCTTTTCCATGTTCTTAATTTCCATGATAAACGTGCGTCAATCCACAAACATATTGATCTGTAGTTTAGTCGTTGTTGTGGGAAGGGTTATTGATGCGAGATTATCAGGAGATTAGTTTATCCCCTTCATTTATCCTTCTAATGAGAATGGATCAAGGCCAACATGAAAAAAGGCCAAGTTTATTTCTTTGTGTGTTCTTTTTCTTTATCTCCCCCATTCGTGGCATTCTTAGCCACTAGATCCTCGTGATCGCGACTTGACTTTCTGAGAGGTTCTGAACATGATCGGGCCCTCAGATTGGAGGCAAGATGAAATAGAGGTTGAGTCAGTGTAACTCGAGAACCGGGGATCACAGAGGTGTTTTCATTTTATATATTGGATAACCAAAGGAAGAACATTGGACTTAGGAAAGAAGGGACTGGAAGTGCACGATGGTGCGGCACGTCCAGCGCCGCATGGGATACGACGACAATGACGCATGGGACGTGGCGATGGAAGAATGTGGTAAGGCTATGTGACGTGGTGGGGTGGATGGATGGGCTAGTGGTGGTCATTGTAGGTGATCACATGAGCCAAACTGACTTGACAAGTGTACTAGGTTGGGTGAGCGGGTGGGGCTGTCATGATGGGTTGGGTCAATGAGGCGGGTCGAGCCCAGCCAAAGTAGGCTGGGCCAGATCGGACCTAGAGAGTCAGGTCAGACCCAGGGTGACCAAACTGAGCAAAGGTTGACCTTTTCCATCGAATTAGCTTCCATGAAATGATTGGTTGTGGGGATGTTCGGACAGGGCGGTCGACCACTGCGGTTGACTACCACGGTTAGTCCACAGCCAAATGAACCCCCTTCTAAAATTTTCAAACGGCCATAACCTTCAAATAGTGCATCTGTTTGATGATTCGTATGTGTTTCCAGGTTCTTTAATATGATAAGGTAATTTTGAGATATCCTAATTGGGTTTTGTGGGTGTTTTAATATGACTTAATGGCTTGAGGAGTGAGTTCTCCCAGAACGAGCATTTTTTGAGAAAATATTTATGTGTCTAGATGTAACTTAGAGATTATGTGTATTATAGAGACAGTGTTTCTTATGCATAATTTGTGTCTTATAAAGACTAATTTTATTATGGAGATCGTGTTCATTATAGAGACTATGTGTCTTGTTGAGATTATGTGTCTTATTCGATAGAGTATATCAGGATTTTCCTGATATATTTGCTGCAGACATATATCTATTTGGAGATGACTATGTATTTCCTTTATGGTATTACTTCAAGGTATTTCCTTTATTTTATTTCCTTTGTAGTGGTTTCGAGGTGTCCTACTGAGTATTATTTTACTCTCCCCAGTACCGGCTTTTCCCTCATGTGTCGTGTCTTGTGCTTACAATTGACCCTTTAACAGAGTTCCAGGTAGACCAGGACCAGGTGGTGCCTTGTGTGATCGGACAGGTTGAGGTGTGTTCTAGAAGCTTTTTAGATGACATTTCTAGTACCTCTTACTTTACAAGTTTTACTTGTGGCTACAGACTCTTTTTTTGGTAGGATTGTTTGGCTCTGTTTACTTTTCATTACTTTCACTATTGTACTCTATTTGTGGGATATAGTGGTTTCCATGCATTTTTTACTTAGTGCTTTTACATTTCGAAATTTGTGGCTTGGATATGTGTTTGTTCATACAAGTACATAGGAAAATTTCTCCCATTTATAGGATATTCCTACTCAGTGCTAGTCACCAACCCTTGGCCTACTAGAGGTAGTCTTCAGGCAGTCACGTGACGGGCTCCTCTAGGACAGGTAGTGACATAGTGGTATCAAAGTTGGTCAATTATACTTTAGGACTAGGAGTATGTGAGGTTAGTTTGTGGAAATAGTGTTAAGTGTTTCGATTTTGGATTCTAGGCTAGGGACTCCAGTGTTAATGCGGAGGCTGACGTATCTATACACCAGGACTTTGACTGCCTTCTTTTAAACTCAATACAAGAAAATAATTGTTGCAGGGAAAAATAATGGTACCTGAATCATATTGGAATGGGTTGTGTATTCCATGTCCTTCTTGATCCATCTCTCTAGATATACTATATTTACCATGGTACATCTTGTTTTATTACAGGATTCCTCCACGTAGATAGCCAGTCATGATTCTGTTGTGTGATCATGAGGATGACCTAAAAAAAATGATGCATCAGTACAGGGTTTTGTACTAGAGAGATCACCTAGGGGTGGTTTACCACCTATACCACCACCCGTAGAGTAGTAGCTACAACCATCACTACCAGCTATGTATGAACGTAGACTGAGTATGTTGCATGTGTTTAATAGGTAGTGACCTCCTAGGTTTTAGGGTGAGCTAGACCCCTAGGAATCTGAGGATTGGTTTGAGGCAGTTACTCATGTGTTCCACCTTGTGAGGACACATTCCGAACAGATGGCAGTCTTTACTGCGACTCTTTTTTGGGGATCTGTGGGACGATGGTGGAGTTTAGTGACACAGACACATGATTAGTTGACTCTCTCTTAGGTAAAATTTGAACTCCTCTTTAGAGAGGAGTTATTTTCGGCCACGTTGTGGTCAGTGCGCATACAGGGGCTTCTGCATCTACAGCAGGGCATTCAGACTATGGCAGAGTATTCAGTGAGATTTACCATTATTTTTTTCTACTCCAAGGGTATGGTATGAGACCCATTTTTCAAGGCTCAAACCTTAGAGAACGGACTATGCAGGGATATCAGTTCATCCATGATATCCCCTAGCATTCCTACTCATGTCGAGGCACTTGATCAAGCCCTACTAATGGAGAGATTTCTAGAGAAGTACACACTAGTAGTGGTATATACCAATAGGCACCAGTTAGCTGAGACCTTAGTAGCAGGTAGTTGATGTCAGTCACATGAACCCAATCAGGTCAGGTGCTTTGGTAAAAAATATCATGACATAGGATTAGTGGAGTGGGGCTCTTAGGTCTAATCGAGTTAGCTGAGAGGGACAGGATGTGTTACCCATGTGATAATTAGAGAAATCTGGCATGAGATTTCCCAACCTGTCGTATGTCCAATCAAAAGTTGGTGAATGGGCCACTGAGGAAAATGTAGAGGTAGTATCAGGGTGGTCTGCAAGGCGGCAGACATGTTAAGGGAGCAGGAAGGGAGGAAGGCAGAGTTCGGAGGTTCGAGCTATTACCACCACCACCCCCAAGTGGTCCATGATAGACTTAGGGAGCTATTAGATAGGGAAAAGGACAGATACATACAATGAAGACTTACGACCCTGAGGCTACAGGTTTAAGTAAATGTATGATCTATTTCTTTTTCACCTTATTTTCAATTTTGACATACATAGGTTGCAGTCATTCTTTTCTTACCACAAGCCTTGTTCGAAACTCAGATATTCTGGTTAAACTGTGGACTTGACCCTTATGCGTAAAGACTCCTATGGAAGGAGATTTGATAATCACACACTGGTGTTGACAGTGTGACCTTAATTTTGGAGGTGAGAGTTTCAGTTGGGATCTATTGGTAGCAGCATCGAGTCCTTATGATTTCATTCTTGGTATGGACTGGTTATCCACAGTTCATGCTCAAGTTGACTATTTGAGGCATAGAGTTTGGTGTGTCTGCAGTGATGGAACCAAGTTTCCTTTATTGGTGAAAAGGAAACACATGCATCACAGGATGGACTCACACATATGAGGGTGTAGCTGATTACTCATTATTTGGCTAGCCTCACCCTTATTGTAGTTGATGGTATGAGTCCACAGTTTCCTATAATGGTGGCAGAGTATGAGGAAATCTTTCCTACGGATGCCCCAGAATTACCTCTCCATATGTAGGTAGACTTATTCATTGATCTATACCTAGATATGGTGTCAATATCTAAACCTACTTATCAGATGGATCACACAAAGATTTTCTAGCTAAGGGTGTAGTTAGAGGACTTGCAGCGGAATGGCTTCATGAGACCCAGTGTTTCACTAAGGATAGACCCAGTTTTTTTCCAAGAAAGCAGATGGGATATTGAGGTTATGTGTGGACTTTAGATTCCTAAACTAGGTGACTATGAATAATAAGTATCCACTACCAAGGATTGATAACCTCTTTGATCATTTGAAAGGGGAATAGTGGTTCTCGAACATTGACCTCAGATTTGGCTATCACCAGCTATGAGAACGGGATGAGGATATACCAAATATGACCTTCCGATTTCTTTATGGGAACTATGAGTACTTGGTGATTCCATTTGTTGCGATGAACACCCCAACAGAGTTCATGGGACTCATGAATCAGATCTTTTATCCTTACTTAGACCGGTTCATGGTGGTCTTCATTGATGACATCCTAGTGTACTCAGAGTCTGAAGAAGAGCATGCAAGACACTTTAGGATGGTTCTGGACACACTCTAAGAACACTAGCTTTATAGAAAGCTCTCAAAGTGTCATTTCTTGATTTAGGAGGTCAATTTTATGGGACACGTCATTTCATAGGTTAGATTTGCAGTAGATCCATTGAAGATTGTGGTTGTGCTTGCTTGGGATCCACCCAAGAGTGTTATTGAGGTTCATAGTTTACTTGGTTTGCATGGGTACTATCGAAGGTTTGTACTCAACTTTTTTAGAGTGGAATCATCCTTGATAGCTTTGACACAAAAGGGATAGCCTTTCATGTGGACAAAGAAGTTCCAAGGGAGTTTTCAGTACATGAGGAGGAGATTAGCAAGTGCTCCCATCTTGAAATTGACATAGGAGTTTACAAAGTACGTAGTTCTATGTGATGAATCTAGAACTGGGCTTGGTTGCATCCTAATATAGGTGAAAGCAGTGATTTCCTATGGTTTATGCAAGTTGAGACCACACAACCAAAACTATGAGACCCATGATCTTGAGTTAGCATCATTAGCCTTCTATTTGAAGATGTGGAGAAACTACATAATAGGTGAGCGGTTTATCATCCACTCTGACCACAGGAGTCTCAAGTATATATTCTCTCAGAAGTATCGAAACTTGAGACATGGTAGATGGCTAGAGTTTCTCTAGGACTATGACATTGAGATTGTCTATACTACTGGGAAGATGAACATAGTGGTAGATGCTCCCAACAATAGATCCATTTCATAGTTTCTAAATGAGGCATCAGAGTAGTTGGTCTCATTGTAGTTATCCTTTATGGTTGGAGATGGAGTAGCTTACCTTCATTCAATGCTATTCACCCCTCTACTCTTACAATGAGTTGGGGAGATACATCTTGGGGATAATGACTGTGAGACTTTACATGCTCATATTTCCACAGGGCATGCCCCTGATGGGAATTTGAAACGTGGGGACAACATCGTTCTTTTTAGAGGGAATACATTAGTACCAGTGGAATTGCGAGAGGAGGTTTTGATTTATTTCCATACATCCCCTTTGGAGGTACATCCATGTGTGAAGAAGATGTACCAAGACCTCCGACATTAGTTTTGGTGGCTAGGGACGAAGAAGGGAGTTGTAGAGTTTTTTTCTTGATGAATCACTCGTCAGTAGGTGAAGGTCGATCACTAGGTTCCATCGGGTTTGAATCAACCCCTTGAGGTGTCGGAATAGAAGTGGTATGGGATATCAATGGACTTTTTGATAGTTTTACCACAAATTTCGAGGGGGAATGATACCATCTAAGTGATCGTTGACCAACTCACCAAGTCGAACCACTTCCTAGCTATTTGGTATCAGAGTTCAGTAGATAACTTGGGACACCTCTATGTACAGGAGATAGTTGGACCCGCCGTCAATAGTCTTGGGACCATTACAATAAGAAGGTCCTTTGGGCATACTCTAAGTGATATTTCATGGTAGTTGAGATGCGACCAATGTCTTGTGGAGTATATTCTCTTAGAATTAAGCATGCTATGAGCATAAATCCTATGTATGGATATGATGTGAAGGATATGATGAGTGGGTCTTAGTGATTATAGATGTCCTAGAGATGAGTTGGTCTAAATGATTCAGCTGGCCCAAGAGATGAACGGGTATTAGTGATCCATCTTTCCCAAGAGACGAGTGGTTATTAGTGATCCATTTAGCCCAGTGACGAGCAGGTCTAAGTAATCTAGTTGAACCAGAGCTGAGTGGGTCTAAGTGATCCAGCTAGCCCCAGAGACGAGCCGGTCTTAGTGATCCAGCTGGCCCAAGTGATGAGCGGGCCTAGACGATGAATCCCTCAGTAGTATGAATGTTTATCTTTATGATTGATAATTATAATTCCTATAATTTGAGTTATACCTGGTGTGGGATGTTTTTATTTGTGATCATGATTTGTGTTTTTTCCTTGTGGTTATGATTTATGGTCTTTCCTTTGTGGATTGGGGTCCCTACTAAGAATTCTGTTACTCACCCCTGCATAGGATTCACCCGCATGTGGCGTGTCTTTTGCAGATGATCAACACCTTGAAAAAGGACTTGGTATCCTAGGACTAGGTGGTTCCTAGTGAGATCAAGTAGGTGGGTCATACTTCTATGGATTTCGGTATCTACTCTACACTTACCCATCAGGTGGTGTTTTCAGTGGATGGCTTATCAGCGATCTTGTACTCCCTTTTGTTTGTAGTTTTCTTTTGTTGGGGTTGTATTCTAGCCCATTTACTTTTAATTCGTATTGTACTCATAGTAGTTGTCTTGTGATAATTTTGGTTTACTTAGTGTTTAACTTTCCTTAGTTTGTGTTGTGTGCATGTGTACAGGTTAAATTCAGTACCTTCCCTTTTTTGGATATGCCTTTTCGGTGCTAGTCGCCAACCATTGTCCTATAGAAGGCGGGCTTGGGGTAGTCATGGTACAAGCTCTGGGGGATGGGACATCACAGATCATGAATGGTGTAAAATACCACCTTCCACAGCAGTGGAAGAATTTAACATTGGAAATGGTAGTATCATTCCACTACCTAGCAATGGTAGCACCATTCCACTACCCAAAAATGGTAGCTCATATTTATGGTTCATTTATAGTGTTTCTCCTTCATCCTCTCCTAGTCATATTGGGTACATCTTATTCATGTAGTCAAAATTCATCAAGAGAAACGTAACCATTTTCCTCCATAGCCACATATTCTAGAGTTGCATATTGGTTACTGGCATTCGAAACTCCTATATGGAACATAAATAACACCGTGGTATAGTGGAGAGTTTTGAGAATCCTCATATGAGTCATGTTACCTTCACATTGGATGGATAGGGATCAATTATCTATATTTATTCATTTTTTATGAATGTGGGAGTCGCTAAGATCATCTGAGGTCCCTAAGATCATCCATGGAGACACCAGGCTTCAATAGTGAAAATCGGCTCAAACCCAAGATTTCTTGGAGGAATTCATATAATTTTTGGTGAGTTGTAGTGGCGGTCAAGAAAAATCAAGCAATGGAGGTGGTGTCTCAAGTGTTTATGAGCATAAGGGTTCCATGTCCAGTGTAAAATAGTTGTATTTGAATTAGTAATGAATAATATCCATGAAACTGAGTCCTAAATCAGATTTGATCATGTTTGAGATCTTGAAAATAATACAACTTGCAACATATATGGTTCAGATGCCTACTACAAGGATGTTATCCTATATACACTACACCCACATATAAATGGGTTGTACCTCCTCACATAGCTCACATAGTCATTGGCCCACATGCTACATGGGATCCTCCCCATGTGGCATGCGCACTCCTTCCACCTGAGCAGGCCCTCCTGATGATTTTCTAGGCTGGTCAACTCCATCATGGATCTAGTTATGTAGATTAAATCCATTGGTTGAGGGATATCTCATGATTGGATTTTTTTTTACCTTCAAAAATATTAAACAATTATAAATATTTCAAACAATAATTTCATAAATAAATTCAAAATAAAAAATTCTTCATTTTTTATCCATTTAAAACTATTTTAATTCCTCAATTTCAGATTCCCATATTTTAAATAATCAATTAATTTCATGGGAATATTCATTTAAATTAATAAAAAATCATTATTATTTGTTTAAAATTATGCATGAAAATATGTGTGCATCATGAATATTAAATGAATTTCCTTCATGAATAATAAATTCATATGTTTGAATTTTTTGGGTGATTAAATATTCATTTGGATGGTGATAAAACATTGGTTTTTGTGATTATATCACAATTAAAAGTAAAATTTGGGCTTATTGTTCAGATTATTGGCCAAATTAAATAATTTGTGAGAGTTATTTTGAATCCATTGGAAGTAGAGGATTTTTAATGAGATGGTAAACATGAATTTCATGTTAGAGATGTGCAAAAAGATCCACCACAGGTGGAATTTTGGTGCCATGCTTCTAAATATTCTCCTAAAAATTATATTCGATTGGTTTTAATTGTTCATAGGCAATTTAAAAATGTTTTATGATCATTTATAGGGTTAAAATTCAACTTTATTTTCATAAAATTGTTCATTTTTTGTTAAGATTTATTAACAAAGGGTTACTAGTAAGCTAAATTCATATATATATTTTGGAGAAATTTCTTTAAGATATATCCATTATTTATTAGATAATGAATTGGGTTTTTTATATTTTTTATGGAAATAGGAGATCAATTATCAAAATCAGAGTTGTTGTAATTTTAGAAGTTTCATATATTACACGTCGTGAAACATTTTCATGACATGAATTCCTCGAAGCACAGGACACCTGAAGACTGAAGAAAAACCTGTGAAACTAATACAAGTCACGAATCCTCCAAGGATAAGAAATAAAAAATGTGAATTTCTTACATGACATGAAATTTTTGAATTCTAAACCCACCAAAGATTCAAGTCATGAAATCCATGAGATATAGTATATCAAGATATTTTTTGGTATCTGAGTACACAAGGTGAATTTACCTTACACATCATGAAAATTTTGAGGTATAATTCATTTAAATAAATATACAAGGTGAAACTATTACTTTTAATGAGATTATCATGCATATATATTCTAGTGTTGATGTAGGAAAGGGGTATGAATGAACTTTATTTATTTCATCCATTCTTTCTTCTTCACGCCTTTCTGATCTTATTTTATTCCATTTTCTTTCCTTCTTTTCTATTCTTTTTTTGTTTTTCATCATTCCAAAGTCCTATGTATTGTTCATTCTCATCCCAAATACTTTCAATTACAATTCCTAATTTTATACTCAGTTTTTGTGTTTCCTTTATTGTTTCTTCATTCATTTAAGTGTGTTGATTGATTTTAAATTTGTTTTAATCATGGATTGTTTTAATATGAATCATTTAATTAATATTTCAAGCATATTTCCAATTTCTCTTTAATATCATACCATCATTATCATGTGTGACTATTTTTATAGGGTTAGGGGTTTATAGTAGGGTTGGAATAAACTTAATGAATCCTTAAATCAAAACCTGGGTAACCCTTTGGTGAGTAATTAGGTTAGTAATTCTTGTTAATCGTATTCTTTTGTATAACCCTAATTTGGGGAATTTCAATCGAAGGACCCTGGTCTAATTAAAGTTGAGAAGGTTAGTACCAATAGCTTGTATCATTTTTTTCCTTATAATCTAATCCATATGCATCTTGGTTATTGACTACCTCTATACCAAAGAGTATATTCCATCTTAGGAAGATCAAATTGATTTGACCAAAACCAATTGATGACATCATTACAACTTTCCAGCTTAAGTCATAGGAATATCCTAAGCTAGATTTAGGAATACCTTTTTCCTAAGCCCTAAAATTGACCACGATCCCTCCCTATTGAATTAAAACCAAACTATGTAATCCTTATATATCCAAACCTACAAGAGTCACGTGATGAATCCATTTATCATATTTTAATCGCTAGGTTTCCAAATTTTTCAACTTGTCTATGTTGGTTTGACCCCATTCTACCACTATGTTATACCCTTGTAGCTAGTGTAGTTTTGGACTTTATAAATCTATAATTTGATCAATTCCCATTCATAATCAAAAAGTTTGTGTGATATTGTCAAATTTTGGCATCATTATTGAGGAACAGATATTTCTTAGGAACATTGACCTTCAGTGTGAACCAATGATTACTTAACAACCTCTTTTAACTTTCCCATTTCTTATTAAAATTTTCTCATATAGACTTACACTTGTGTCCACCTTTTTGTCTAGTTCATGCACTAAGACCCTTTGACTCATTCAAGGATCCTTTACACTCATGGACTTTTTTATTTTGATCTCAAGATTGGTAGATACATGTCTGTATGACATCACTCTATTATGGATGATTGAAATAATATTGAACTATTTAAAGCTCAAAATCTTAAATATGTGCACCTGAACATCAGGGATAGTGACTAGCACTACAACAGTGCACTATTATGGACTATGATTTTCCATCTATTTGTGGTGTTGTTCCCAGCATCATTCATCCTCTTGTCAAGGCATGTACTTTTGAAATTAATCCTAGACTCATTCAAATGATCCAAAAGTAGGTAAAATTTTATAGACTTCATATAAAATATCCACATGATCATATTTCAAGTTTTCTAGAATTTGTGACACCTTTCAAAGTCAAGGTGTGACATTTGATGTGATCAGACATAGAGTTTTCCATTTTTCCTTGTATGATGGTGCCAAGAATTGGCTCAAAAGAAAAGATCCCAAGTCAATTATGACTTGGGATTATTTAGTCAATAAATTTTTAAATAAATATTTCCCACCAATAGAAACATGGAAACTCCAAAAAGAGATCTATAACTTTACCCATGTAGATGGAGAATCAGTTTGGGAAGCTTGGGATCAATTCAAAGATCTGACCTAAAATTTCCCAAATCATAGACTTTATGTGTGACTACATCTTAAAACATTTTTACAAGGACTTCAACCATCTTCATGTATTATAGTGGGAATTACTTCTAATGATTCACTTATGCTGAAAACACAAAAAATTGGAAAACAAACTTTTAGATAAAATATCCCACAATTCTAGTTTTTGGTAGAGTGATCAAGGACCATCTCAATGAAAATTTCACCAGGTTTAAGAGAATAACCTCTTTTTGACCCAATTTTAATCCCTCACAAAGAAGTTATAATATTTTTATATACCTTCTCTACCACTATCACATTCTACCCCTATTATGGAAATTCATATTTTTGAAATGTATGGAGGCCTACACCCAAACCAGGAATATAGAGCAGGAATGGAAGAACCCCAAAATTAGTATTTTAATTAGAAAAATTACAATAAATAGAACCAACAATTTCAAAAACCCCAGATATACCGGTAGCTATATTATCAAAAAATACATGATCAACCATCACATAAAACTAATCAAGGTTACTAATAATATAGGAGTGGTAAAAAACTACCATATAATCAGGGATCCCCTGGTTACCCACCTTATAATCTAGCTTCTTAACCTCAATAAAAATCTCCTCAAAAACCTTTTCCCCTTAGGCCCCAGCAAATTTCCACCACAAAAATAGTTTCATCAAGCTCTACTAAGGCTTCCACAACAAGACCAATCATAATAATAAAGTCTTGAAAACCCAGTAACCACATTTTTCAGAAGGTGGATCTGAGGATGACCACCCAAGATACTGAGATACAAAATCAATGGTCTCCCCTTCAAAATCATAAGCACCAAGTGGGACAAATATCAAAAACTCTATTATACTGATTACAAGGTATGTTTCCCAATAATACCGAGACAAAAATGAGAGAGGTGGAAAATTTTGTAGTCCTTAGGTGTTGTAAAACATTGAATTTTCAAAAACCATGCAAAGTCAAGGAAAAAATCTATAAGAACATGAAATATGTGTAACAATCATCAATAAAGATAGTGATGATAGCAGACATAAAGCTGGTTAATAATGAAATCTATAACTGGATCTAAATGAAGAAGATTTTATACAATAGTATCCTAAAAAAGATATTTATGTAGCAACTACACTATACAAACCCCCTTTTCCCTTTCCAAAGATAATGAGACAAGACTAGATAAACGGGAAATACAAAAAGTTTTTAAATATGTTTAAGTATTTACACATCTATATCCCCTTTACATAGGTCATCGATCAGATTCCTACTTATATAGAATTATTAAAGTATTTTCTATCTAATAAAATAAAATTGAAATGCCTAGGATTCATCCCCTTAAAATAATAATTATCCATAGTCATTCAATGGAAGCTCACATCAAAGATAAGAGACCCCAAAATCTTCTTGATTCCCTTCTCTATTAGAACATGAAAATTTATAACAGCCTTATGCGACCATTTTTTAAGTATTAATATTATATAGTGTATTAAAAAAATTTGGGCCTGAATATTTAAAACCAAAAAAATCACTTCAACTAGATGACTGGTCAATCAAGTACTCTTGAGGACTTCTCTATGACATTTAAGTCAAGGTTAGTAACTTCATTTTTCTATTGATTTCCATATCTTGGATATGGAGGAAGAAGACAATGTCTCCATCATTATAGGGAGTCCATTCCTCACAAATTAAAAGGAATTGATTGATATAAATCAATGAAAGATTATTTTTAGATTTGGTTATGAACAAGTAGTGTTTAGTTTAGTGAAAGCTTCTAGACAAAGTGGTGATTAATTTGATTGTCAAGCCATCCTTATGACTGATGAGAAATATGATTACATGACTATAGATGATGATAGAGATATCATGTCTCCTGATGAAGATGATTATAGTAATTATAAACATGTTAATTACATTGAACCTTTGATGAGGTATACCATTCCACCATTTTTACCACCAGTCATCAAGTCACTAGAGTAATAATTGAATCCTCTACCAGACACGCTAAAGTAATAATTCTTAGAAAATGGAACCGCACTACCAGTTATCATTAGTTCATATTTCAATCAAGAACAAGAATAAAAACTAATTGAAGTCATGAAAGGAATAAAAACACAATTTCCTGGGGTGTGGCTAGAATTTAGGGGGTCAGCCCCACAATTTGAACCCACATAATTTTGTTAGAGGAAGGTTATAAACCAAAACATCAACCCCAAAGATGACTCACTCCACTAATGAAATAATTAGTCAATAAGGAAGTATCTAAGCCTCTTAATGTTGGATTAATATTTTCCATCTCTAATAGTGAGTGGTTGAGTCCACTTTAATTCATCCCTATGAATGGTGGCTTCACTGTTATTAAAAACAATAAAGATAAGTTAATCTCAACTTAAACCATTATTGGATGGATAATATGTTCTAGCTATAGAAATCTCAACACAGTGACTCTAAAAGACTATTTTACACTCCCATCCATGGATCCAATGCTGGAGAGACCAGCTATACATGAATTCTATTATTTTTTGGATGGATATTCTGAATACAATCAAATAGTAGTGGACCTAGAATATTTTTCAAAAACCACATTCACATGTCCTTTTGGAACCCTCTCATATCAAAGGATGTAATTTGGAATGTAAAATTCATTGGAAAAATTTCAATGGTGCATGACATACATTTTCCATGATATAGAGGATGAATTTATAGAGATTTTTAGGGTTGATTTCTTAGTATACATAAAATCTTTCCGGGTTTTCCTTAGTATTCTAGATTTTGTTCTATAACACTATGAATAGAATTTCTTACTACTAAACTAGAAAAAATTTCTTTTTATGGTAAAATTGGAATATTCCTAGAACATAAAATATCAAAGCATGCATGGAATTTGATCTGAAAAAAAATAAGGTGATTAAATATTTACATAAACCCACAACAGTGAAAGGTATAAGGAGTTTTTTGAGCCATACATGGTTTTATCATCACTTCCTCCAAGATTTTTCAAGAATATCCCACCCAGTAACACACTTGATGTCTAATGATAATCCTTTCAATTTCACTGAATAGTTTCAGTAAGAATTCAACACTCTAAAAAATATCATGGAGTCCACTCCTTTCATATTATCAACTAAATAGGATAAGGACTTTTGATTTATGTGTGATGCTAGTGATTTCTATGTGGGAACTATTTTAAAATAAGAGGATGGACACATCATCCACCTCATATATTATGTAATTGATACCATAAATTAATATTATGTCAATTATACAACCATATATAAGGATCTGTTGGAAGTGGTCTTTTCCTTTGAAATATTTTGATCATACCTTGTGCTTTACAAAGTGGTGGTGTATAAAGATCATGTAGCACTAAAATACCTATTGATAAAAAAATTATGCCAAACCACATCTAATACGATGGATACTATTAAAATAATTTGAAATATTTATAAAATACACAAAAGGGACTAGAAATTTCATTACTAACCACTTATCTAGACTTCCACTGCCTGATTTTGAGAGTGATTAAAATATGAGTATTGAGGAAGATTTTTCTAATAAAATATTTTTCAATATAAATATAAAATCATGACCATTGTTTTCTATTATTATGAACTATCTTACCATGGGATTTATTTACCCACACTTCTCCTATAAATTTAGGAAGAAGTTCTTATTCGATGCTTTATGTTATTACTAGGATAAACCACTATTATTTAAGAGTTGTGATGATGGATTGATGCGATGTTTCATCCCATAGGATGGAATTCAAAGAGTGATCAAAATTTTTCACACATAACCAATAGGAGGACATCATAGGCCTGAACATATCATGTTTAGGATCCTAAAAAGTGGAATATTCTATCCCACACTCTATACGGATGTGAGGAGATTTGTATAGAGTTATGATCGATTCCAATGGAGATGCACTATTAGAAAATGATATGAAATTCCCCAAAACCCTATCCTTGAAGTAGAAATATTCTATGTATTGTTAATTAATTTCATGGGACCATTCTATGATTCTTGTGGGAAGTATTAAATCCTAGTCAGTATGACTATGTTTCAAAGTGGGTAGATGCTGAATCCACTACCCATGACACATCCAAGGTGTTCATGATTTTTGTGCGAAAAAAAATTTTCTCTATATTTTTATTTCCCCAATTACTCATTGGTGATCAGGGAATACACTTTATAAATAATTACATTAAAGGATTACTTGGAAAATATGGAATTCAATAAAACACTAGAACACCCTACCACCCATATACAAGTGTGAAAGTTGAATTATCAAATAAATATATTAAACAAATCATATAAAAGGTTGTGGGTATAAGTAAGAAATATTGGATTCTTAAATTGGATGACACAATTTGGGTGTATCATACGACTTATAGAACTCCAATTGGAACTTCTCTATTCTAACTTGTTTATGGGAAACCCTATCTCTTTTCAATCAAACTAGAACATCGATTATAATGGAAAATTAAAAACTAATATTTGATACCCAAAAATATATAAAACAAATAATGCGACAAATTAATGATCTAGAATACATTTTAAGGGATGTTTATGAAAATTCCGGAATTTATAAAGAAAAAACAAAGAAATTTCATGAACAACACATTTTATGGCGGGTCTTCACACTAAAGGACAATGTTCTACTCTTTAATTCTCATTTCAAGCTATTCCATGGGAAACTGAAATCTTAATGGCCTGTTCCTTCTAATGTTGTCAAAATTTTCCATTATGGGGTGATTTAAATCCAAATAGGTGAAGGAACACCCTTTAATTTCAATGAGAAAATATTAAGATTTTATAAAGAAACATTTCAATAAGAGTGTGTTCTTTCATTAAAATTTATTTGACTCAAATCCGGTATAGCTACCAACGTTAATGAAGTGCTGACATAGAGGAAAACCAAGATAGATTCCATAGGTAATAGTAGGTTTTATGATGTTTAGGATGGTTTGACAATGCTAGTAGTAGTTTAGAGGCTCTTTTCCAAAAGTTGTGCAAATGGGATAATTCATGTCTTGTAAAATTTACACAATGTGTATATTTCAGGGTTAGGAAAAACAATTCCCTTGTTTCACACATCATGAATAGGATACACAACATGAAAATAGTGGCCCATATTTATAAGCAGTGTTTCTAAGGCTCATGGGATCCTGTACGATCCCACCCCCTCTAACCATCACCCCCACCAACTCTCTTATATGATCTCCCCAAGCATCCTTCTACCTTATTCCCCTTCTTCCTATACTAGTTAAACCTTGAGGCTATCCACTCTATTCCATGACTATTTTTTCTAATTTCCATGGACAGAAAAAAGATCATAGGTCCTATATCATCAAAAATAGAATCAAAATACAATTATTAGCCTCCACCTAAGTATTTGGTGTTAGATCCTCCACCACCACCTATAGATCCATCCCAACCTTCATCCCCATCTATTTATGTCATCTAACAGCCTCTGACCATTCCCACTCCTCTTATAAAAAGTGGCAAGGTGTTTCCCAGCACCTTCACATGCACCCTTTCCTCTACTTTTCTGAGCCTAAACAGTAAGTTTTCTTGGTCTTTCCTCAGCTCAGTCCCATAAGGACCAAAAAACCCTCAATCTTGTTGTCCTGGAGTTAATTCTCATACATGAGGAGGTCCTGGAGCTCATTGAAAAATTCACCTATAGAGCATTATGGAGGTACATGAGGATATGTACTGGGATCTATTCATGGAGTCATTGACCACATTAGAGCTCTAAGTTACAAATATCACCTTCCATCTCAGGATAATACCATGGGATTTGACACTTAGAGAGTTTAGCATGGGGATAGGTATTTGTACCACTAATTTCATTACTTCTCTTTCTTATACAAACTTACAGAGTGATTCGAACAAGTAAGACACTCTAAAGAGCTATGCTTTGATATCCCATGACCTCCATAGCTTTCATGATCCAAGAATAGTGAAGAGCACCCAACTGTATAGTGCCACCTTATGAATAGTGCATCTGTATTTCTCCCATGCTTGGTTGGCCTAAGGAGATGTGCACGGGAGTATCGATCGGATAGAGGTGATCATTTTGGACTCTTCCATGGGGTTCCTTTCCATCAATAAGGATTGGAAGTTCTCACTCCACTATAAGGCCAATGATAGGAGGGATAATGGAACCTCGATGGGGGGCAGCTTCATCACTCATCTTTCACATCATCTCAACATTTTCAATGTCACTCGTCCCCTTTCCTCTTTGGGGAATATAGAGCCCATTGATCCCATATTTCTCTAGAATATAGGTATTCTTTTAAATATAGGGTCTCTACACTTGGGACCCTGAGTATGTTATAGTGTCTAATGGGTAGTTATCTCCTCGGGATCCTACCCCTAAGTCTACTAACCCAGCTTCCACCCATGCCACCCCCACCACTGCTCTTACTCTATCTCCTCTAGATTCTACCACTACGCCACCCCTTTTTGAGTTTTTACCTACCCTACCATTTTCCTATGACATCTGGGATGTTCTCTAGTGTATTCCGGAGAACCCAAGATGGATTTTCCTTCATTTAAGCATCCCTTAGGAACATTTATTCCAATTTACCACTAATTTACCACCACCAGTCTTTGCCTCTACCCACCCACTACCTTCTACCATAAACCCAACTTCATCCTCCATTCCCTCCCCATCGTTCACCCATGTTGACCTTCCCCCAGAGCATACAGGCCTTGCTACTGAGTAAGAGTCTTTCATAGAGCAAGATCAATAGTGAAAGGGACATGCCTTACCTTCCATATATTAAGTTCCCTTCATTGATCCATCTTCCAGAAATTTGGCCCCTATAAAAAACAGTACCTTCCATCCACCTGGGAAGACTGATCCCACTGCCAACACTGTGATACCTTTTATGGCAGTCAGTCCACCTACCTCAACCTAGATAGTTTCCATAGACATTGCGATATAGATTCATACACCCACTATTTAGGATGGGACATATTATGCTAATAGTGGAAATTCTGTCCATATTGTTTAGTTTTTTCCATGTATAACTCTCCCCAAATATATTTTGTTTTGAGTTTTTTGTACTTTTTATTCCCTATTCCCAGTTGTATCAATTATTTTATCTAATTTACATGATATTATTTTTGACTTCATATATTTCTTACATTCTCATTCTTACTTATTCATTTATTTAGTTATGTCTCAATATACTACATCTTCCATGGTTAGGTATTTCCTCAAGTGTCGGACATACAAGGATGGCTCCAAAAGATCCTTCTTTTTACTATATTGGAGTCCCCTCCACGGACCACACAGATGCTCTAGCTACCACATGAGATCATTAGTTGAACCATTCCTGATGTGGTAAACCCCACCAATTGCCCCTATGATATTGAGAACATATTTTCTCATTCCTATAAGAGGAAGATGATAGATGAGAAAATGGACCCCTCCACTTGATCCTTGTCCATCTATCTGGATAAAGATTTTTTGTTAGTGCTTTATAGGATGAAACCCATATTAGTTTTTTTCTAATTCATTAGGATTTTTCATTTGTTTTTATCTAATTTTGTTAAAAAAATATTTATTCATTATAATATTCTCTTATCACTGTTATATGCACTTCTCGTCATTTCTAACTATTATGTCCACCTGCAACCTTGCTGATTTCATTTTAGTCATATTCTTTATGTTGATTAATTATCTTTTGAAGGTATATTTATTTCTAAATTTTTTTTAGGAATCTAAGTGTGCCTTCAATATCCATCATTTTCCCCCATGGAATGACCTTCATTACTAGGATCTCTTCATTCCCTACATTAAATTCATAATTTTCATCTCCAATCTATATATGCTATTCTAGATTTCCCTCCCACATCACTTTACAAAATAGTATAGATTCAGTTTCATTTTAAGTGTTGTGGTGACATTATTAATATTTATTATGTTTACACCTAGATAATTTTTTGTTTTCATTAGTCTAGGAGAAATTTTCCATTAAAATAATTCTTTAACTTGGAATCACATTACATTCATTTATATAAAATAAAAAGTTTGGTTGGAAAATGTTGAATTTTATTTTTATTCCTTCTAATAATTTAAACATGATTTTTTAGTTGAGTAATTTACTTTTGTTTCTTGTTTTTTTCAATTTCATTAGATTGAATTATTACTGGTTGTTATGCCCTGATTGATTTCCCTAGTTTTTTATTCCTATTCCTAAAAGGATTTTGGACCTCTATTGTCATATTATTTTAGAATAATATTTATTAATATATAATTGTGGCATATAAACCTATCAAAACATTCATTGGAATATTATCGAGGCTATAACTGGATAAATACCATATTAAAATGATTGTGTAAATATTTATTGGGCCATCTATCCTGAAATATTCTTGTACATTTATCCTTATTAGACCTATATAATCCATGAATGAACTTGTTTGGATTGATCTACATTACAATCCCATTTTATCCCTTTATACTGTAACACCCCAAACTTCTACGGTACGCTTCTCTTTGAATAACGCAATAGCGTGTGTTGTACGCAACATCGAGTTCTAACACACCACAACCAATCAAACTAGTCGTTATGAATAGTACTACCCACTTTTTGAAATTTATAAATTTTATTTTTCAAAATGGACTTCATTTTTGGATTTGGAATATCGAAATTAGCCTAGGGTGAATTTTTGGTATTTTTCTGAAAAACATCATTTTTTTGATGAATAGTGAAACCACTAAGTGGTAGTTAAAAAACTGAATTTTTCATAAAACTTAATTTTACCGCTTCTGTGAGTGGAATTTCGAAAATCCGATACACACGGTTAATATCAAGGACTAAAATTTTGTTCATTGAGACGAAAATAATTTTTGGTGAATAGTAACTTTTTACTTTTATTTACCACGGTTAAAAGAAAATAGGGTAATTAAGGGTAAAAATGATATTAATATTACCCTAACACATGTACTAATTTTATTGGATAAGCTTAATTCAACCAAAAATAACCTTAGGAATAAAATATTATCATTTAGGTCTACTTGGATTAGATCAGGACATTTATTATTATTTAATTCAAAGAAGAGTTAAAAGAGTTAAAATCAAAGTTTATTTACTAAATCATTTTTAATATAAGGTTATACATAAGATAAATTCTATTGTAAATATTCATTAGAAATATAAAACGATTTCCTACATAATAGTATTTTATTTATAATTTTTAGACATTAAATAATTTAATTTATTTATGACCCAATGATGATGCAGTAATTACCATATTAGTGAAAAATTAAAATAATTGATATTATAAATACCCAAATAAATATAATTTGAGACTTTTTATGAATTAAACTAATTTTCTAGGTTAATATGACATGTTAGGAATGATTTAATTAACTTTCTTCGAAGTAATAATTCTTTTATTATTTTCACAAAAATCAATTTTCCAAATAGTGTCAAAATTGACATAAAAGAGTTTTTAAAACAAATATTATATTATTAATTAATATTCAATTACTAAAAATCTAAGGTTCGGCCAAGAGACTTATATCATGATATTTGTATCATTAATGGACCATTGGGTGTCTCTTGGAGGTATATATTAAGTTTATTAACTATATAATATAAAAATACAAAGTGACATGGTAAGTGTCAAACTAATTAACTAAGAGTTAAAACTAAAAGATAAGGTTAATATAATGACCCAAACCTGTCTAAATTCTATTGGTTGGATGGTTTTCGACCCATCCCCACCTTAAACTTTAGATAATATACTTTGGAGCAATTAGAAACAGAATATGAATTTATTATAAAATAATATTTCTAGCTTTTCCAAAGGTGCCCCTCACCCTCTTATAAAAGGGCACTCCCCCTTCTCATTAACTCACACATTCAAATCCATTTGGCTTGGACAAAATCTGCCCAAATACTCTCTCAACTTCCCTCACTTAATCCTAGAGGCCTTACTTTAGTCATAAAGACAACATAAGGATCCCTTTTGATCAAATCAAAAGGAAGAACCCGAAGAAAAGGTAATGATTTCACCACCGTTTTTCAAGTTCCTTTCTTCTTCCACTTCTTCCTTATTTGTTATTACCATTCTAAAATAACAACTCAAGTATCTTAAAATACTGTGATGTTATTATAAATATGTTACACCCATATTCAGTATTCTATCCATCCTTTGAATAACATGTCATCATACGTGCGTACGTACGGCTTACCGTCTCCACGTCGTGGTGTAATTGTTATTCAATAAAATATTTTTTGGATGGGTATAATAATGTTGTGTAATTCATGAAAATAATTAATATAACATGATAATTATTCTGTATATATGATATACCATCCAATTATATATTATTTTAATATCAAAAGAATGATATTGTCGCTCGTGCGTACGTACGGACTATCGTCTCCACGAACGCGATGAGATTCATTCTCCATCGTATCCATTCAAGTATAGTTCTCATTTGATGATTAATAATAGTATCTAAGGACTTTATATCATTCTGGATATGATTAATATTCAACCTATCCATGAAAAAAACAGCTTATGTAACAAAACATATAAAATAAAATGAGTAAGTTAACACCCGAAACAACAATAATTCTAAAATATTATTAACAAAGCAATGTTAAAAGATCATATATGATATCATATTAATATATATGATTCTTGTATAATTTAATAACAATTATTTCACCATTATACAGGAGGATAACCTACCCCAACCAAGGAAAAGTACAAGGTAAGGGTTTATTTCGCAATCTATTCATTATCCGAGGTTGTTTATACGTAATAATCTACTAGGATCTCTTTATCATCCACATCCATGTTTCTTTAAAATGTATTTCAAAAAAATTACTATTTATAAGAATATGGGTTAAAGTCATTTATACCCTTTTTTGACTTTTTATAAGAGGTTTATAAAGGAATCATTCCGTCGTTTTCCAAACAAGGTTCTTTTTAACCTTTTCGATATAATTAAGGTAAGAATGTTTTTTTAACATATACGGCGGGTGCAGATATTTTCTGCCATTATAAAATCTTCGAAGATTCCCTTACATGCTTTTAAGAATATTTTCAAAGAAAATGTTTTATTTAATAAATATATGACTCTTAAATGATTTCAAAATAAAAAGAGATATTTCTCTAAAAAGAGTTTTGATTTCATCTATGTCAACATCCTTTGATGGATTTTACGCTTATTTGAAGTTGATTTATTATGATACAAAACTTCTATATTGTATTGAAGGTTTTGTGATATGTATGATTGTGGATGTGTTATTTATATACCATTCATGGTTTATATATGAATTATTTACATTTCGTATGCTAGTTTTATTACGAATGTGTATGTTATGTTTAAACCTTTTCATATGGGAATGCATTGGACCTAATATGTGACGGGTGGAGCCCGCTATATCTCCTCGATGCATCGGTAGGTCTCATGAGACAAACTAGTGTCTTGGAATAAGGCCTTGACAAAATCTTATTTGTATTATTGGCACGAGACCTTGGCTATGTGGTTATGATAGTCTGGCATTATGCATTCCATCATTATGAAAGTGGTTATTCATATTTCATGTGATTATTTGATTAGTAGAATATCCATGTGAATAAATAAATGGAATTATTTCATTTTATTTTTTCCATACTATTTTGAAGTTCAAGTTTAAAAGGCTTTTTTTAGTTATACATCGCCTTAAATGTTTATTCTTATTTATGAAAGTTTCCTCCATATTGTTATCCTTACGGGGCATTTGAGCTCACCCCTTTTCTTTGTTTTATTTTTCCCAGGATGTGAAGAAGTAATTTATGAATGACCTGCAGGGATAGTATGAGGGGATAAGAGTGTGGACTATGGAGACTATATTGTTGTAGTTTTCATTTTATTATGTAATGTAAAACTTTATGAATGTATCTACTGTTTCCAAGGCTACTAAACTAATCAGTCTTTCGAGATTTGATCTTTCTTTCGATCATGCCAATGTTATGTAATAATGCACCGACTCTAGGTAACTGGGGTCGGGGCGTTACAGTTGGTATCAGAGGAAGTTTAGTACAAACCTTGGAAGCTAGATTTAGATAAAATCTGATTAGAGCACATAGATTTAAGATGTACTTTGAGGATTAGTATAGAATAACTTCCTTGAATTTTGGTATTGTATAGATTTTGTGAGTTTTCCGAGAAATACATCCCTGTCTGGATATGAGCAGGTAGAGGAGGCTCTGGCACAGATGTACCTAGGGGTAAAACCCAAAAACGCCGCTTTGAGCTAGACTCGAATGGGAACTGGTGCACGACAACGGGCCTTGCTGCACTCTGGGTTACGACACTCCCGGGTGATATGCTTAGGATAACTCTCATTTTCTTTACAAATAATTATGAAGGGTTTATGAGTATATAATTCCTCAAAGGAGACATTTTTATGATTATGGATTATATCCATAAATAGTTCAATTTATGTTAAGTGTTTTATAAGTATGGAATTATGTATTTTGATTCATAAACTGGTCTAGTTTATGCCATTGTTTAGAAATGGTGCCTAGTGGAAGAAATGGAAACGGTATCAATGCACGCACTCCATGTAGGGATTTCACTCATGCTCAAGATAATTATAGTGGAGATGGTGATCCAACTGGTGCCGATCAGCTAATCACCATACTGGGACAACTCACTCAGGTTATGAATAATTACCTTACCCGTATGGAGCACCCTAATCCACAGCGTGCAGGATCAATGTTAGATCGCTTCATGAGGCAACAAACACCAACATTCAATGGGAGTACAAATCCCTTAGTAGCTGAGCAATGGATAAATTCCCTAGAGAAAATATTTCAGTCTTTGGGGAGTAGTGAAAGGGAAAAAGTTATCATGGCAGTTTACCGCCTCACTGGAGATGCTGATCAATGGTGGTCACTGATTCAAAACGTGAAGGAAGATGATGAAGTATCAAATATGGAATGGATGGAGTTAAAAGATCTATTTTTAAAAAAATAATTTCTTCGTGACCATCGAGCAGATATGGAAAGGCAATTTCTTAGTCTGAGACAAAAGGAGGATGTGAATGTCGCAAAGTATGAGGCTAACTTTACAAGGTTAGCAAGGTATGCTGGAGATTATATACGTAACCAACGAAGTAATATTGATCGTTTCTTTGATGGGTTAAAACCATTTCTCCATCGATCATTAGTCTCGCAATCCTTCACATCGTACGAATACATTGTCTCATGTGCTATCAAGACAGAGAAGGAATTCTCTAAGTCATATGACTTTAAAGCAAAGAGAATAAGAGATCTACTGATCAATCTGGGAATGGAAATAAAGGGAAGAAGGGAAAATTTGAATATCCATCCTACAGTAAATGTGGGAAGAAACACCCCGGTACTTGCTTAAAAGGAACGGGAGTCTATTACAAGTTTGGTGAAAAAGGCCACCAAGATCGTGATTGCAAGGGGAAGAAGGAAGCTACTGATGTCCAATGCTACAATTATAGGGAGATGGGACATTATGAAAATGAATGTCCTAAGCATCAGGGGAACTTACCTCAGAAAAGGCCAAGGGATCAAGGCCAAGCTTATGTTATCACTACTGCTGAGGTAGAAACTCTGAAAGACGTGGTGGCAGGTAATTTAATGGTTTCCTCAAGTTTAGCAAATGCATTATTTGATTCTGGATCATCGCATTATTTCATATCTTCCCAATTTTCTAAGAAAATTAGATATTTCCAATTTGATTTAACAGGAGAGTTTTCAGTTAAAACTCCTAAGGGAAGTATCATTGCAATAATGTTTTGTGAATCAGTCCCCATTAGAGGACATAAATGTTCTTTATCCGCTGATCTCATCGTCATACCTATGATTGAGTTTGATATAATCCTCAATATGGATTGGATTTCGTACCATGATGCGAAGATTTATTTTAAGAAGGAGGTTACGATTTTTGATGATGATGATAAGGAACACCTTATCTTTAGAGAAGAATCGTCACCACCTAATTCTTATCTAGATCCATCCCCAGTAGCTCAACTAAATTCAATTATTGGGGAGGAAGAGGATGAAATTACAGTGGGTGAGGAAAGTAATTTTCAAATAGAGGATGTACCTGTTGTGAAATAATATGTAGATGTGTTTCCGGAAGATTTACCTAGACATCCTCCAGAACAAGAAGTTGAGTTTTCCATTGATTTAATTCCTGGATCAAGGCCTATATCAAATACCCCTTATAGAATGGCCACTATAGAATTATTTGAACTAAAAAAACAACTATAGTAATTTAGTAATAAGGTATTTATTCTCCCTAGTGTTTCTCCATGGGGAGCCCCTGTTCTTTTTGTTAAAAAGAAAGATGGATCTATGAGGTTATGTATCGACTACAGGGAGATCAATGCTATAAAAATAAAGAACAAGTATCCCATACCTCGCATTGATGATTTATTTGACCAACTGCATGGAGCTCAATACTTTTCAAAGATTGACCTTCGATCTGGATACCATCAGTTGTGTGTGAAGAAGGAAGACATTTCAAAGACAGCATTTCAAACCAGGTACGGGCATTACGAGTTTACAGTAATGCCTTTTGGATTGACTAATGAACCCTCTGTATTCATGGATCTGATGAATAGAGTTTTCAAGGAATATCTCGATGAATTTGTGATGGTATTTATTGATGATAACTTGGTATACTCCAAAAGCTATGAAGATCATGAAAATCACTTGCGCATTATCCTGAAGAATCTGAGAAGACATGAATTATATGGGAAGTTTAGCAAGTGTGAATTCTGGCTTTAGGAGATTTATTTTCTTGGCCATATTGTCTCTAAAGATGGAATCTCTGTTGATCCTTCTAAAACCAAGGCAATCCAATAATGGCCAGCACCTACGAGTATAACTGAGGTACGCAGTTTTATTGGTTTAGTAGGTTATTATCGATGTTTCGTCCAGAATTTTTCTCGGTTGGCTAAGCCATTAATTAAGCTCACACGTAAAGGGGTTAAATTTGTTTGGACAAAAGAGTGTGAAAAATGTTTCAAAGAACTGAAGAGAAGATTAGTCAATGCTCCCATATTGACTCTACCATCGGGTAATGATGGGTTCGTTATTTATAGTGATGCATCGAAGAAAAGACTTGGTTGTGTCCTTATGCAGAATGATAGGTTTATTGCCTATGCATCATGACAGTTGAAAATTCATGAAAAAAACTATCCTACTCATGATCTCGAGTTAGAAGCTGTGATCTTTGCTTTAAAGATATGGAGGCACTACCTCTATGGTGAAAAATGTGAGATTTATACTGATCACAAGAGTTTGAAGTATATTTTCTCACAAAAATAACTCAACATGAGGCAAAGGAGATGTCTAGAATTACTCAAGGATTATGATTTTACGGTACACTACCACCCGGGGAAAGCAAACAAGGTGGAAGATGCTTTGTGTAGAAAATACCATGGAGTTTTGAACAATATGAGAATTGAAATGGATCCAATTTTCATGGATCTAGTGAATATGGACATGGGAATAACCAGGGAAGGTGAAACATCAATGCTTTTTCAAATGGTTTCCAAACCATCTTTACTAGAAAGGATTAAGAGTTCTCAGACTGATGATGAAGAATTTCGAAAGAAGATTAGAGCTGTGAATGATGGAAGATTGAGAGACTTTGTGTATGAAGAAGGAATTTTGAAATTCGGGAAGAGACTTTGTGTTCCCAATATACCTGATCTAAAAAGGGAATTTTTGGATGATGCTCATAGTTCCAATTTCTCTATACACCCTGGAGCACCAAAAGTATAGAGATTTGAAGGAACATTTTTAGTGGGATAACATGAAGAGGTAGATTTCCGATTTTGTGTCAAGATGTATGGTTTGTCAACAAGTGAAAGCTGGAAGGCAACAGCCTGGAGGAGTCATGCAACCTCTTCCCATACTGGAGTGGAAATGGGACAATATTATGATGGTCTTTGTCATGGGGCTACCAAAGACTCCTAGAAGGAACGATGAAATATGGGTCATTGTTGATCGTCTTACCAAGTCAGCACATTTTCTTGCTATAAGGGAAGATTTACCACTTGAAAGACTAGCAAGACTATATATTAATGAAGTTGTGAGACTTCATGGAGTACCCCTATCGATTGTTTCTGATCGTGATCCCCATTTTACTTCAAGATTCTGGAAAAGTCTTTAGAAAGCATTGGATACTAAACTTCATTTGAGCACTGCTTACCACCCTCAAACAGATGGACAATCAGAATGAACTATTCAAACCTTAGAAGACATGTTGACATCCTTCTCACTTGACTTTCAGGGTATGTGGGATCAATATTTACATTTGGTAGAATTTTCCTATAACAATAGATTCTATTCGAGTATTCAGATGGCACCATATGAAGCGTTATACGGAAAGAGATGTCACACACCAACCTCTTGGGATGACGTTGGTGAAAGAAAACTTTTAGGCCCAGAACTGGTGGAGGAAACGATGGAAAAGGTGAAGGTAATCCAAAACCATATCAAAGCAGCTCAAAGTAGGCAGAAGAGATATGCCGATAATCGAAGGATGGATTTGGAATTTCAAGTCAGTGATCATGTTTTCCGAAAGGTATCTCCATGGATGGGAGTCATACGTTTTGGTAAGAAAGGTAAATTTAGTCCCAGGTACATCGGACCTTTCGAAATTCTATAACGAATTGGGGCTATAGCTTACCGATTGTCAATGCCGCCAAGTCTCTCTAAAGTTCACGATGTGTTCCACGTATCTCTGTTGAGGAAATACATGCCTGACCCAATGCATGTATACACCTATGAGGAATTAGAATTGGAACCCGATCTGTCTTATTGCAAAGAGCCTGTCAAGATTCTTGATACGAGAGAACAAGTACTAAGAAACCGGACGACTCGTCTGGTAAAAGTCTTGTGGAGAAACCATAAGCTGGAAGAGGCAACGTGGGAACCCGAGGAACTTATGATGAAGAACCACTCGAGTCTTTTCATGCGGTAGTATTCTAGAAATTTCGAGGATGAAATTATTTGAAGGAGGGGAGAATTTTACACCCCAAGCTTCTACGGTACGCTTCTCTTTGAATAATGCAATAGCGTGTGTTGTACGCAACATCGAGTTCTAACACACCACAACCAATCAAACTAGCTGTTATTAATAGTAATACCCACTTTTTGAAATTTATAAATTTTATTTTTCAAAATAGACTTCGTTTTTGGATTCGGAATATCGAAATTAGCCTAGGGTGAATTTTTGGTATTTTTCTGAAAAACTTCATTTTTTTATGAATAGTGAAACCACTAAGTGATTGTTAAAAAACTAAATTTTTCATAAAACTTAATTTTACCGCTTTTGTGAGTGGAATTTTGAAACTTTGAGATACATGGTTAATATCAAGGACTAAAATGTGGTTCATTGAGATGAAAATAATTTTTGGTGAATAGTAACTTTTTAATTTTATTTACCACGGTTAAAAGTAAATAGGGTAATTAAGGGTAAAAATGATATTAATATTACCCTAACACATGTCCTAATTATATTTTATAAGCATAATTAGACCAAAAACAACCTTATGAATAAAATATTATCATTTAGGTCCACTTGGATTAGATTAGGACATTTATTATTATTTAATTCAAAGAAGAGTTAAAAGAGTTAAAATCAAAGTTTATTTACGAAATCATTTTTAATATAGGGTTATACATAAGATAAATTCGATTGTAAATATTAATTAGAAATATAAACGTATTTCCTAAATAATGGTATTTTATTTATAATTTTTAGACATTAAATAATTTAATTTATTTATGACCCAATGATGATGCAGTAATTACCATATTAGTGAAAAATTAAAATAATTGATATTATAAATATCCAAATAAATATAATTTGAGACTTTCTATGAATTAAACTAATTTTATAGGTTAATATGACATGTTAGGAATGATTCAATTAACTTTATTCTAATTAATAATTCTGTTATGATTTTCACAAAAAATCAATTTTCCAAATAGTGCCAAAATTGACATAAAATAGTTTTTAAAACAAATATTATATTATTAATTGATATTCAATTCCTAAAAATCTAAGGTTCGGCCAAGAGACTTATATCATGATAGTTGTATCATTAATGGACCACTTGGGTCTCTATTGGAGGTATATAGTAAGTTTATTAACTATATGATATAAAAATACAAAGTGACATGGTAAGTGTCAAACTAATTAACTAAGAGTTAAAACTAAAAGATAAGGTTAATATAATGACCCAAACCTATCTAAATTCTATTGGATGGGAGGTTTTCGACCCATACCCACCTTAAACTTTAAATAATCCACTTTGGAGCCATTAGAAACCGAATATTAATTTATTATAAAATAATATTTCAAGCTTTTCCAAAGGTGCCCCCCACCCCTCTTATAAAAGGGAACTCCCCCTTCTCATTAATTCACACCTTAAAAGCCATTTGGATCGGCAAAACTCTGCCCAAATACTCTCTCAACTTCCCTCAATTCATCCTAGAGGCCTTAATTTAGTCATAAAGCCAACCTAAGGAGCCCTTTTGATCAAATCAAAAGGAAGAACTCGAAGAAGAGGTAATGATTTCACCACCCTTTTTCAAGTTCCTTTCTTCTTCAACTTCTTCTTTCTTTGTTATTACCATTATAAAATAATAACTCCAGTATCTTATATATACTATGATGTTATTATAAATATGGTACAACCATATTCAGTATTCTATCCATCCTTTGAATAACATATCACCATACGTGCGTACGTACGGCTTACCGTCTCCACGTCATGGTGTAATTGTTATTCAATAAAATATTATTTGAATGGGTATAATAATGATGTGTAATTCATGTAAATAATAAATATAACATTATAATGATTCTTTATATATGATATACCATCCAATTATATATTATTTTAATGTCAAAATAATGATATTGTTGCTCGTGCGTACGTACGGACTACCGTCTCCACGAACGCGATGAGATTCATTCTCCATCGTATCCATTCAAGTCTAATTCTCATTTGATGATTAATAATAGTATCTAAGGACTTTATATCATTCTGGATATGATTAAGATACAACATATCCATTAAAAACATGTCTTATGTAACAAAACATATAAAATAAAATGAGTAAGTTAACACCTGAAACAACGATAATTCTAAAATATTATTAACCAAGCAATGTTAAAAGATCATATATGATATCATATTAATATATATGATTCTTGTATAATTTAATTACAATTATTTCACCATTATATAGGAGGTTAAACTACCCTAACCAAGTAAAAGTACAAGGTAAGGGTTTATTTCGCAATCTCTTCATCATCTAAGGTTGTTTATATGTAATAATCTACTGGGATCTCTTTATCATCCACATCCATGTTTCTTAAAAATGTATTTCAAAACATTTTTACTATTTATAAGATTATGGTTTAAAGTCATTTATACCCTTGTTTGACTTTTTATAAGAGGTTTATAAAGAAATCTTTCCGTCGTTTTCCAAATAAGGTGCTTTTTAACCTTTTCGACAGAATTAAGGTAAGAATGTTTTTTTTAACTTATACTATAACGACCCATACTTTACATACATTGTTAATACTTCAAAATTGAATCACACTTATTACAACATATGACAAAACCACAAAGGACCGTATAGGTATAGTGTCTTTAGAAATTGGGAAACATAAACAACTGGTTCATAAATCTTCTACAGTGTCTCCCATTTATTTCATCATATCTAGGGTCCCTTTTAGCATATTCTACTTAATATCCATCTTCCTGTCCTGGGGAAAATAAAACATAAAATGGTGAGCTCAAATGCTCAGCAAGGGCAAATAAAGGAAATAAAAATCATATCATATCTTTTTGAAAATCATAACCTGCAAAAGAGATCATAATATCTTAACATGGAACAAATCATAGAAGTGAAAATGAGATCCCCATAATAATAACATGAAACTTGAAACTTTGTGGCATGCACACATAATCATGGAAAATCATTTCTTGTTAGTCATGACTCATTGCCAAGACTATCTTAGTGGACAGAGTCCCTTTCTGAACCGAGTCACCCTCGTTCCAGTCCTGTTTCACTGAACCGGTATAACCTACCGTTCCAGCCATGTCTATCTCATGAGATATAAAATCTTTACCCAATGCATTGGAGGGAGATATAGGTCCCAACCATCTTATAATGATACCATTCTTATGTGTACCACAAAATCTTAAAACATACATCATTGCATAACCCATGTAAATAAAAATGGGAATCTTAAACATTGTGACATCATAAAACAATTCATATAAGATAAAGGAATTCATAAAAATATTTCCATCACAACCTAATCAAATCCATGTAATAATAGGGATAAAAACAGAACCCTTTTATTATCTTAGATGGAAAATAGTTTTGATAAAATACTTGAACTCCATTCTTGAGGAAAATATCCTTTCTACTTCAAAAACATTTTTCCTTTAATAACATGTCATATGACTTTAAAATAAAAGAATTTGATTAAAAATAAACTTGAAAACTTATAAAGGAAGATTCTTGGAAATAATGTTTTAAAAATCCATTCTTGCCATATAAGTTAAAAAACATTCTTCTTGTACTTTTGTCGGAAAAGTCAAAAAGTACCTCGTACGAAAAAACGACAAAAGATTCCTTTCATATTCTTTACTAAAAACTCACCAAAGGGTAAAATTGGATTTAAACTATTGTAAGTGGATGGAAACAATATTACATATTGAGGGAACATGGATGTGGATGATAAAATACACCCCAGTAAATACTTACAAATAAACAATCTCAGATAAAAATGAGATTGTGATATTTCCCTTACCTTAGGTCTGATTTGCTTTGTACGTGTCTGAAGATCCTGTATAATGGTTTAAATAATGTTATTGACTTATTCTAGAATCATACATATTGATATGATATCATATATGGTCATATTCTTAGCTTCTTGTTAGTAATATTTCATTGTTACTTGTTACTCGGGTCTTTATTGCCTTTTGTTCTTATGCGTGTTTTGCCGAATAAATTCTTATTCTTCTTTTAAGGTTATAGATACCTTATATCCAGAATGGTATTATTATAAAATATATCATATTTATTCATTCAATTCATTTATATAATTACTATGTAATGATGATCATGTAGAATGAGTCGCATCACATCGTGGAGGTATTCCGTACGTACGCACGAGTGATGATATCGTTCCTATGATCGTGGAATTGTATTGGAGTATATATATATATTATTTCAGTATCAATATTACTTTATAATAATCATAAATAGTTACTCATTACACCATTATACCCATCCTTGTAAGGTGGTGGTGGAAAATAGATTACACCACGGCGTGGAGACGGTATTCCGTACGTACGCACGCGCGGTGATTTCATTTTTTCGTAGGATGGATAAAAGGTGAATTAGGGTTGTTTCATATTTATAATAACATATCAGTATGTAAGTAATACTGATGTTATTACTTTATCATGAAACAACTAAAGGAGAAGAAGTTGAAGAAGAAGGAAATTGAAAAGATCGGTAATGGATATTACCTCTTCTTTGGAACGCTTCTTTGAATCCTCCACTTAGGGAACTAAGATTGGTCTTTGAAGAAGACCAGGACCTCTAGGATTATTTTAGGGAAGTGGAGAGGAGAAAATGGCAGGGTTTGGCTGAGCTTGAGTGCTCAAATTGGTTTGAGGAGGAGGGGGAGGAGGTGCCCTTTTATAAGGGAGGAGAGGGGCACCTTAGGAATACCTCAAAATATTATTTTATATTAAAGTCAAAATCGGTTTATAATGGTTCCAAAGGGTCTTATTTCGAAGTTAAAGTGGGTATGGGTAGAAATCCTATCAACCAATAAGATTTAGACAAGTTTAGGGTATTATTTTAACCTTATAAATTATATTTAACTCTAAGTTAAATAATTTAACTTTTACCGTGTCTTTTTGTTTTCTTTCACTATATGGTTAATACACTTACTATAACATGCCAAACGAACCCCAAATTGTTTATTATTAATATATATATCATTATCTAAGTCATTTTTCAGAACCTTATATTTTTAGGAATAAAATAACAATTAGTAATATAATATTTTATTTAAAAACTATTTTGTGTCAATTTTGACACTATTTGATATATGATTTTTTTGAAAGTCATAACAGAATTATATGTTCAAACCAAGTTGATTAAATCAACACTAATATATCATAGTAACCTAGAAAATTAGTGGAATTCATAAAAAGTCTCAAATTACATTTATTTTGGTGTTTATAACATCAATTATGTCAATATTTCATTAATAACATAATTACTGCATCATCATTGTGTGATAAATAAATTAAATTATTTAATGTCTAAAAATTACAAATAAAATTCCATTATGTAGGAAATATTTTTAGCTTTCTAATGAATATTTATAGTCGAATTTATCTTATGTATAACCCCATATTAAAAAGGTGTTAGTTATTAAACTTTGATTTTAACTATTTTAACTATTCATTAAATAAAATAATATTAAATGTCATAATCTAATCCAAGTGGACATAAATGGTCATATTATATTAATAAGGTTGTTTTTGGTCGAATTACACTTATCCAATAGAATTAGGACATGTGTTAGGGTAATAGTAATATCATATTTACCCTTAGTTACCCTATTTACTATTAATTGTGGTAAAAAAAAGTAAAAAGTTACTATTCACCAAAAATTATTTTCATCTCATTGAACCACATTTTAGTCCTTGATATTAACTGTGTCTGTTGGATTTTCGAAATTCCATTCACAGAAGCGGTAAAATTAAGTTTTATGCAAAATTCAGTTTTTAACCTACCACTTAGTGGTTTCACTATTCATCAAAAATTGAAAGTTTTCAGAAAAATACCAAAATTTCACCCTAGGCTAATTTCGGTATTCCGAATCCAAAAATGAAGTCCATTTTGAAAAATAAAATTTATAAAATTTTAAAAAGTGGTTTTTACTATTCATAACGGCTAGTTTTATTTTAATAGCATATCGTATGACGCAAGCTATCGAGGAAGGTCACGATTTCGTGTAAAGCAAGCCAAGAAAGTGTTGTGTAGAAAAAGATTCCTTTGATGATAACATAAAAGTCTCGGGTGTTACATTCTACCCCCCTTAAAATGAATTTCGCCCTCGGAATTCGTCACTTTGTAACAAACAGATGAGGATACTTCTCCCTCATCATATCCTCAAGCTCCCATGTAGCTTCTTCTAATTGGTGGTTCCTCCATAAAACTTTCACCAAGCGAGTGGTCTTGTTTCGTAGGACTTTTTCGCTACGATCCAGAATCTCTATCGGTTGTTCTTCATAAGAAAGATCTTGCTCCAGCGGTACAACTTCTGAGTTGAGTACATGTGAAGGATCAGGTATGTACTTTCTCAGGAGAGATACATGGAACACATCGTGAACTTGAGAGAGATTCGGTGGAAGCGCCAATCGGTAAGCTACCTTTCCAACACGATCTAGTATTTCAAAAGGACCGATATATCTAGGGCTCAACTTCCCCTTCTTTCCAAATCTCATAACCCTCTTCCAGGGAGATATTCATAAGAACACTTTATCGCCCACTTCAAACTCTAGGTCTTTTCTTCGGTTGTCGGCATAACTTTTCTGTCGAATCTGAGCTGCTCTTATGTGTTGTTGAATAGATCTGACCTTTTCTGCCATTTCATCAATGAGATCAGGTCCTAATAGCTTTCTTTTCCCAACTTCATCCCAGCAAGTTGGAGTCCTGCATTTCTTTCCATAGAGAGATTCATAAGGAGCCATCTGAATACTGGAGTGAAATCTATTATTATAAGAAAATTCCACCAAAGGTAGGTGTTGATCCCAACCTCCTTTGAAATCCATGGAGCAAGCTCTCAACATATCTTCTAGGGTTTGAATTGTTCTCTCAGACTGACCATCTGTATGAGGATGATAAGCAGTGCTGAAACTCAACTCTGTATCCAGAGTATGCTGAAGACTTCGCCAGAACTTCGAGGTAAATCTCGGATCCCGATCAGATATAATAGAAAGTGGTACTCTATGCAATCTTACCACTTCCTTTACATATATCCTGGCAAGCTGATCTAGAGAGAAATCCTCTCTAATAGCAATGAAGTGTGCAGACTTTGTAAGACGATCAACTATGACCCAAATAGCATTATTGCCTTTGGATGTTTTAGTAAGTCCTGTTACAAAGTCCATAGTGATGTTTTCCCATTTCCATTCGGGTATGGGTAATGGTTGTAACATCCCCTTAGACTTTTGTTTCTCAGCTTTAACTTGTTGACAAACCAAGCATCGAGAGACATATTCAGCAACATCTCTTTTCATGCCATCCCACCAGAAGTACTCTTTCAGGTCCCTATACATCTTCGTGCTTCCAGGATGAATAGAGAATGATGAACTATGAGCCTCATCCAGCAGCTCCTTCTTTAATTCGGGGATGGGAGGAACACAAACCCGATTCCTGAACTTTATTATCCCATCACAATCAAGGTTGAATTCAGGAACATTTCTCACCTTCTTTTTTAACTCGACATCTTCTTTTTGTGCCTCTTTAATCTTCACATGTATAGATGGTTGAACATTCATTTGAGAAAGATAAGATTTTTCCCCTTCCATTATAATTCCAAGATCCATCCTTTGTAAATCCATAAATATTGGATCCTTTGTGATCCTCATCATGGATAAACTAGCATGGTCTTGTCGACTTAATGCATCTGCCACCTTGTTTGCTTTCCCAGGGTGGTAATGGATTGAGCAGTCGTAATCCTTAATCAGCTCCAACCATCTTCTTTGACGCATATTCAACTCCTTTTGTGTGAAAATATACTTTAAACTTTTATGATCAGTATAAATATCACACCTTTCACCAAAAAGGTAATGTCTCCAAATCTTTAATCCAAAGATTACCGCAGCCAACTCCAAATCATGAGTTGGGTAATTTTGCTCATGGATTTTCAACTGTCGTGAGGCATAAGCTATCACCATATCATTTTTCATAAGAACACACCCCAATCCCTTCTTGGATACATCACTGTAGATCACAAACCTTTCTCCACTACAAGGCAGTGTGAGCACAGGTGCACTGGATAACCTTCTTTTCAACTCCTTGAAATTCTCTTCACATTCCTCTGTCCAAACAAACTTAACTCCTTTCCGAGTCAACTTGGTGAGTGGATTAGATAATCGTGAAAAATCCTTTACAAAACGTCGATAATATCCAGCCAAACCAAGAAAACTTCGGATCTCAGTTACTATTGTTGGTCTTGACCATCTTTCGATAACCTCTGTTTTTGTTGGATCCACAAATATCCCCTCTTTTGAGAATATGTGACCCAAAAATGAAACTTTTTGAAGCCAAAATTCACACTTGGTAAATTTGGCATAAAGCTTCTACTTTCTCAAGGTCTTCAATATAATTCTAAAGTGATCTTCATGCTCTTCCTTGCTCTTTGAATAGACAAGAATATCGTCTATAAATACTACCACAAATTGATCAAGATAGTCTCTAAAGACTCTATTCATTAGATCCATGAAGATAGCAGGGGCATTAGTAAGACCAAATGGTATCACTATAAATTCATAGTGTCCATACCTTGTACGAAAAGCCGTCTTTGGTATATCCTCCCTTTTGACCCTTAATTGATGATACCCTGAACGAAGATCAATCTTGGAAAAGTATTGAGCTCCGTGTAGTTGGTCAAATAAGTCATCAATGCGTGGGAGAGGATATTTGTTCTTGATAGTGATCTTGTTAAGTTCTCGATAATCAATGCAGAGTCTCATTGATCCATCTTTCTTCTTAACAAATAGAACAGGTGCTCCCCAAGGTGACGCACTAGGGCGTATGAATCCCTTATCAAGATTCTCTTGGAGTTGCTTCTTCAATTCCTGCAACTCAATTGGGGCCATTCTATAAGGTGTCTTTGAAATTGGCAAAGCGCCCGGTACGAGTTCTATTGAAAACTCAACTTCACGATTTGGTGGAAGACCCGGTAATTCCTCTGGAAATACATCATCAAACTCCCGTACAATGGGCATATTCTTAATCGTGAGTTTCTCACCAACCATTTGAGATTAATAACCTTCATTTAGTGGAATCAATACCCATAAGATGGAAGAAATTTCCACTGGAAGGTTATGTTCATCCTTGCATTGATAGACGATCGTAGATTGATCTGGAATATGAAATGTGACTTCCCTTCTTTGGAAATTGATATGAGCTCCATGTAGAGAAAGCCAATCCATGCCAAGAATCACATCAAATTCCACTAAAGGAAGGATCACAAGATTTGCAGGAAGCACTTTCCCACAAACTTCGATTGGAGAAGAATTATAAACTTTTGATGTGACTGTTGTGCCATTAGGTGTTGTCACAGCTAACTGAACATCTAATTGTTGAGGTAGTACGGTGATACCCTTAGAAAATTTTTCAGAAATAAAAGAGTGGGTGGATCCAGAATCAAATAAAACATTTGCTACTTTAGAGTGTATGGTAAGTGTACCTTTCACCACTTCGTTATCGTACTCCACATCACTGATAGAAATTGCATGTGACTTTCCTTTGTCTTTAGCCTTAAGATTTTGTTGACGTCGACCATCATCATCAACCCTTGGATTTGGGCATTGATTGGCATAATTCCCCACCTCCTTGCACTTGAAACATTGAAGTGTAGTAGGTTCATTCTGTGTATCCCTTCCTTTGTTTGCATCATTAGACATCTTCTTCCCATTATCGCGGCATTCAAATGCCCGATGACCTTCCTTTCCACATTTAAAACATTTACTTGTCCCTTTAAGACAACTCCCTCCATGTTTCTTTCCACACTTTGAGCATAAGGGAAAGTTCATCTTCTTTTCAGTGTGCTCTTTAGATTTTCCTTTGAATTCCATCTTCCTCTTCTTATCAAACCCATGTGACTGATGGGTTACTCCAATATCCATCTCGACTTTGAGAGCACATCGAACGATTTCCTCGTAGATATTGAAGTCCCTTATGGCTAACGCCCTTAGAAGAATTGGTTTTAAGCCACCAAAGAATCGATCGATCTTACTCTCAGGTTGGATAATAATACCAGAAGCGTACCTTGCAAGTCTTGTAAAATTTGCTTCATAGGTACCAACAGATTCATCATCCCTTTGCTTCAGTTCAAGAAACTCTTTCTCCATCTTTGTTCGGAGAATACGAGGAAGTACTTATTAAAAAATAAGTTCTTGAACTCGTCCCATTCCATAGACTCAATTTCATCCCTTTGCCTCGTATTCTTAATAAGATTCCACCATTGATCAGCATCTCCTTCCAAACGATACACTGCTAGGATGACTTTATCTTGTTCAGAACATTGAAGAACTGAAAATATCTTTTCAGTAGTACTAATCCATTGTTCAGCAACTAATGGATCAGTAGACCCCCTGAAATAAGGTGGACGCTGCCTCATGAAGGATTCAACAAAATGTTGCTCCTTCCTTTGCTCGTTTGGAAGTCCTGCATGATTCATATCTTGAGAAAGTTGTGTGAGCATGGCTACAAGATTTTGCATTCCAGCTCCCATATCGTTTGGTTGCTCAGGGGGACAATCATTGCATTGCCCATCACATTCCGCATTAACACGGTTCCTTCGGGTTCCAGTCATTGACTAAAACCAAGAAGAATAGTGTGATAAAAACTAATTATAATAGGAAAACCACATAATCAAGGATAAAATTTCACACTTAAGGTCTTATCCTAGGTTATTCATGGACATTTATAAAACACTAAGATTGTGTTCTATGCTTAGACTTATCCTTAGGGTTCTTACTAAGGCTTTCACATCCTAGTTTCCAAAGGTTGACTATACCTTTCCTCTGATACCAACTATAACGACCCATACTTTACATACATTGTTAATACTTCAAAATTGAAGCACACTTATTACAACATATGACAAAACCACAAAGGACCTTATAGGTATAGTGTCTTTAGAAACTGGGAAACATAAACAACTAGTTCATAAATCTTCTACAGTGTCTCCCATTTATTTCATCATATCTAGGGTCCCTTTTAGCATATTCTACTTAATATCCATCTTCCTGTCCTGGGGAAAAGAAAACATAAAAGGGTGAGATCAAATGCTCAGCAAGGGCAAATAAAGGAAATAAAAATCATATCATATCTTTTTGAAAATCATAACCTGCAAAAGAGATCATAATATCTTAACATGGAACAAATCATAGAAGTGAAAATGAGATCCCCATAATAATAACATGAAACTTGAAACTTTGTGGCATGCACACATAATCATGGAAAATCATTTCTTGTTAGTCATGACTCATTGCCAAGACTATCTTAGTGGACAGAGTCCCTTTCTGAACCGAGTCACCCTCGTTCCAGTCCTGTTTCACTGAACCGGTATAACCTACCGTTCCAGCCATGTCTATCTCATGAGATATAAAATCATTACCCAATGCATTGGAGGGAGATATAGGTCCCACCAATCTTATAATGATACCATTCTTATGTGTACCACAAAATCTTAAAACATACATCATTGCATAACCCATGTAAATAAAAATGGGAATCTTAAAAATTGTGACATCATAAAACAATTCATATAAAATAAAGGAATTCATAAAAATATTTCCATCACAACATAATCAAATCCATGTAACAATAGGGATAAAAACAGAACCCTTTTATTTTCTTAGATGGAAAATAGTTTTGATAAAATACTTGAACTCCATTCTTGAGGAAAATATCATTTCTACTTCAAAAACATTTTTCCTTTAATAACATGTCATACGACTTTAAAATAAAAGAAGTTGATTAAAAATAAACTTGAAAACTTATAAAGGAAGATTCTTGGAAATAATGTTTTAAAAATCCATTCTTGTCGTATAAGTTAAAAAAACATTCTTCTTGTACATTTGTCGGAAAATTCAAAAAGTACCTCGTACGAAAAAACGACAAAAGATTCCTTTCATATTCTTTACTAAAAACTCACCTAACGGTAAAATTGGATTTAAACTATTGTAAGTGGATGGAAACAATATTACATATTGAGGGAACATGGATGTGGATGATAAAATACACCCCAGTAAATACTTACAAATAAACAATCTCAGATAAAAATGAGATTGTGATATTTCCCTTACCTTAGGTCCGATTTTCTTTGTACGTGTCCGAAGATCCTTTATAATGGTTTAAATAATGTTATTTACTTATTACAGAATCATACATATTGATATGATATCATATATGGTCATATTATTAGCTTCTTGTTAGTAATATTTCATTGTTACTTGCTACTCGGGTCTTTATTGCCTTTTGTTCTTATGCGTGTTTTACCGAATAAATTCTTATTCTTCTTTTAAGGTTATAGATACATTATATCCAGAATGGTATTATTGTAACATATATCATATTTATTCATTCAATTCATTTATATAATTACTATGTAATGATGATCATGTAGAACGAGTCGCATCACATCGTGGAGACGGTATTCCGTACGTACGCACGAGTGATGATATCGTTCCTATGATCGTGGAATTGTATTGGAGTATATATATATTTTTTCAGTATCAATATTACTTTATAATAATCATAAATAGTTACTCATTACACCATTATACCCATCCTTGTATGGTGGTGGTGGAAAATAGATTACACCACGGTGTGGAGACGGTATTCCGTACGTACGCACGCGCGGTGATTTCATTTTTCCGTAGGATGGATAGAAGGTGAATTAGGGTTGTTTCATATTTATAATAACATATCAGTATGTAAGTAATACTGATGTTATTACTTTATCATGAAACAACTAAAGGAGAAGAAGTTGAAGAAGAAAGAAATTGAAAAGATCGGTAATGGATATTACCTCTTCTTTGGAACGCTTCTTTGAATCCTCCACTTAGGGAACTAAGATTGGTCTTTGAAGAAGACAAGGACCTCTACGATTATTCTAAGGAAGTGGAGAGGAGAAAATGGCAGGGGTTGGCCGAGCTTGAGTTCTCAAATTGGTGTGAGGAGGAGGGGGAGGAGGTGCCCTTTTATAAGGGAGGAGAGGGGCACCTTAGGAATACCTCAAATATTATTTTATATTAAAGTCAAAATCGGTTTATAATGGTTCCAAAGGGTATTATTTCGAAGGTAAAGTGGGTATGGGTCGAAATCCTATCAACCAATAAGATTTAGACAAGTTTAGGGTATTATTTTAACCTTATCAATTAGATTTAACTCTAAGTTAAATAATTTAACTTTTACCGTGTCTTTTTGTTTTCTTTCACTATATGGTTAATACACTTACTATAACATGCCAAACGAACCCCAAATTGTTTATTATTAATATATATATCCTTATCTAAGTCATTTGGCCGAACCTTAGATTTTTAGGAATAAAATAACAATTAGTAATATAATATTTGATTTAAAAACTATTTTGTGTCAATTTTGACACTATTTGATATATGATTTTTGTGAAAGTCATAACAGAATTATATGTTCGAACCAAGTTTATTAAATCAACACTAATATATCATAGTAACCTATAAAATTAGTGGAATTCATAAAAAGTCTCAAATTACATTTATTTTGGTATTTATAACATCAATTATATCAATATTTCATTAATAAGATAATTACTGCATCATCATTGTGTCATGAATAAATTAAATTATTTAATGTCTAAAAATTACAAATAAAATGCCATTATGTAGGAAATCTTTTTAGATTTCTAATTAATATTTATAGTCTAATTTATCTTATGTATAACCCCATATTAAAAATGTTTTAGTTATTAAACTTTGATTTTAACTATTTTAACTATTCATTAAATAAAATAATATTAAATGTCATAATCTAATCCAAGTGGACCTAAATGGTCATATTATATTCATAAGGTTGTTTTTGGTCGAATTACACTTATCCAATAGAATTAGTACATGTGTTAGGGTAATAGTAATATCATATTTACCCTTAGTTACCATATTTACTATTAACCGTGGTAAAAAAAAGTAAAAAGTTACTATTCACCAAAAATTATTTTCATCTCAATGAACCACATTTTAGTCTTTGATATTAACCGTGTCTGTCGGATTTTCGAAATTCCATTCACAGAAGCGGTAAAATTAAGTTTTATGCAAAATTCAGTTTTTAACCTACCACTTAGTGGTTTCACTATTCATCAAAAATTGAAAGTTTTCAGAAAAATACCAAAATTTCACCCTAGGCTAATTTCGGTATTCCGAATCCAAAAATGAAGTCCATTTTGAAAAATAAAATTTATAAAATTTTAAAAAGTGATTTTTACTATTCATAACGGCTAGTTTTATTTTAATAGCATATCGTACGACGCAAGCTATCGAGGAAGGTCACGATTTCGTGTAAAGCAAGCCAAGCAAGTGTTGTGTAGAAAAAGATTCCTTTGATGATAACATAAAAGTCTCGGGTGTTACATATACGGTGGGTGCGGCTATTTTCCGCCGTTATAAAATCTTCGAAGCTTACCTTACATTATTATAAGAATATTTTCAAAGAAAATGTTTTATTTTATAAATATATGACTCTTAAATGATTTCAAAATAAAAAAATATATTCCCCTAAAAATAGTTTTGATTTCATCTATGTCAACATCCTTTGATGGATTTTACGCTTATTTGAAGTTGATATTATGATGCAAAACTTCTATATTGTATTGAAGGTTTTGTGATATGTTTGACTATGGATGTGTTATTTTTATACCATTCATGGTTTATGGATGAAGTATTTACATTTCGTATGCTATTTTTATTACGAATGTTTATGTTATGTTTAAACCTTTTCATATGGGAATGCATTGGACTTAATATGTGATGGGTGGAGCCCGCTATAGCTCCTCGATGCATCGGTATGTCTCATGAGACAAACTAGTGTCTTATCACAATGCCTTGACAAAATATTATTTGTATTCTTGGCACAAGGCCTTGGATATGTGGTTATGATAGTATAGCATTATGTATTCCATCATTATGAAAGTGGTTATTGATATTGCATGTGATTATTCGATTAGTAGAATATCCATGTGAATAAGTAAATGGCGTTGTTTCATTTTATTTTTTCCATACTATGTTGAAGTTCAAGTTTAAAAGGCTTTTTTTAGTTATACATTGCCTTAAATGTTTATTCTTATTTATGAAAGTTTCCTCTATATTGTTATCCTTACTGAGCATTTGAGCTCACCCCTTTTCTATGTTTTATTTTTCCCAGGAAGTGAAGAAGTAATTTATGAATGACCTGTAGGGATAGTATGAGGGGATAAGAGTGTGGAATATGGAGACTATATTGTTTTAGTTTTCATTTTATTATGTAATTTAAAACGTTATGAATGTATCTAGTGTTTCCAAGGCTACTAAACTAATCGTTCTTTTGAGATTTGATCTTCCTTTCGATCATGCCAATGTTATGTAATAATGCACTAACTCTGGGTAACTGGGGTCGGGGCGTTACACATACCCTAATCTTGATATAATTTCATGATTTTCACTTGAATAACTATTGTGGATACGGTCATTACTAATAGATGAGGTATATTTATTACTAAGGTGATGTAAGGTGAATTTTTCACATGATTTATGGAAATTGGTCCATGGTTCTTCTAATATACCCGTCATTATTATCCTGTTAAAAAAATAAAAATAAAAAAAATAAAAAAAATAGGATACTTTCATTTCACTTTTATGTCACATGCATGGACCTACCTTGATATTTTGGTAGTATATAGATGTCACTTTCTAATGGTTATTTTTTATTGTGTTATTTCTAATGATAATGTATTTAATTTGGAGTTTACTCCCCATTTTTATCCTTATTTTTATCATCTACCCACTTACCCTCAACCACTGAGTCATTTGAACCTTATTGCTAAATCCCTCATGATTAATTGTGTGTTTGTATTTATAGAGTAGAAATTTAAGAACCAATGAAATATTATAGTTAGTAACATGTATTCAAGGTATGAGAATAAATCAAGTTTCATTTTACCTTTATTTATGATAGAAAATTCATGGTGAGGTAAATTTAAATATGGTTATAGATTCTAAGGAATGGTTGAGAAATTTTAATCGAAGGAAGAAAGGATCTAAATAAAGAAAATAATTATGAGGCATGAATGATTTTATCTGAATTAGTGATTCTAGATGACTATATTTTTTCACTAACACATAGTTTTATTTTCTTGGGTTTAATGCACATTTCCTATTTAAAAACGTTTTTATCTGGAATCCTTCTTGAGTTTTTTTTCATGAGGACAAGCAATTGTTTAAGTGTGGAGGAATATGAAATGATGATTTTACATATATTTTTTGGATTCATTTATTTAATATCTATTCATGATTTATTAGATCATCCATTATTTTTTTCCCCAGAAAATAGGATATCAGTTTTCAAAAGATAAACTTATATAATTTTATTAATTTTATATATTACACATTGTGAAATATCTTCATGACATGAATTCCTCAAAGAAGAGTAAAAATTTAAACAGAATTAGAACTTGTGATACCATTAAAAGTCATGAATCCTTCATGAAAAAGAAATACATAACAATAATTTCTTACACAACGTGAATGTTTTGAATTATGAACCTGCAGAAGATTCAAGCCATGAAATCTAAGAGATATAAGAATTCTATTTTTTTTATCTGCGAACACGATGTGAATTTACCTTACACGTCATAAAAGTTTAGAGGAAGAATTTATTTATTTAAATATCATATCATGAAACAATTACACATAGTGATATAATCAGAATTAAATATGTTACAGTTCCAATACAAGAATGGGGGATGGTGGCACTTTATTTCTTTATTCCAGGCTTTCTTACTCACACCTTTATGACCATGTTTTATTCTATTTTATTTCATAATTTTAGACTAATTTATTGTTTCACATCATTCTAAAGACTTTTGGGTTTCTCGTTCTCATTACAACTATTTTCAATTACAATTTCCACTTTCAACCTCAACTTCTTTGTGTCATTTCTTGTTCCTTCATTCAAGTTAGTGTGTTGATCGATTTTAAAATTTCATTAATCATGGATTCATTTAATATAAATTGTTTAATTAATATTTCAATCATGTTTCTAATTTCTCTTTTGTCTTATACCTTCGTTATCATGCATAGCTAATCCTCTAGGGTTAGGGGTTGAGACTAGGGATGGATTAAACTTAATAAATCCTTAAACCAAAACTTGGATAACTCATTGGCTAATAATTAGGTTAAGAATTATTATTAATAAAAAAAATTCACATCCCTAATCTGAGGAATTGCAATAGAAGGAACCTAACCTAATTAGAGTTGAGTAGTTTAGGACCAATAGTCTATAACGGTTTTTTCATTTGAAGCCAATCCTTATTCACTTGGGTTATTGGATACCTGTAGACAAAATAGTAGTATCCATATTAGGTAAATCCAATTGTTTTGAACTATCCTAAGATATATTTAGTAAAAAAATTATAAGCCCTGAAATTTACCACAATACCTATCTTTATTCTGAATTAAAACCAAACTACATAATCCTTATAAATCCAAACCTATGAGAGTCATGTGGGGAATCTACATGTCTAGTTTTAATTTCTAGGTTACTAGATTTTCTAGATTATATTTATGGGTTTGAACTCATGATTACACTATAATATGCCCTTATAACTATTATAGTTTATTAATTTATACATTTATATTCTGATCAAGGCTTGTATGGATTCAACGGTGCTTTATAGGCAGGTTTTTTGCCACTTTGACCACAAAATCACTTTCTTAGTTTCAAATTACACTCGCATGAGTCTTACTATTTCGATTTCAAAGTAGGATTATTTTTTCATTGGTGTAATAATATCATTGTAAAAAAGTGGGAATACAATTTTTGATGTGAAATTGGGAACACATTCCTATATAAGAAGAAATTTTTCTAGGTATTACCATATATTATTGGAATCAAATTTTCTTATATTTTCAAGTATCTTCCAATGTGTATTTGGGTAATATCATCTCCCACAAAAAAACTATATTTAGCTTCAAAATACCTAATCACTAGTCTGTAAAGGTTATTAATTTTGAAAGAGATTTTAAAAAAATTGGAACAAAAAAATTATTTATAAATGGTAATATTTTTAATGTGATATCACCACTCGTTACTTGTGATAATAAATTTATAAAAATAAGTGGTCTTTAGATATTTTATTTGAAAAAATTATTATAAAATGAATTAATTATAATAAATAGTTTTTCAAAAAAAAGGTGTGTTCATCTAGTGTTATTATGTGGCATGATACTCAACCTAGTCTTTTTTGTCTTACTTACACATATCTCTTCTGAGTAGTTAAATGTTCTCATAATTATTTATATGTTTTGTAATCTTGATATTTTATGCTCTCTAAAAATATATCCAATTATAAACTATTTTATTTAATAATCATAATGTGTGAAAATATTTTATGTTATACTAGCATGAGATTATTCTGCCAAGTTAATATTGGAATTATGTTTTATTATTCTTCTAAGTAGTGTTTTTATATTTTTTTAAAATAGCATATACCAATAATTATATGTGATAAAGGTTTATAAAAATAAGTGATGTTTATTGGTTTTGTTTAAAAAACATTTATACCATTTATGACTTATAATAAAAAGTTTATAAAAGTAAGTGATTTTTCTTTTTTCTTTTTCTAAAAAATTATTTATACAACTCATTACATATGATGAGCAGTTTATAAAAAAATGTTATATTTCTCTATTTTTTTGAAAAATATATTCTTCTATTCGTCACTTTTTGTAAGTTTTACATAGAAATAATTAGTGATTTTCTATTTTATCAAGATAGGGAGTGATGAGTTTAGTGATATTAGTGTGTCATGATGACTGGTGTATAATAGAAAATATTTGATATTTCGAGTGGGGGAATTTTTTTAATTTCATGAATATTTTATTCTTTGGATTAAAAATTATAGATCTAGGTAAGTAATGAATATCTAAAATATAATGTGTCATTTTTTAGTATTTTATTATTGATAAATCTCTTATATTTCATGATAAACATTGGAATGATACACCATTTATCACAATGAATAATATTTTTAAAAAAATTAAATAAGTACTCGGTATTGCAAATAGCGGCCACCAATGATCATTGTTTTCTTAAATGGAAACCATTTTGGAATATTGTTGTGGTAGTTGTAAAAGGTGTTGACCACTAGTGTTAGTTGTGAGTACCCATTTTACAACTCAACCTAAAATTATGGGGTGTTGGTCATTCCCTTTCCATCAAAAGGGGTTTAGAGATCATTAAAAACCAATTTTTCCACTAGTAATTTCTCACATGTTTTGATTACATGGAAATAATTCCCTAAACTATAATTCCTTATTTGATATGAATAAAATGGGGATAAGTAAGTGGAAAGGGAAATGGGATCACTTTTTTTGTATGGTACACTATAAAGGGGTTCCAAGGAAGCCCAAATTTCATCATATGACAGAATTGGGGTTTCTCCCCAAATCCGGAAAAACACTAATTCTATTATCCATGGGACATATTTTTTCCTACCCTTAGAAGTTATTCCCTTCCATTCCTACTACTATAATGTAATAAAACATTGGAAACCACTAATCTCACCCCTAAAACACATTTTTTCACCTTCCACATGCCACTACTTCTCCTTGCCTTCTCACCACACTATTTTTTCTTTTTTATATTTAAATTACCCCTTCTCCATTTGATTTATCTTAAAATTCTTGTTTCATCTTCCCCACCCATGTTCCATACCTTTAATTGTCCCTACCAGTTATCCCCCACTCATTCATATATCATTATCATCCCTAACCAGTGACCTTTATCCCTTGATCATCATCTTTATATTACAGTTCTGTGATCTTCCCAAATCTGATATTCAGTATAGAAAAATTGATAAGATATTGGAGTAGAGGCTATGGCGGAATATTTAATTAGGGGGTGAAACGTGGGATCTCTAGATAAGGGACTATGATAAAACTAATATTGAGAATCCCAAACAAATTTCAACCACTATAATTTCATTCAATAGAAGACCACAATAGAGAAAATAAAGTCACCAACAATAACACTCAATACATTAGTGTTCTGAACATGGAAGAAAACACCTCCACCCAAATCACCAAACTAAGTTCAAATTTCTCTACCTTTCCACTCACAAATCATATAAATATTTAATATAAAAAAGAATTGAAATCAAGTAAAAGTCACAATAGGGTTTTAAATGGTTTGGACTTTTATCCTATATCCATGGGAGAAACATTATAGCATTTCATTTCATTATAAGTAAAAAAGTTACAACCATTGTAACTTTGAAACAATGTATATCACTAACTCAAGTAATTGCATGAAAAATCATCATATACTATCCCAAATTTATATAGTGGGTCCCAAACAGTCAACCGGTTACGCCAACCTCCTACATTCACAGGGGTCCATCTATCAGACTATGAAACTACCGAGTCATTGTATCTTTCCTAAATCTATCCACCAACCACTAGTTAATCAACATTACTCCAAAACCTCAATTATTTTTCCTAAAACGATGTTGGTACTGATTCAAAAATTTATGTATCCATATTTTATTGATCTCACTCCATCCCAGCTACCAATAAACTGACCACCTAAACTTATGGAAAAATGACACCCATTTTGATCATCCATCAAAATTTCAAAATTTCTAAAAATATCATATATGTCATATTTAAGCATGTTATCACTACTTTAATAAGACTGAAAAGTCTACTATTGTTCCTCATTTTGATAAAATTAATAAATCAATTCAAGAGGCTTTACAAATCCCAACATTATCATACATGAATATTTCTTTAAGGACTTCCACAACATCCTCCAACACATTGTAAAATGAAAACCTTCCACTTCTATTGCATGAAATAGTCCTCTATTTCTTTCATTCACCCAAGTCCAACTATGAAACAATGTTTCCTAAAAATATTTTGTAATAATCTATTGGTGAACATATCGATCGGATTTTTTTCTTCTAGTTATCTTTCACAAATTTATCTCTTCATCCTCTAGTATCTTCTGAAAAAAGTGGTACTTATAATCGATGTACTTTTTCCATACATGGAGTACAGTATTTTTTGTTAAGTGGATTTCACTTTGACTATCATGGTGAATTAGTCCACATTCCTAGACACTTATAATATACTAAATAATATGCCTCCACTATACCATTTTCTTGATTGATTTCATTATTTTAACATACTCTACTTGAGTATTGGATCGTCCAATCATCAGTTGCAACCTGGACATCCAACTGATCATTATTCCAATGAATATGAAAACATATCTAGTTGTGCTCTTTAATGAGCATGAGTTATCCCTATAGTCTATGTCAATATACCCTAGAAATGGATCATCTTCTCCAAATTAAATAGTATTATATTTCATTCCTTTGAGTTACAACATAATCTACTTCATGAAATCATAATGATCTTTCCCTAGATTATCCATATACTGGTTGAACACTCCCACTACATGATTAATGTTTGTCCGAGTAAACATCATGAAATACATGAGATTTTATACCACTGATGCATATACAATTATCACTATGTCTTTTTATTTATATTTTTTTCATGTTTTTTATTTCATCAAGATTTTTAAGTATTCGACAAGAGGTGTTGAGAATGACTTACATATTCTCATGTTAAATATTTCAATAGTCTTATAGAAGTAGTCTCTCTTCTATAGAACAAATTTTTGGTCTTCCTATCTCACATAATCCTTATGCACAAGATCTTGTTTTCTTTTCTTATGTGTTTTCTTTTAAACATTCTAGACAAGTCCACCTTCAACTTATAAAATCCATTAGATTAATGGACCCATATAAAACATATAATCTGTATACAACAACAAAATGATGAATTCCCAATTACTGTACTTTTTCTAGTAATAGAAATAGTATGCATTTCTCCAATTGAAACCTTTATCCTCAATAAAAGATTTAAACTTATGGTTTCACCATCTTGGAACTTATTTCAAACCATATAGAATTCTCTTTAGCTTCAACATTGGGACCTCATTCCATTGATCCATAAAACTAACTAGTTACTTTATATAGATTTATTCCTCTAAATCCCCATGAATAAAATCAGTCTTCATATTGATTTATAATAAATGTAAACCTCTAAAACAATCCAAAATTATTATAATTCAAATGGTATTAGTTTTAACTATCATATAAAATATTTTATAAAAATCAATGACCTCCATTTATTGAAACCCTTTGACCACCATCCTTTTTTATACCTATTACTTTTATTAAATTCTTATTTTAATTGGAAAACTAACTTGTTTTCAATTTACCTCTTTCTATGTAGTATTTATTCTATCTCCTAGGTTTTCTTCACATGAATTGAATCCAATGCATCCTTTATAGAAAACTCCTTTTCAGAATCTTAGAGGTTAGTTTCTTCTTCTAAGAACTTTGGTTCTCTACTACCTATTAAAATTAATAAGTTTAGGTCATCATTATAACTCTGTACTAGTATTCTAACACTATATAACCTTTAAAATGTTTTTTATAGATCTTCCCTTTCACAAACAGAAACCTCTATAATTTCAACCCTCAGAACTCTAGATCATGCTTCACTAGTTCTCTAGATTGCAAGTATATCTTCTTCTGGTTAAACTTACAAGCCTTCTATGCTTCCCTCTAAACTTTACTCCAAAATTTGAAAACTATATTCATCTAAATTATCCATAATTTGAGAAATTATGATAACTTTATTTAGTTAAACTTGTATTGAAGTTGATTATTTGCACTCAACTTTTTCTGTCTCTAAATTTTAGTCCTTTATGACATTCTCATTAAATATAACATTTATATTTTTGATTATTTGTCTTTTATCAACATAAAAAATTAAAAATATGATATTTTCATCTTTGTAACCCATAAATAAACATATTCAAGACTTTGAATCTAACTTCTCTATATCTATGGTATCCAAATGTACATAGGATAAAGTCAAAATTACTTTAAGGTGAGATAAATGTGGTGTTTTCCTATCCATGGAGTTGCTATTAGATCTCATCCCATTGGTGCTGAAGGGATTTGAATGATTTAAAAGACCATATTATTCACTACTTCTAACCAAAATAACTTGGGAATTCCTAAATTAAACTTCATAATCAATTCCCTTTCCATAAATATTTGATCCATACTTTATACTATTCCATTTTTCTCAAGTGTCCCAGGTAAAATACTTTCATGCCTAATTCCCTTGTGCCTATAGAAGTTCTAAACACTTATTCCAGTGTAATCACCTCTATGGTCTGACCTCAAACATTTCAGTTTTAATATTCTATCCTTTTAAACCATATATTTCCCCAGAACAATGACTCTAAAAACTTATGATTTAGGTTTCAGTAAGTATACCCATACTTTAATCATAGATTCATCAATGAATGTCGTAAAATATTGGGATCCTCTATGATATATAACTAGGGAAGGTCCCTAGACAAATGTATGTATAATTTCAAGACTTCCACATTTTGGTGTTCTTCCACTCAAATTAAATATTTCCTTCTATTTATTACCAAGTATGAATCTATCATAACTTCCAATGTATGAATGATCTATATTCAATATATGTATTTCCAATAAAATTTTCATATGCTTACAACAAAGGTGTTGAAGTTAGTAGTACCACAAATATAAAATTCTAGTGGTAGATGCTTCGGAAAGTGATTCCCCCTCTACCCTTCCAGTTAGATAAATTATTTCATACCTTAAATTTCTAGCTAGGACAAGGGAACCTTTAGTGGTTTTCCACACTCAATTCATAATGTTTTACCCATAGTCAACTTCATCAAACTTCCCTATGAAAATGAAATTCTTTCAGTGGCCTAGAATATATAGGATTTCTTTTATCTCAATTACATTGAAATTATTCATTCATATTTTCACAAGACCCTTTCCCATAATGTTAAGAGATTTATAATCTACTATATGAACTATTTAAAATATCCCAGACACATAGCATGTCTTGCATCCCTTTTCACTAGTAGAGTTGAAAATTCTCCAGGATTTATGATCCAAGATTCTACCAGAATATTAACACTCAAGATTAGGTTGGAACTATTATTAACTATTGGGTCCAAAAAACATAATCCTTTAGAAGTTTTTATTTTAGATTTTCCATTATGTTTATGGAAATACTTTTTAATATGACCCATTTTGCCACAATTATAGCAAGATGGCCTGGTTTTAATAGATATACATTTAATCTTCTCTCTCGACCCTCCATTTGATCATCACTGACTTCTTTAATGAGGAGATCAACCTATTCCATATAAATTTAATGCATCACAAAAAGATGCTTGAATCTCCCTACTTTGAATCTCTTCATTAAAAAACAAATTTTGTACATCCATGAATATCAAGTCAGTTTTTTCACTATAATTACTCATTATTGTTACTATTGCATACCAAGATTCTGGAAGTGATTAAAATAGAGTATGGCCTATAGATCGTCCATGAAAGTTACCTTCACAAACTCAAGATGATTCCTGATCATGTTAAAATAATTCACATGATTTATATAAGCACTTTCTTATGATATACTCATGATGAATAGTCGTCACCTAAAGTATCAAATAGTTTAATATTCATGGTAGACTAGATATATACATGATTTCTATATTACATTGTAAACATAAAACAAAACTTATAAAAATCATGAAAATTTTATTATTTATTTTAGTACATCCTTGAATTCATTAAAATATCTCTTCTTAGTACCCTTTGGAATGGAAAAATAAATAAATCAGTGATCTCAGATGCCTATTAAGTGGAAGAATAAATGAAAAATATCATGGATACAAAAGGAATAAACAATATATAAGAGTAAATAATCAATAAATGTGTCATATAATCAATAAATTGAGCATGAAATATATCCATGGATAACATATAAATGAAAATAATTACATGTATAATAACAATTGATTTCATAGTGATGGAATATTCAATGATCGAAATATTAATCTTACTATTAATTCCTTATACCAAGACATCATGATCTTACCGTCAGGGCCATATTTCATGACATCATGATCTTATCGTCAAGTCAAGGTTCTAGGAGATCATAGTCTTACCACCATGGTCTCATGTAAATACATCATAATATTACCATCAAGGTATTGTGTCAAGGAAATGTTAATAAATAGGTAGAAATACATGAAATACAAAAATAGTTTGTCTTAGGAGAACTACCAATGCATCGAGGGGTTATATCATGACCCCCTCCCCATAAGGTGTACCCCTCCTTGGTCAGAAATGGGAGAAGAGACATAGTGACCCCCAAGTCCCACCTCCAGTAGGCCCTCAGTTGGCGACTAGCATTGATGGTATAATAAATATGTGCATGGGAGGCATTACCCTATAAGAGAAATGCATACAGAAGAGAGAGATAAGATAGAAACCAAACAACTCCTGGTCATACTATAATATAAAAGAAAAACCAAGTATATATATGTAATTTCATGAAATAACTACTACAACTGAAATGAATATTATAAGTGCCAAAAGAAAATAAAAGACAGTAGTGACCACAAAGCTCAAATTGTTCCTACTAAACCCCAAGCTAGTAGTAACTAGCTTGATTTCCAACATACTCCAACTAAGCTAAAAATGTTTTATATATATGTAGGGTGAGTATAATAGTATACTTAGTAGGATCCTCCTCGAAGCCTCTCATGAAATAGGTAAAGAAAACATGATAAATCATAGTGAACAACAAGTGAAACTAACTCGTCGCCTAAATAGGTAAACTAAGTTCCCAACCTCTCCATGGATACTCTCACCAAGTATCACATATAAGAGAATATAATATAACAAATAATATCAAGGGTACCCCGCTACCACTTCCACACTGGTTTTTTTATTTACCCCAACATCGCACGTCTTGAGCATCTCTCTCCAAAAAGGCTATCCCACATACACCTGGGTGAAGAACCACAACATGTAGCACATGTAACACACCACCACATCCACATAACAAAATGTAACCAGGTAGTTTATAGGATCTACCATAGCTCATATAGTGTGTTTCATACATCGGGTATTATACCTCAAGCCATCATATCCCATACACTGAGTAAGGATCCTCAAGCCATCATAACTTCTAAATGTTATTACTATAGTATTCCTTATGAAACTATATCCAGAACAAAAGTGTGTGAAATTATGAAAAATAATTTTAATGTATACTAGAAAAAATAATTTCCAAGAGAAGAGAGTGGGGCCCAATGTGGTATTCATCAATCCAACCTCCAACCAGGATGTTGTGGAAAACACACCACCCTCCCCCCAAGGCTCAAAATCCCTAGGATTTCAATTTCCCTAACTGACATGGTGGAGTATCATAAAGAAACAAAAAATGTACATGATATAATATAGCTCACAACCATGATATGGGAATATCCTAGTCCCAGACTAAACTGCAGCTAATGTATCTCAAACTCCCAATTTCCACTATTAAGACTAGATATCCTATAATTACACAACCATTTAAGGAGCTACATTAAGTTACTTATTCCTTTTCATCAATTACCCTTTATGTTAATTAATTCTTTAACCATTAATTAACCATTAATAATTTTCATATTACATTTCATTATCATTTAAAAAAAATATCCATGCCCTCTAGGAATAAGAAAAATGAGTCCATGACTTCTCAAAATTAAAATCTCAACATTACATCCCATCAAGATCCAACCCCATGGGTTAAAAATTTATTCATTTATTAAAAAAATTACTTTACATATTTCCACGTATTCTGGGAAAACATTCTAAGCTACCAAGAACTAGGGGATCAACATGGTGATTAGGTGAACTACCCATTAAGTCTTCACCACCTATAGTATAATAGTAGACTCATCCAACCTCGAGAACCAAAACACAAAAAATAATGTGGCATATCCCACATTTATTTGCCTCTATTATAATGAGATTAACCAAAACCATCTTCCTCAAGTAGTGGGGAATGAAAAGTAAGAAAAAAATAACATGGTCATCAGCCAAGAAACTGATTCAAACAAGCATCTTACTTTCATATCAATGGGTAAGCCCAACTTTAACAAATTATTCCATCTATGGTGCCCTCCCCAAAACCCACATTCATATACTTATGAAAATCACCACTCCAAGTGTCAATTGTTACCACAACAATCGGGCCTCCCTACCCCTAATACCATGACAGCCCTCTAGGCTCAGCCATCCCAGGCTCACAACACATTCGGGCCTCCCCACCCCACATACCATAATATCCCTCGAGGATTAACCATCCCATGCTCAAAACACGTCACAAGTACTAGGAAACAAACATATAAATCAGTATCTTGGACCTAAATCAAGGTATCCATCCTTCACACAAAACAATATCTCATGGCTCCAAAGAACAAGGCAGGTGGAATTTACAATCAAATAGGAAACTCATTCCCTATAAAGACATTATCTTTTATCACACAATCGATTATTATTCCATCTTGAATTAACCAATTCATTATTCATAGTTTCCAACTATGGGAAACCTAAGAAACAATCTATCCCAAGATTTCACAAATTAATTAAAAAATTAATTTAACATTCCTTTAATTTTTTTATCAATGAGAATCATTATTCTTCATGTTTATTAACAAGTTAAATTAAATATGCACACTTTCATCAATTTTATTATCATAAAATTTCAACAACAACCAGATTCATTAAACATGGTTATTTATCATTTAGCCAATTAATTATCAATTAATTATAGATTTAATTTCTTTACTAATTTCCATCAAGAACAACATGCTAATCTAAGTGATGCATAGATATCACACTATCTATAAAATGAAGAGGCAAAAATTTATCACAGTACAAAGAAACAACCTCGATATGTGATCGACACCAAATCTTTAATCCAGTTTAATTAATTATTAGGTCAATTTCATTGTGACCAAGGGGATAATCCATGCTATCTCTATAATTTCATGTAAACAAATAGATAAGCAATGATTCTCTTACCTAAAAAAGGTCGTCGATGTTATTCACTCGATAATGGACTATATAATGGATCTCTGATCACCCCTTACTTAAGAACTACATCCACCCAAGGATGTTGCGGCACAAATGAACCAAAAAAAACCAAGATAATTCCCAATAGAAACGTAGGATATCATCCTCCATTGCATGGAAATAAGAATGGGAGGAAAAAATATTAAATCAAAAGAAATTGTTGGAAGGTGAAGGAAAAAACACCTTGTATCCACCCAGTCACCATGGATTGAAGTTCGAAGCTAAGAATTGATCCTTGATGGAGGAATCCCAAAACCATTGAAGAGGGGGGTTGTTGGGTATCCTAAATTCAAGAGATAGCCAATGTAGCCGTAGGTTTTGACAACCTGTGCAGCTAGAAATGTTTTAAAACATACAGCATCAGGGGATTACACGACATGTAATCCCCTTTCAAATCTTATAATTCCTAGAATTTGGTTTTTACAGAAAAACATATCACCTCTTCACTTTATTTATTTTTCAAACATCAATGTGTTACATGGTGTGAAACCCTCTTTCACATTCTGTAACTTTTCACAACATGAAATCCTCCCTGCTTCCAGCTTCTAGCCACCGAACTACTCCATACTTCTTATAAGCCTCCTCGGAGAACGTCAATCCTAAAAAACATGAAAAGGGTTAATACATGCAGATCTAGGACCTTACATTATATATCTCTCAAAACATTCTCAGCCTTGAGAATCTAAAACCAATCCGGAGAGGAAATGTTAAAGGGGTTTTCGGAATAGCCACCCCATGAGATACCTCTCAAGGAGCTCGTCACCAAAGGAGCTCAACCACCACGCTAGGGAACAATTCAATACCATGAAACACCACAAACAGTTCCTAAAAACTCTTCTAGGGGAGATACATCTCAAAAGAGATAAATCCCCAATAAAAAACGGATAAATCCATCACATAATCCAGAAAAGTTCTACAACCACAAAACAACCAATGTTACAAGAGAAGAGATAAACACCGAACATCTCGAGGTACTGAGAATGTATATATGAAAAATGATCCCAGGTACTCTCCTTCATGCCACCATTTAGTCATAAAACATAAACCATGGGGATATCATTCATGTGAAACACCTTCTCCTAGCGGTTTTGGATCTCTACTAGCTGCTCCTCAAAGGTTACATCATCATCAACATCGATCTCTCCCCAATATATGACATGAGAGTTTTCATGAAGATAATGATAGAGATATTACACATGAAAACATCATGTATTCGGCTCATCTGTAGGTTAAGCTCTATCCGATATGCAATGGTTCCAACATGATCCAACATCTCGAAAGGACCAAATAAATCGGGGAAAAATATTACCCCCACAACCAAACATATAAATCTCATGATGGGGAGTCACCTTTAGAAACACATGATCCCTAATTTCAAACTCTATAGGTATCCTCCTATGATCATAATATGATTTTTTATGATAATGTGTGGAATTCATCCTCTCACAAATCACTTGAACCATCTCTATCATATTTGGTACCAGTTCCATCCTGAGAATCGCCGACTCTCTGACCCCAGTCCTACATAATGAATTATGGAAAGTTAGTCCATACTAGACCTCAAATGGCACCATACTAATGGTGGGTGAAAACTAATTTTTTAAGAGAACTCTACCAAGGGTAGGTTCCTCATCCATGAACCCCCAAAATCCAATACATAAGAGCACATCATGTCTTCAAGTGTCTAAATGGTCCACTCTATCTGATTGTCTTCCTATGTATGAAAAGTAGTGCTTAGGCATAGATAAGAAACAAAATCATGATAGAGACCTCTCCACACCCTAGATATCAAACAAGGATCTTGGTCTAAAATGATCATTCCTAGGACCTCATGGAGTCTCACCACCTCCTCCAGATACTACCTCGACAAAACCTCCATTGATCTTGACTCCTTGATCACTATAAATTGGGATGATTTCGTCAGATGATCCACAAACACCCATATAGTTTCATAGCCTCCCTGATCTTGAGGTAAATTGGTAAAAACTTCCATCGATATGACCCCCCACTTCCACTGAGGAACATCTAATGGCTGGAGAAAACCAATGGGAACACGATGCTCGACCTTCATCTTTTGGAAAACCAAACATCGGGACACAAACCTTGAAAATACATGCTTTAACCCAGGCCACCAAAAATGACTTCTCAAAGCTCGGTACATCTTTTTCATGCCAGGATTTACTACCAAAGGTGAACTATGGAACTCTCTGAGAACCATCTCATGCATTGCCAAAGGGATGAAAGACCTTATCTAGAACAATACATAGTGTTATTCATCTTTAGAACAACCATTAGGATTCTCACCACAAACAACTCAGCCCTCTAGACCTCCACCTCAAGATCACCCAACAAGGACTCCTCCACCTACTGCACTTAGATGACTACACCATCATCTGAAAAAGACAACTTATTCCCCTGACTTTTCCCATATCTAAGTGCAATGATAAAATTTCTTCCATCACTCTCCAGGAATCACATGATTTCCACACTGCATCATTGCACAAATTCCTACTCAGTGAATCGGCCACAAAATTCCACTTTCCAGGTGTATACAAAATATTTAAGTCATGATCATGTAAGAACTCCATCCACCAATGTTGATTCAAGTTCAAGTCATATTGATAGAAAACATAACTTAGGCTCTTATGATTGGTGAAGACCAAAAAGCGCTCACCTATGAGGTAATGTCTCCACAACTTTAGGGAAAACACCAATTCCATAAACTCAAGATCATGGGTGGAATAGTTACACTCATGGGGACACAACTACTGATACCATAAGAATTTAATGATCTCTGCTAAATTAGAACATAGATCAACCCAAGATGTGAAGAATCAAATAAAACCTCAAGCATAACTTCTTCTGCTAGAAGAAAAATAACTATAACATCGACCAACTTCCCCTTCAAATAATCAAAAGTTGTTTGGCACTGACCAATCCACAAGAATGCCTAATCCTTTCTATTCAATTCTGTTAGAGGAGTCACAAATCAAGAGAAATTAGCTACGAACCTCCTGTAATATCCTACATTACCAAGTAAACGTTTCACCTCTACTACGATCTTTGGGCCTTCCCAAGACACAAATGATTCTATCTTTGATGGATCCACAACTACTCTCTAATGGGATACAACATTCCCCAATAAATAGACTTCTCAATACCAAAACTCACACTTTGGAAACTTCCCAAACAACTTCTCATGATGAAGAACTCCCAAAACAGTGCACAGATGCGCTACATATTCCTCCTCAGACATGGAGTACATAAGGATTTCATCGATGAAAACCTCCACAAAATTATCCAGTAATTCACAAAACACAAATTTAATTAACCCAATGAACATATTTAGAGAATTCATCACACTAAACGACATCACAAAAAAATTCCTATGACGACCACATAAATTAGTCTTTGGAATATCCTCATCCTTTACATGAATCTGATGACATCATAACTGAAAATCGATCTTCGAGAACCAACTTGAACCCTTTAGTTGATCAAATAAATCATCAATCCATGGAAGAGGATAGTGTTTCTTTACTGTCACTTGGTTCAAATAGGGATAATCAATACACATCTTCAAACTATCGTCAACCTTATTCACAAACAAAACTGGTGCACCCCACAGTGACACACTTGTCTAAAAAAACCACACTACAGTAGACCATTGTGGTGTATACATAGCTCTCACAACTTAGAAGTCAGCATACTATATGTATACATCAATATAGGAGACACTCCTAGCTGTAGTTCGATCCCAAACTCGATCTCTGGTCTAGGGTGGAATGCTACAACTTCCTTTGTAAAGACATCAGGTTACTCTCCCACAACCCTAGGAAATTCCAACTACCGAATATCTGATGAACACAGTATCAACTCAACCATCAAGGATGACAAGGATGAATCATGATTTTAACCCATCTAACGGTCTCACTCACCAACAAACACTTATGGCTCTTCATCAGCATCGAAGAAAACAACCTACCTCCTGAAGTAATCCATGATAGCCTAGAATAAATAAAACCAATACATGCCAATGAAGGTATCATATGGTTGTATCAATTAACATAGGAAATCTCCCCAAGAGTGGTGTTTCTCCAAAAATAGCTCACATTCTCTACATAATTAAAACAAGTCATCTTAACCTCTAACTAGTGTAGTCAATGCCAAAGGCACTGGAAGTATCTCTACCTCAAGTCTCAAATCATCGAAAAAGGCAGGTGATATGAAGTATTGTGTCTCTACTGTATCAAACAAGGCATACACCCAAGTTGAAAACAAGAAAATGGTACCTCAAATGATGTCTGGCTTGTCTGGAACTGGAAATGCTAAAGAAATAATTTGAACATGACCTATTTCATAGCCTCTCTGACCCTACTAATGACCAAATACATGGTCTCACTCTACTCTCTAAGGAAGGGGAGTATCTCGGGGTTGTCCTCTACCTACCCCAACTACTCTTTGTTGATCCCAAACTGGAGTAACCTTCTACGGCTTCCTTGGATGGAGCTTCCACAATGGAGGAACCTAAAGTGGAACTATTGGCATACGTTGACTTCTCAGAAAGTTCAGTCACTCTTGTTACTGATTACCTTGGCCTACATAAGAAAAACATGTGTCAGATTCCTTGGAATAGGCCTGAGATCCTTTACCACTAGAGAAACGAAACATTGAGAAATGGAACCTACCCATGGCTGGTCGAAGCACTTCTGTCTTGATAACTAGGAAAGGAATACTGACATGAGCCTATAGTGGGGTGTGACAAAAAAAATAAAAACTAAGTTAAAATGTAGTAAAGTGGGTAACCTAGGTTTTCTCCAGAGAGGATTGCACAACAATTATGTTTGTCACTTAAATTAATGAAAGAAGAAGAGGCTGTTTTTGAAAATGTTTAAGTTGAATAATAAAGAAAGCAATTAAAAAGAAAGGTTGAACACTAATGGATGAAGAGAGTGATGGGATCAGGATAGGATCACCTTTTTTAATGTCATAATTGTCACAAATATCATCTTACCTCCCTTCCTTTTGAATGAAAAATGAAAGACTCATTGATCGAGTTATCAATCACCTTTGGTTTAAGAAAGAAATGGAACTCACTCCTATGTGCATGGAAGTTCATAAACAATTCCTAAAAAACTAAGGAAAGTCTCAATAGGGAATTTTTTATCCTTAGAACTCTAGAAAAAGTTTAATAGTTCCACACACATGCCAAAGATCGCTGGACACTCACCACCTAACACAATATGCTCAATCGAGACAAATTGCACTAAGCGGGGGGAGATTAATATTCCTTAACCAAAGCTATTAAAAATGAATACACCAAACCCAAAACATGATCGCATTAATATAATTGAGAAACAATGATAATAGAAGTCATTCAAAATAAAAATATGGTTTTAAATTTAAGCACAAAACTCCAACATTACAAAAGAGAAACTCCCACTTCCCTGATCACTCAAAGGTTTTACGCCTCCGTGTGAAGGGTATTAGAGTTGAAAGGGAAAGAAGAGTGCATAATGAAACCAATAAAAGTGAAAATAGAAAATATAAATAACTTCAAGAAGTAAATCCTCTAGCACAGCCCCTCTGGCACCTTCTTCAACCCCTTTGAATGGAAGTGAACACTCTTATTTATAGGCTTTTGGAGTAGAAAATTTCCCTCCAAAATTACTCAATCGAATGTTTGAGTCCGGTTGGCATATTAAATGGACTAACATCAGGAAGTTATATTCATGAATTTTGTTCCCCTATGTATTATTAATACTTCCTAGAAATATTAGTGCATTTGGATAAGTTTCACAAAATTTATTCTCGAATTACCACTGACATCTTTTTATGTCGGAGGTGACTCTTCAACTCCCTCTCTTTGTCTGCATTAAATGTATGCCTTAATGACTTAATTTCTTCATAAAATTAAACAGAAGCATGAGTCTAGGAGTTCTCTATCTTCTTCAGCAGTAATAACTTAATTTGGACATGTTTAGGCTGAGATATTCCTCATTAATTATGGTAGGGTCCATTTTGTCATCCATAAAACGTTTTCTACTTGATGAATTTTTCTGGGCCATACTGTGCCGAATTATACCCAGGTACAGAAGACAAAGTTGAATCCCATGAGCATACAAAGCCTACAAAAGAATAATCACACAATTTGGATAAAAAATGTAAAATATATTCCCAAAATACAGAAGCTCCACAAAACTGCTAAATTTCCAGAATTAACCAATTTCCACAATTAAGCCCATAATTCACGAAGACACTAAAATGATACAAATCAGCTCAAATTGATTAATTGGACGGGTCTAAATCATTGAAACATATGTGAAAAATAATGAAAATATTATCTCTATCACATACCACATATCTACTTCATGAGTAATCCTAATGACTCCCCTCTCATGATGATTTGGTTCTGGATAATTTCCTCCTGATGACCTCTTCTTTCTCTAGCACCTCAAGATACATCTTCAACATAAATGGGGTGGCCTGACATTGGATATCTATATGAAAATCCTTAAATAAATGTCTCACCCTAGCATTCTTATCTATAAATATGTCTGAAGAATATTATAGAAGGTTCCTGAAATGGATCCTAAACTCTTGCACACTAGTGCTCTCCTACCGAAGGGTAAGCATCTCCTAGAGACTACTCGCCTTCGCAGTCAAAGAAAAAAACTCAGCTATGAACTATTCTCATAACTCCTCCCATGATACATTCGACTCCTTTAAATCTCCAAGGAATAAGAACCACCACTATCTCACTACCCCATACAGCATCATAACAACCAATGATACCCAATGCTCGTTTTAAGCACAGATCAAACTGAAGGCTATCTAAACCTCCTCCAACTAGTCTTCTATGACTGTATCTGAAATATATCCCTTATACCTCTATAGACTCTAGCACTAAAACTCTCATATTTTCCTTTTCCAAGTGTCATTGTCGTCATACTCCACTCTATGGTGATCTACTGGCGCAACCTACTGAACATATTCTATACAAACCATATGAGGATGTTTACCTAGATCCATACCTACAAAAAAATAATCTTAGACCTAGAATATGGAAGTCTTTAACATTAATTAATTGTTTTATTTTATTAACTTTAGGTTAACCTATCCCAAGGTATACCCATTCAAACATAGGCACAATGAAGAATTGTACATGATCCTTTCCAAGGTCTCTACCCTACAACCAGTATCACCTCATTTAGTAGACATTATAAGCTTAAAGGTATATGCATCATATCATAGGGGGGGAAAAATACTCATATCTCATCTGGTCTCCCATGTTTATAGTGCTTTATAAACATAGTTGGAACCATTTCCCTACCATCCCATGAAACCTCACTTGTTCCAAACTCTAAACTCCATCAAATCCCTCAACTAAACCTCTGATACCACACTGTCATGACCCCCACCCCACAAGGTGTAACCCTATTAGTCCAGAAATGGGAGAGGAGAGATATTGACCCCTGAGTCCCGCCTCTAGTAGGCCCCAGGTTGGTGACTAGAACCAAGGGTATAATAAACATGTAGATGGGAGGTATTACCCTCTAAGTGAAACACATTTAGAAGAGTGAGATAAGACAGACACCAACAAACTCCTGCTAAAACTACAATATAAAATAAAACCCAAGAACACATATTTAATTTCATAGAACAACTACTACAACTGAAAGGAAAACTATAAGTACCAAAATAAAAATAAAGACGGCAGCGACCATGAATCCCAAAAATCTCCTGATAAACCCCAAGATAGTAGTAACAATCCGGATCTCCAAACTACTCCAAATGACCTGAAAAATATTTTATATATGCATAGGGTGAGTATAACAGTATACTCAGTAAGATCCTCCTTAGAGACTCTTATGAAAAAAGGTAAATAAAGCATGCTAAAGCATAGTGAACAATAACTGAAACTAACTCATCACCTGAACTGGTATATTATGTTCCTAGACTCACCATGGATACTGTCACCAAGTATCGCATACAATAGAATATAATAAAATGAAGAATATAAAGGGTACACTACAACAAGAAAATGGGCAACTCGGGTCCTACAAATGCATTATCTTTTATCACATATTTGGTTATTATTCCATCATGAATTAACCAATTAATTATTCACATATTCTAAAAATGAGAAACCTAAGAAACAATTTATCCCTAGCTATCACAAATTATTTAAACAATTAATTTAACTTTAATTTAATTCTTTTCTCAATAAGAATAATCATGCTTCAGGTTCATTAACCAATTAAATTAAACATGTGCACTTGCATCAATTTGATTCTCATAAAATTACAACAACAACCAGATTCATTAAACATGCCTCTTTATCTATTAGCCAATCAATTATCAATTAATTAGGGATTTATATTCTTTACCAATTTCCATCAAGAAAAACATTATAATCCACGAAATTCATAGATATCATAGTATCTAGAAAATCAAGAGGCAAACTATTATCATGAAACAAAGTAACAACATCATTATGAAATCGATGCCAATTATTTGATCTGGTTAAAGTAATAATTAGGATAATTTCATTATGATCCAAGGGGATAAATCATGATAGATATATGATTTTAAATAAATAAATAGAGAATCAAAAAATCCCCTACCTCAAAAAGGTCATTTACATTCTTATCATGAGAATGGACCATGCAATGGATCTTCGATCACCCCTCCCGTACTGTATCCACCCGAGGACTCCGCAGCACAACCTCACCACCAATAACTAAGAGAAACCCCATTATAAACATGGGATATCATATTTCATCTCAAAGAAAGAATAATGAGAGGAAAAGTAGATCAAACCAAAAGAAACTGTTGTAAAACAAATAAAAACACACCTTGTATCAGCTTGGGTCACCATAGATCAAATATAGAAGTTAGGAATCGATCCTTGATGAGGAAATTACCAAAATTTTGAAGAAAGGGTTTTTGGGTATCCTAGATTCAAGATAGATCCACTACATTCATAGTATTTCAAAACCCAAGTGGTTGTAAATGTTTTAAAACATACAATATTTGGGGATTACATGACATGTAATCCCCCTTCACGTCATGTAATCCTCAGAATTCAGTTTTTGCTGAAAAACACATCACCTCTTCAGTTTATTTATTTTTTGAACTCTGATATCTTACATGGAGTGAAACCATCTTTTAGATCTTGTAACTTTTCATTATTTGAGATCCTCCTTTCTTCCAGATTCTAATAGCCAAACTACTCTAGACTTCTTCTAAGCCTCCTTTGGGAACCTCAGGCCTCAGAAACATGAAAAGGGTTGATCCACATGGATCTGGGCCCTTACAGGCCATATAATTTTAGGCCCCACCAATAACTTAACTAATTCCAATGAACTCACCATATAAATGAAATTAATAACAATAAAATGCATAACGAACTTTCCTTACAAATCAATAAACATATGTATTGAAATAACAGACACATGGGATGTCAATATTATTCCCAATCAATAAATTAAATGAAATGATCATAACACATTCATATAAAGAAGGTGGGTGGTATCATTAGAGTATATCCCTAGTTAAATATAATAAATTTTAAAGTATATTGACATGGATGAAAAACACCTTTAGAAGAACATTAAAAAAATGGAGAAATAATAAAAATAACCTTTAGATTTTTTATACCATTTTTTAGAAAAAAACTATTATAAAGATATGGGTACAGAAATTTCATTCAAAACTTATGAATAATTATCAAGTAATTTTATTAAATAAAAACAAATAATTTTTTGGGAAAATGTATTTGTATAGTAGATGTTTAAAATAAAATTAATTTTTCACTTTGTAAAGAAATTCAAAGTTAATAAAAAATGGAGTCCCAAATTACTTTTAATATCATTTTCAAGAAGATTACTAGAAGAATTTTTAAAAAATTATTTAAAAAATTTAAATCTTGAAAAATGGAATTTTTAAAATAAATAAAGTATAATTCAACAACTGTGGAGTTGAAGATAAAAGATACAACCAAGAATAATATTTGAAAATGTCTTTATTGAAACCCATGTTGTTAAAAGAGTAATATGAATTCCTATTGGAAAGTCATAAATATAATTATAAAGATCATAATAAATAATAAATATTTGGATTCTATAAGAATAAAGAAAAATATTTTTAAAAATAAAAATAGGGACATGAATGATAAATATTTCCGGCCAAAAAATGCGAGATAGGAAAATAAACCCTTATGACTTTAGAAACTTTTAAATCAAAATAACTTAAAACATAAAACTTTAAATAAAGTTTTAAATAACATGAATAAATATATTCATGGAAAAATATTTCAAGGGTTCATTATATACACCATATAAATGAAAAAAAATGTGCATAATAGAAATTTTCTCTCAAATAAAGTAATTTAAGATGAAGAACTCTTATATTTTACTTATGATTTTCACAAAATCTATTTAAACACCTATATAATAGTCATAAAAATATTAATTACTTATTTAAGAACCTTATTCATATCTATTAACTTTAATTTTATTCAATTATAAACATCCAATAGACATATATTAGTTATTTAATATTTATTTTCATCATCGGATGTCAGTAATTACTATTATTTTTTATGTGTTTTGTAAAAATGATGTTAGACCTCATTCATTGATACAAATCCATCATTACAAAATTATAAAAGTTGTTTAAATCATTTATTTTAAATAATTTATTCATTACCATGTTCATTTTATGGAAACCAATGATATGGTTCACAATAATGGAATCTATGACGATCTTGTTTCAGGTAATTTACCAATATCAATAGGTTACTTTATAATGATCATTAGTTATTGTTCTTCCCTTATAATATTTTATTAATAACATATATTACTCCTTAATATCATATATTTTCATTAAAAACATTTTTATAAATATCAATGAAATTCATTGATGAAAAACCAAACACATCTACCGTGGAGGTGGTAGTGAACACAAACTCAGGGATGACGTTTTCATTTTTCAATAAATGGAAATAAAGGATGATAAATAATAATTTATCTTTATAGAATAATAATTATTAAATAAATATCATATTTACTCATTAAATAAATTATTTTTACTATCCATTTAAGGCGATGAGTAAAAATGAGATACATCATCCATATAGGCGATAGTTCGCACATACGCAGAGGTGACATTTTCATATTTCAATTGATGGAAATAAATAAAGATAGATAATGATTTATCATTACATTATAATAATTATGAAATAAATATAATATTTAATCATTAAATAAATTCTTATAACCATTCATCTAAGTTGGTGATAAAAAATGAAACACATCATCTATGGAAGAAGTAGTCTGCATATATGCACAGACTGTGTTTTCATTTTTATAATGGTTGGGAGAAAGGTAGAAAATGATTATTCCATAAACAAAATAAAATTTCAGTATAATAATGATACATATATAATAATATTTTTATGACTAAAATATATTTTTTTGAGGTATAAAAGTAATAAAAATAATATAAATGAAAAGGGAGTGATTATGAGTTTTTAACTTACTCCTCAGGACAACTCCGTGAGCCTTCTTAGATTCATCTTTTAGTGAGACAAACACCCCTATAACTTGGGAAAGATATTTTGAGAAAGTTTTTTGGTTTAATTTGGTTGATATAATAGGATTTATATGTGAGGATAATTTGGGTGGTGAAGGTCCCCATTTATAAGTGAGAGAGATGGAACTTTTGTAAATACTCATAACATTATATTAAAGGCCTGTCACTTTCAAAGGAAACTAGCTAAAAAAGAAGAAAATATTGGATAGGTGGTAACTATTGGTCGATAAACCTCACACACACACAAATAATGGATAATTTTAGAGATATTTTAGGCATTTTACCCTTTATTTAACTTTTTACCATAATTTACTTTTACATTGGAACTTTTTTTTATTCCTAAAAATGGAATCACATTTATTAGATAATTTGGATATTATAATTATAAATACAAAAATAATTTTATCAGAATAAATTTCTATAGTTTCTGAAATTTAATATTAATACAAGTGTGCTTAATGAAACAAAAATAGTTTTCTATAAAAAATGCATTTTTAACCGTAAAAATGAATTTACATAAAAATAATGTATAGTGTTGATTTACCTGATATTTATTGGTTTATGGATAAAATAATGAGAATTATTTGAATTTAAAACTAATCTGAAACCAAATTAATCCTTACTATTACTTAATTAAATAAAAAGATCAAAAATATTTCTTTTATTATAATAAAATATAGCATAGGTTCTAAAAAATCAAGTATGAGATTCTAAACTCAACATAATATTTTTAATTTTTTAATTTAACTGATTAAATGCATATTTTTTTAATAAAATAGGCTTCATGAATTTTTTAATTCATTCTTATATCATGATTATATCAAAAAATTTATAGTATGTTTAAAAATGAAATTTTCACTATTCACCAAAAACATAACTTTTTTTAGAAAAATCCCAAATAAAATAACCCTTAGATAATTTTGAAATTATTAGTACAAAAATTAATTTCATTCCATAAAATTAAAAATTAAAAATTCATAAATTTATTTTTTAAATGAAAATACAAGATATAAAGAAAATTAACTTTAATATAAAAAATACATTTAAAACTTTAAGCTTTTTTATCTTAATTCATATCAGTTATTGTACAAATGAATTTTAATTCATTAATTAATGCATTAAAATATTACATAATAATATAATCATATTATAAAAGTTATTATTTTAATTTTTTAGGAAAATATAGGCATCAATTTAAAAAAACATATTGAATCATATTAATTATTTATCCTCTAATTATAAGTTTTGTTAATTGATTACTATATTTTTAATTTCCAGAGGTTTTACTCTTGTTATAATTTTCCTAATAATTTTCATCTAATATATCACATATCATTTTAGTTTGGTGTTGTGTGTGCTATAATCTATTCAACATGTTTTTTTAAATAATAACGCTAACTAAAATCGCAGGGTGTTACATTATCCCCTATAAATAAATTACGCCCTCCCAATTTTAATTATCATTCACTAATAAAAATAGATAAAGGTGTCAATGATATATACAATACTCGATATATAATTCCAAACTCACTAGAGTGAGTAAGATTATATAACTTGTATTTTCCATTATAATAGGAATATACTAATATTCTCAACCATTTATTACAAATATTCCTCCTTAGATATTTATAAGTTTTATGATTTTCTAGATACATAGCTTTCACAACTTCATTTTCATTATCTTGTTTTCAACCAAATACTAAAACAAAAAAAATTTATGATAATGTAAAATAAAATCAAAGTAAATGTTTATATGAATATAAAAAATAAATCCTAATATATCTTCTCTTATGTCAAGTATATTTCAACCTATTCTACTTTCATTTAAACTATGATATTATTGGATCAACCTATAACTCCTTCAATTTGACCAAGGTTGTCCATGATCATTTTTTATTAGATTCTCTAACCTTACTACATATATATTACATCATAAAATTACATAATAAATACTTAATAATGGTTTAGAAAGAGAATTTGAATCACCAAAGAATATCCCCTGATAGTTTTAAACCATTTGTTTAGATATACCTACTTGTTGTACACTAAGTGGACATTGAGTTACCACTCAACTTGACTTTTTCAAGGTTATTACCCCTTGGTGTATTTGTTCTAGAGCCTATATCCACTTGTTCGTATCCAGGGAGGGATGTTACTACTATAAAACCAAAAAATATATACTTTACCAAAAAATTGATTTTTTCTTATATTTAAGATCATACCTAAGGTTTTTAGTAATGTTTTCTAGTCCTAATTATAACTGCTTGAAATTCTAGACTTAGAAAAATTGATGTTATTTCAAAAAACATGAATTACAAGCTACACCTAACAACAAAAAACAAAAGCATATTAAGATAATATTATGAATAAATATATAATAAAGAAAAATATGGTAAACTGTTAAATATTTAGGTGGTAAATAATTATTATGAGTTAATATTAAAAACAATTTTTTCAATAAAAGTTATTTTCTCAATATTATATATTTTCTTATAAAAGATAAATTTAAAATTTTTAGAATTTAAATTTTATATAATAAAATTAATTTTTTAATTCCCCACAAAAAAATAACTTTTTAAAATTTTTTTAGTTTTTTCTAAAAAAAATATTTTTAATCGAAAAATATGATTTTTGAAAAAATTATACTTTTTATGTTTTTATCATTATAAAAAAATTATAGAATATTAAAAAACCTTATAATAAATTTAATATGTATTTAAGGAATAACATTATTCATTTTAAAAAAATTATGAACTTATAATATTATGTCCAATATTTTTAAAACTAAATTAAAATGTTACTTTAAGAAAAAAAACCTTTTTAGTATTTTCTTAAAATAAATTATTTAGATGGTGAAATTCTCTTTTGGGTTGAATTTAAAGTATTTTAACTTTTATTTTTTTTTAATAAATCAATTTATTTCATAAAAATTATTATACAATATGATTTTATATTATTTATAAATTTAAATCTTAAAAATGTTTTTATTTTTAACTATTTTTACGTAATTAAGTGTGTTTTTTTAAATTATATTTTCACAACTTTATAAATTTTGTGTGTTTAAATTATTTTCAAATTTTCAATCATAATTTTAAAAAAAATTAAAATGATCCAATTTTAATTGTTATCATTAATGTCGATTACTAAGCTTAGAAATTAATTACCAAGGTAAAAGTTTATTTAGGTAAAAATTTAAAAGTAAAAAAAAGCATTAAATAACTATATACTTGTCAAAATATGAATGTATGGGAGGATATTATAACTTATCTTATCCCAAACCCCGTATTTTCTACTTTTTATCCATTGGTCCTTGAATAGTTTCATGGAATTTAAAAAATGATATGTGTTTCTAAAAGTTCCTTTTTCTTCTCTTGTAAAAGGATACCACTTCCACAATTTCAAGTTATTCTTAAACATAGAATTATTCCTTGAAAATATACATTTTTTCTTTTATTATAACCATATAACACCTACATGATCTTCTATTTGTCTTAAATTTTCTTAAGGCCTTCACTTCCAAATATTTTCTAAGAGAAAACTCAAACTTCCAACGTGAGTATTACCTTATCCTAATATTTTATTTTATTATAACCCTTCCTAAAATAATTTATAACCTTATTAATATAATTAAATAAGTATAATTAATATAATTAAAACAAATTTCCAATCCTTTCTATCCACTAAGAAAACAAAATTACATCGATCGTGTGAACGAGCGGACTACCGCCTCCATGATGTAATGTAGTTTTTTCCAGAACCATATCTCAAGGATGGTAAAAAGGATTTATTTGATGAATAAATAGATTTTATATGTCACAAATAAAATTATGAAATGATAATTTTTTATATACCATCATTCTTCTCATTCATTGAGAAAAGGGATCATTAATCATGTATATGTTCGGACTACCTTCTACATGAAAAACAAATTTCTTTTATCCTAACCACCCATATTTGATGGTTATAAGGATTGTTTTAATGAATTTATCTGATAATTATTACATTTTTAATATTATTTAAATGTTATATTGACATTATATAATAATTTCATCTTACTCATTCAATCATTATAACACACTATAGTTTATGTCATTTTTAACCCTATATGAGTGATGTTGTAATGTTTATGTAATAGATGATTAATGAATTTTATATTTTATTAAAAACATGTGATAATAATTTATTCAATATTCAAAAATGTTTCTAGGGTCATAATATTAATATATATTGATGCTATTAATATATCACATTTTTTTCATTGAACTCACCAAAACAATCTTGTATTCATTTTATCATCACAAAACATAACCAAAACACTTAAGAAATGAAATTGTGAATTTATAAATTATTTTAAAAGATATTTTTAATTACATAGTATGATCTGGGAATAATTAAATTTGGTTGAAGAATGAAAAAAACACCACTATTAAAAAACTAGTTTTAAACAATCCAGTTTTCTGACACCTGATTTTGAAAATAAATGATAAGTAACTAATAAAAATGTATTTAATATTTATAAAGTAATTTTATAAAATTTTATATAAATTAATTAGTTTCTAAAATATTTTATTAAGATAGTTATTTTTCGTGACACATGAGGTTAGAGTGCATTCAACTAAGTGGGGGTAAAGGTAAGGGGTTTTCATGATTCAAATCCTTCCCTTGGGTTGTAATCCATTATATTTGTCTATAACCTTTTCAAGTAAGATCATATATAACCTATGATTATTTTATGTTGTGTTTACATGTTTTTTATATGGAAATCATGTTTCAAACCAGATTCTTCTTCCATGATAAATCAATTTTTTTAAACGAAATTGTTTTTAGGTTAATTCTCATCTCTTCTAATAATTTTTTCATCCATACCCATGATTTTACTACTCGCCAATTTTCTCCTTTCCCTAGTGTAAACTCAAATTATTTTTATATCCAATGATCCTTACATTACCATTTATTTTAAAACAATGTTTTTTATATCCTTTAAACATTTTGGGTTATTCAATAAAGGTGTTTTTAAATATTTCAAAGTCCTTTCCTTTTAGTGATCATATATTCTTCCCTTAAACATTAAATTTTTACATATTATTTATTTATATTAAAGGTATAATTATTGAAAAAAAAATCAAATAAATTTTTTAAGATGTTTCCTCTTCATTTTAAAAAAATGGTTTTTTTAATGTGACTCAAAAATCACATCTTTTTAAGATGATATTAAGAAACGTTTTTTAGAAAAATCATTTTCGTGGTTTCTCTTTAGTTTTAAAAGGATTATTCTTTAATAAAGTGATGATTCATAAACAACTTAATATATGATATTTTTGGGTGATCTTGTTTTTGGTATCAAATGATAAATTTTTTTATGTGATACCATTTGGAAAAGTTATGAAACTCATTTTTTCTATGGGTTATTTATAATAAGATGAATGATTTGATTTTAAGTGGCACTCATATGTATAGATGATGATGGGTGGGGTAATATATCCCCTAAAAATGAATTGATTATGGTTTTATATCTCATTAGATAATTATTTGTGTACATTCATGGATTTTATTATGAAACTAAAGGGTTTACATAATTGGATTTTTTTCATAAAATTAAAGGGTGGACATCCTTGGATTTGTTCATGATGTTTTCCTATATTTATATTTGTTCCACTAATTATCTAAAATGTGTCTTATTTTTAAAATATGACAAATTTTTATGATATCCCATGTTCTAAATATATTTTACTTTCTTATGTATTGATTTTATGCTTGTTATATGATTCTATGCCATGTTTTTTATGACTTTTATTTGGTCTTTTCTTCTTATGCCATGATCCTTAATGATCAATCAAGTTTTTTATCACTTATGATCTCATTATCTTTATATATTATATTAATCCCTTACTCATGTTTTCCATCATATCAAATATTTATCCATTATGACTTGTTGATATGTTTCCCTTATAGAGAATTTGAGATCAAACCTTCTTATATTTCCATTCCCCGGGTTATGAAGATAATTATGTTATATGTGATGTATATAATAGGTTCTAGATGAGAATGGTTATAGAGAAGTATTCACAAGTGTTATAAAATAAGATATTTATGTATCTATTCTCCAAGACACTAAACCTTTTGGTTATTTTTTTGTGATATTGTTTGTGGGATGTATTAATAAAACCATGAAATAAATGTATAACTTATATCTAATTATCTTAGGTCACCATAGCTAGTATCATAGGGAAGTTTTAATTATTTTATGGATTATTTTAGATAACTTGAGTGAGAACTCTAATAATGAGTCTACATATTGGATAACATCTTGATGTCTTGATAAAGTAGATATTATATGGTTTTTCTAGAAATGCATCCCTACCTAGATACTGGAAAGTGGATGTGTATATATAATAGATGACCCTAGGGGTAATCACCTTGAAAATGGTTGGTTGAGTACTGATTCAATCATCACCCTAATATACGATGATTAGTAATAATATTGTACACATAATAAGACACTCATCAGGGATATGCTTAAGTTAATTCACATTTTATTTATAAACCATTATTATCATGTTAACATGTGTGGTAAGGGAGATTATTGTAGGGAAATAATCATGGATAGTATAGATTAAAACTTAAGGAGATTTTAATAAAAAATAAACTTATTATTTATGATTAATTTATTTTATGATCATAGTCTTCCCCCAAAATGTGTGGTTTAATTCTCAATTGAACTCATCCCTAGATAATTTCCTATCTCGAAGACTCTTTATAGAATAGTTTCCATTGAATTATAGACATTAAAGAAGAAATTACAAGAGAATATTGATAAGGGTTTTATACACCTTAGTGCATCACCATGGGTTGAACCAATCATATTTGTAGAAAATAAGGATAGATAAATTCATTTTTTCATCGATTATCATGAGCTAAAAAAATCATGAAAAAATTAGTATCCACTTCCCCTTATTGATGACATGTTCAATCAACTCAGAGGAGCTTAATTTTTCTAAAAGACTAACCCGTGATTTAATATATCATCAATTGAGGTTAAGGAGATAAGATATACCCAATAAAGATTTATACACAAGGTATGGACACTATGAATTTATAGTGATTACATTTGGGATTACAAATTATCCTGCTATCTTTATGGACTTGATTAATATAATCTATAGAGATTACCTTGACAAATTTTTATAGTCTTTATTAATTTCATTATCATATATTCTAAGATTAAGTAATAACATGAATAGCATTTTGTAATTATTATATAGACCTTATGAAAGGATAAACTATATTCCAAGTACATAAAGTGTGAATTTTTGTTGCAAAGAGTATCCTTCTTAGGTCATGTTATCACCAGTGAGGGTATATCTATGGACACATCAAAAACACATGTAATTGAAAAATGGATGAGACCAACCTCTGTGATTGAGCTCCAAAGTTTTATTGTATTAAATGGTTACTACCAATGTTTTGTGAGAAACTTCTCATAATTATCCAATCTAATAACTAATTTGACCTGGAAGTCGGTGAAGTTACTCTATATAATGGAATGTGAGCAAAGATTTGGAGATATTAAGAAGAGATTGATCACTATACCTATGCTTACCAATAGTGGATAAGGTTTTATGATATATAGAGATGATTTTTTAAGGTTTTCAGATGTTTTATTATACATAACAAGAATTTAATTGCTTATGAATTTCAATGATTAATAACTCATGATAATAACTACCCAACTCATGATTTGGATCTAGCATCAGCTATCTTTTCATTGAAAATTTGGTGGAATTATCTCTCTAGTGAGAAGTGTGATATTTATACTGACCATAACAGACTAAAGTATATATTCACATAAAAAGATATGAACATGAAATAAAGTAGATGGTTAGAACATATCAAGTACTATGAATGATCAAAACATTAGCACCCCAGGAAGGAAAACAAACTGGTTAATGCCTTGAAAAAGATGGATCATTTTATCATATCTATGATGAGGATTCAAAAAGATTCAATACTCGTAGATTTACAATTTATGAATCTTAAAATCACAATGGAAGGAGAAAAATCCTATATTTTCAAATTTACTTCTCAATCATCTATTCATGAGAAGATTAAATATTCCTAGAAATATTATTTGTAGCTGAAAAAAATGTAGTGAGTATTACAAAGTTCATCCTCAATAAAGATAGATTTATAAGGTTTGGAACCCAAATATGTGTCCCATATATATTAGAACTAGAGAAGGATTTTTTGGATGATGTTCATAGATCATCCTTATTTTCCCATCCTAGAGGTAAAATCATGTATATATATATGAAGAAAATTTTTTGTGTGATAAAATAATGAATGAAATCACAGAGTATATATCTTAATGCTTTGTATTTCAGTATGTTAATGCAGATTGATAGAGTCCAAAATATATGATGAAACCATTACCCATACCTATATGGAAATGGAAAATCATCATTATGTACTTCATCAAAAGACTCCACAAAAAATATAATGGTCACATTTTCATATGGGTTATAGTTGATCTCCTTACAAAGTTAGCACATTTTATTTCCATCAAATAATATTTCTCCCTTGACCAACTCTCCAAGATATTTATAATGTAAGTGGTAAGGTTTCACATAGTATCACTATCCATTTTATCTAATTTGGATCTGAGGTTTACCTAAAGGTTTTGGAGAAATCTTCTAAAATCATTGGAGATAGGGATGAGTTTTATCACTATATATCATCCCTAGATAGATGGTTAGTCTAATAGGATAATTCAAACTCTATAGGATATGCTAAGGTGTTGTTCAATGGATTTTCAAGGATTATGGGATCAAAACCTCCCCTATTTAGATTTTTCATAAAAAAAATCTAATAACACCCCAATATTTTACATTTTTTCTCATTTAAAATGTATCCTCTTCGATAGCATACGTTGCACGCAACATCCAACTTAAACAAACAATGAAATATTATTATGTAATCATTATAACGTATCCATTAAAATGGTAGGAATGAACAATATTAACCACACTATGAAATATATAATTTTCCAACTCTTTGTTAATGTAATAATTTATTCTTGGTGAATAAGCACTTAATTTTTAATAAAATCATTTTACTCATCAAAAAATATGTTTTCTCCGAAAATGGTTTTCTTGCATTTTATGAGAAAATATTATAATAAATTTATAGAACTTATATAAATTTTATTTTATAAAACTAATATAATTTTTAAAATCATAGTATTAAAATTAACTTATGGTTTATTTTCATAAATTTTCTGAAAAAGATTGATTTTCCATTGAATAGTGAAAAATACTGATTTTTATAATTCCATTTTTCAATAAAATTGTATTTCATTGCGTTTTGTGGGGTTAATTTTAAATTAAATTATGAAAATTATATGTTTTGAAATTTGAAAATTGGATTATATATTTGTATTCACAAGTTAAAAATTTATTAAATAAGCCCCTATTATTTTTTGTCAATGTGAATAGTAACCTTGGTAACTTTCATTACCACGGTAAAGGGTAAATTGGATAATATAGGTTAAAAATAAAATGATATGGACTATACAATGACCATAAAACTTACCCCAATTTTAATGAATGAGTAATTTTAGTCCCTAATCATTCAATTTTTAGACATATGACCCTTTTCCATTAGAAAGTGATTATGACACTTATAATATTTTTTTAAATAAAAGTCAAAGACATCACATTTATGATTTTAATAACTATAAAATTTTAAATATGGGGTTTCCCAAATGATATCTTAGAATATAAATATTAATTTTAAATATAAAATATTTATCTTTATTGTGGAAGTTTATTTTTAATTTTCATGGAATAAATAATTACCTTAAAATCTTGTACAACGTCGGTGTCGTAATTATTTAATTAATAGAAAAATAAAATAAATGTTATTAGAAATATTAAAATATATATAATTTTTGATAGTAAATGTGATCAATGAATTTTATATATTAAATTTAAATGTTATTATGTAATAAAATATTTTTTTATAATTATAATTTTTATAATGATATTATTAAATTAAAAGTCTTAAATAGTTATTAAAATTGACATTATGAATATTTTATTGTAAATAATATTTTATTAAATGATATAAAATTCCTAAAATTATTTAATTTGAAAAAAAATTATTTGTATAAGGTTATAAATTTAATCCATGGTCCATTTATGGGAATTTTTCATTTTATAGTAACTATATTAACCCTCAAATGGTAAAAATCAATGTTGTCACGGTTAGAGTTAAAGAGGTTAAATATGTGTTAAAACCAAAATATAAGGGTGTAAATTTTGTAAAAACTTATCTAAATTTTATTTAATGAGTATATTTAGACTCATAATAATATTATATTATATATTAAAAAGTTTTTATCCATTTGGAACATAATATTAATTTATATTAAATTAATATTTTAAGAAATCTATAAAGTGACCATCACCTCGATTATAAAAGGGAACTCCTTTATGCACTTATTACACCACATTTATCCATCTATATTGACCAAGTGATTCCCATTAATTTTCTAAACTTTATTATACAATTTATGGAGGCTCTATTCTCCTTTAAATACCAACCCTAAGTCCCTTAAGAAGAGATCTAAAGGAAGTTCACCGAAGAAGAGGTGATCATTTTTATCAAATCTTTCAACTTTATTTCTTCTTCAACTTCCTCTTCATGTTTTGATTCTAACCTAAAATAAAAAATCCATTATCATATATATAATAAGATGTTATTATTTTTATTAAAAAAATATTCTACCTTTTATCTATCCTATGAAAAATGAAATCACCGCACATGCGTACGTACAGCTTACCGTCTCTACGTAGCGGTGTAATTTGTTTTTCATCACCAATTGACAAGGATGGTAATAGTGATGAAAATAATGGATATATATGGTAATTATGACATGATATTGATTCTATAATATTAATATATCACCCACTACATTACCATTTCACTCATTAATGTAAGGATATTGTCGATCATGCGTACGTACGGCCTACCATCTCCACAATGCGATGTGATTCATTTTCCATTTTCAGCATCCAATATTGCTTATAAATATATATATATATATATATATATATAATGAATAAATATGACATATATGTCCTTAATATCATTCTATTTATGATGCAACTATATTCTATTCACAACAATTGGGACTTAAATGATAAGACATGTATAGGAAAGTAAAGTAGTTAACACCAGAAACAAGGGTAATAATGAAATATTATTAATAAACGGGTGATAAGATAATATAATAGGATCATATATCATATAATAAATATGAATATAGTTATATTATAAATTAATAACATGATATTACCATTGTACATGAGTTTTAAGCACGTTCAATTAAAGTAAATCGTAAGATAAGGGATTTCTTAACTCATTTTCCATTCATTAGGTTAAACTTATATTTCATTGATTATTTCATGATAATATTATGTGTAAAATAAAATTTTATTATATTATATTGTATTTCCACTTTTTTATGTGTATTTATAGAGGATACACATAATCAATTCATTTTATTAAATCTCACTTCAATAATATGATATTCTTAATGGATTTTCATCTCACTTTTATTTTGGTGGGACACATGGATTATACAATATAGGTATCTTTTCTATGGGGTATATATTGTTCCTTTATCATGATATATCATGAATTTATTTATTCTCATGATATTTAAAGTTTTGTTAAATTTTATTCACTCTTGGGGATTATAATTTATTAGATTCCCATGTAACACCTCGAGTTTTTATGGACCTTTTCTCAAATAAATTAAAACCATCATTAATATCTTTAATTGCACTAATTCAAACATTCCTTCCACATGGAACCGACTAGGCATATGTTTCCCACAACACCGACTTGGCGTACGATACATGCAACACTAAGTTTCTACGAAACATATATTCTATTATTATTATCTAAATGAGATAATTATAACCTAGCCGTTAAACATAGGTATATGAATAGTAATATCTACTTTTCAATTATTGATAATAAAAGATATGATTCTCGGTAAATTCCTTCTATGTTTAAAAATATTGTTTTCTCGAATGAACCGCTTTTAATTTCCTTTTAAAGAAAATTTTAGACACTCATGAAAATTGATTTTGGTAAAATAAACATCATTTTTTAATTCAGAATATCGAAATTAGGTTAGGGTTAATTTTTGGTAATTTTCTAAAAAGATTCAATTTGTGATGAATAGTGAAAAATACTGCATAGTAATTAAAACCCTACTTTTTTATTTAAATAATTATCTTTACATTAAATTGATTTTAAAGTCATAATAGATAAATAATACATATATTAATCCAATTTAGGTCATTGGAATAATTTTTAAAATATAATTATATATAAAAAATCATTAAACTTTTGAACGTCTCTTTTACCCGCCTTCTAGCCACATTTTAATGATTAGTAGTAAATGTAATTTTACCACTTTTGTGAATTGAATTTTAAAAAACAAATATACTTGGTTGTAATCAGGATGAAAAATATGGTCTAATAAGATCAAAATAATTTTTGGTGAATAGTAACTTAAATTTTATTTACCATGGCTAAAGGTAAATAGGGTAATTAAAGGTAAAAATAATATTATAATAATATAAAATTACCATAACACTTGTCCTAATTTCATTGGATAAGTGTTTTTTGACATAAATAAACCTTAGGTCAAAAATATGAAACTTTTTATGCCACTTGTGTTAGATTAAGATATTTATTATATTTTATCTAAAGAAGAGTTAAAAGAGCCATATTAAAAATTTAATAACTAAATAATTTTTTATATAGGGTTATACATAATAAAAATTAGACTATAATATTTATTTGAAATATAATAAATTTTTCTTCATCGTGATAATTTATTTTTAATTTTGAGAGAAGAAATAACTTAATTAATGTCTTATACAATAATGATGCGGTAATTGTTTAATTAATTGAGATATCAAATAAATGAAATTAAAAATATTAAAATAAATATAATTTTATAAATTAGTGACATCCATTAATTTTAGAGACAACTCAGACATGTTAGTGACATATAAAAAGTATGGGTTTGAAGTTATCATATTGGTTAGATATTTTTAAAAATGAGAATATTGAATAGTATCAAAATTGACATAAACGATACTTTAAAATAAATAATATTTTATTAAAAGATAAAAAATTCATAAAAATATATATTGTAGAGATCCGGTTTTTTCTAATAAGTCTTCGAAATATTTCTAAATATTATTCCAGAGCTAGGTACTGAGACGGCATGTGATTCTGAGACTCGATGTGCCCGAAGATAATTTTATAAAAAATTATTAAATATATTTTATATTATGCGTGCATAGTTAATAAAAGAAAATGGGATAACTCTTAAATGATTGATTGTATTGGAAATCTGAGACCGCTTTTGGGTCTGGAACGTAGTTTTTACCCTAGGCACAACATAATATGAGTCGGCGCGGGAAGTTCGAACCCCTCACTCGTTAGTGGAGTGATTTAAGTGAATTAATTAATTTTAATTCCTCCCAAAACCTTGTTTGAGGTTATAAATTATGTTTTTTATAAATACTCTCAGTATCATGTTTTCCAATAGAGCCTCTCCTCTCCTCACCTTTTCGTTGACAAATGATGAACGGATAACACAGATCATAAATTCTAGGCAGATCAAAGTGTAGTGGATCCTCCTCCTTCATCAGCAAGCACATTCTACATCAATGGAGAGTGATTTAATCTAGTTATGACTCATTGTTTTTTTACACCATGGATTAAAAGATTAATCATGTTGAATTTTGTGTCATTCATTTTCACTCTTGTTCTGTAAACCTTGCATGAGCCTAGGTATCGATCTACAATTCTTTCTTGGTTATCCTAACCCAAATTTCACAGTTATGATCATTTGGAAAATAATTCTTGGACAATGATCCAATCCTTTGTTTTGGTGCCTTTACTCCCCTCAATTTCTATGCATTCTTCACCGTGTAATTCCCTCAAAGCCCGGTTTAACGATTGTCAGGTGACCCGAGCTTGATCAGGCACCCGAAACGAGGTGGAGTAAGGTCAGATTCGCCAAACAGTGATGGAATTGTGAGAAACTCATAGATCCATAGACATCATGGCATGATTATGAACAATCTAGTGGTTTAGCGATGATTCAAAGAGAATGTAAGACACAATGGTTCTCGAAAGATCCGCCCAAACCCTTGGTTTTATCCAAGGAAGATTCGCTACGAATAGAGAATCATCTCTATGTTCTTCAGCCAGATCAAGTAATTTCAGAGAGAATTCGGGTGATTTTGACCATGGGGAAGGCATATTCAAATCATGGGTGAATATTCGGTGAAGATTTGTATTTTTGGTAAAATTCCTGACTAAACATTGTGTTCAATGAAGAACACGCATCGTGTAGCCCTCCCTCGGCAGTAGTGCTAGGGTTTTAGAAAAGTTAAGGATGACACAGCGTGTACTTCCATTTAAAAGTCATGTACTACCTCCTCTTGTGAGGTGACTTGTGTAAAGGAACACACAACCATGTGATGAGAACACCGACATAGATTGGCCACACAGACAACATCCCGTGTGAACCAATTGGTCGTGTGTCGAAGTACACGGACACGGAGTTTGGGTACAAAGACACGGCTAGCGGACACATTAATCTCCAAATGGGTAGGTAATTCCATGTATCCAACCTACACATTATTTTCCCCTACATGGGATGATAACCGTGTACCAACCAGACGTGTCCAGGCAGTGAAGTGGGACTACACACTGTGTGGACACTTCACATTTCATATACTTTGAATCTCTTTCTGAGCAACTTTAAAACTCCGGTATCTTTTTTGTTGGAACTTGAATTTTGGTCCGAAAGATTCCTATACTAAGTGTCCTTATACATGGAATGTTTTGGTACCCTCAGAGGTGGATTTTGATATATGACGTAGAATTTCCAGGTGGGAATGAGTGGTGACAACACCTGATGATGATAGTTGATAGACAGGCTCACCATAGCAGTTCCTGGTTACCCTCCAGCTGTGTTGGGAAGTGGTGTTCCCTGATGAACCTTTCAGTATTACCCTCCAACCATGCTAGGAAGTGGCATTCCCCAATAATAGTTATATTCTTACCCTCCAGGAGGGTTGGGAAGTGGTGTTCCCTGACAACCATTCAGGGCTTACCCTCCAGCAGGGCTGGGAAGTGGCGTTCCCCGACGATCATGCCGAGCTTACCCTCTAGCAGGGCTGGTAAGTGGTGTTCCTCGATGACTACCATATAAGGACCCTCTTCTATGCATCACAATGACGAGGAGTGGTTTGTCTTACCTAAGAACTCATGAGGAAGAGGGGAACTTTCCCCACCTAGACTCATGCTTATAACATGACCCAAAACATTACGGGTGAGTCAATGATACCCAAATCAGATAGTATCAAGGTGTGGTAATTTGATCCCCTTTGACTTGTGCCACCTAGGCTGTTATAATGAAATGTGGGACATCGTATATGGTTGTTACCTTGGAATTTATAGGAAACTCGCTTTTATTGGGATGGGTTGTGATATGAAGATCTGTTTACCCCCTCATTTGGATTTCTTTGAATGATAATATCTATTATTGGGTGGAGCTATACTTTTCTATTCACTTTTACTATACCTTGTTCTGCAATACTTATTTCCAGTTGTATCTCTTATTATTTACCCTTCACCTTTTGGGGGATTTCTACTGGGTATATTTGTACTCACCCCTGCATGGGCTTCACCCAACACTAGTCATGTCTTTTGCAAATGACGTACAGTTCAATCGTGACTACAGAAGTGTGTAAGGATACGGGTTGTGTGGACCATATATGTTGGTCGAGGTTGGGATTTAGGAGTTGAGACCTCTTAGGAGACTCTTTTACCCATTGTTTTAGGTTGAACCTATTTCGGGTTTGGGCATGTTTTTGCCCCTTTTTTACCCTCCACTTTTCACTATCATACTTTATACTGTCTCGAGGTTCAAGAATGTCTACTTTACTTTATATCATTTTCATATTTTATTTCTTTTACCACTACACTTTTGAATTGATTTTTATGTGTGTTTGTGTAGGTTTTTAGGCAAAGGCCTCCCTAAGTTGTTATACCTTCGTCACTAGTCACCAACCCCTGGCCTATGGAGATAGGCTTGGGGTAGTTGTGGTTGGAGGCTGGATTGGGTTGGGTCATGACAAAGTGGTATCAGAGAAAGTTCATTCCTTGGAATTTTGTTCGGATGTCACCCCATGAAAGGATTGGTTGGGATTGGGGAAAAAATTTTAAAGTGTCTCAAGAGAGGATCTCAGGCCCGGGATTCTAGTGTTGGTGCGGCAGCCAACGTAGCCATTCACCAGGACCCTGATTACTCGGTTGTCGACTCGGCATCCTTAGACACTTGTCATTGGGAACAATGATACATGCATCATATAGGATTCGATTCTTTTATTATCCTTTTTAAGTGATCTCCCCACTCCTTTGATGATGTGTGTATATATATATATATGCTCATCTGACCACATTACTCCTTGACCATTTTCATGATGCCTCCGCGACACCTGCCATCTAGGAAACCCACTCCAGTTCATGATGATGAACCGATGAGCGATGAGGACTCAGTTCAGGTCCATCGTGCAACCCCCTTCCTCTGGATGGATAGGTAGCAGTTCCTCCACCTATCGAGCAGTAGTTTTACCAGCAGGACAGGTTGAGGACATGAACCAACTGAGCACACTTTGTGAGTTTCAGTGACAGCAACCGATGCGGTTTCATGGCGATCCCAATCCTCAAGAAGTGAGGACTAGATGGAGTAGGTGGTCCATGTGTTCATACTGGTGCAGACCCCGATGAACCAGAGGGTGGCTTTAGCATTTAACCTTCTTCACAGAGTAGCGGGGTGTTGGTGTAGCTTAGTTACCCAAATGCGTGATGAGGCAACACTCACTTGGGACAAATTTCTGATGCTCTTTCATGCAGAGTACTACCCATCCTACTTGAGATCTATCCAGATCCAAGAGCTTATATAATTGAATAAGGGTGGGATGACGGTGGAGGAGTACACTGTGAGGTTTACTGATCATACCTGCTACTCCCTAGATATGGTTAGAGATGGCTACTTCTACACATAGAAGTTCAAGAAGGGGATCTGTAGAGAGATCTGATCTAGAGTAGTGTCTTTGTGCATCCCCACTTATGTTTGGGTGTCGGAGAGACAACTTGTTGCATAGAGATTCCTATAAAAGGGGTGATATGTAGCTAGAACTAGTGGTAGGTAAGATAGAGTTGAGTCTTCTTCAACAGCAGGCAGGTGCCAGAGATATCGGGATAGGAGACCCTTCCGTGAGCAGACTCAGGTGTATGGTCATGAAAGTTCGAGATAATGTAGATCCCAAGGGCATCCTGGGGAGGTCCAATTTTATGCTTGTGAAGAGTGTGTTCACATGGCCTGGGACTACCCGACTAGGCATACCAAGCATCCCAGGTAGGAAGCAGATGGACTGCCATGGCAGAGTTAGTGTCGTGACCAGGGGTCCCCTAGGCGAGGACAGGGAGGTCCCTAGGGAGGTGGAGCTGGCATAGGAGCAGGAGGAGTTGCAGGCAGGGGACGAAGATATGAGGTACTCACACCACCACCACCAATAGGCGGGCCATATCAGGATTAGGCAGCCGATGGTCCGGGTCATGAACAGCTTCTGGCTATGTATGTTCATGATCCAATGGAACATGAGATGATTCGAGGAATAATTTGTGTTTACTATATTCTTTCCTCATTACTAGTATACACAAGTTCTAGCCACTCTTCTATCTCTCGATTCTTTGTTTGAGAGATGGATCTCCTGGTAGAGTCACTAGCATAGCAACTACACCTTAAGGTCCCTACAGGGAATGCTTCCTCCGTATCTTCCATTTGTCAGTAGTGCGGGATGTCTCTTGGAGGAGAGAGGTTCATGTGTGACCTACTGGTCATTACAATGGACCACTATGATGTTATCTTGGGTCTGGATTAGATTTCCATGGTTCAAGCCCAAATTGACTATCATCCCAGATTAGTCAAATGCCTTCGTACTGTTGGGACAATATTCTCCTTTTTTGATGAGAGAGACCTTGTAGAGGGACCTTTGGGAAATGTGAGCAAGAGGTCACAGCCTATCAGTCATCGGCTAGCAAGTATGACCCTTGGAGTAGTAGACTCTTCAGGTGTCTGGATCCCATCAATTATGGAGGATTATATGGATGTCTTTCCCGAAGATGTTCTGAGACTACCTCCAAGGTGGGAGTTGGAGTTCTGTATTGATTTACAGCTAGAGACTACCTTGATATCTTCCAAATCATATCGGAAGGTTCCCACTAAGCTCTGGGAGATGAGGTTGTCATTAGAGGACCTTTACGATAAAGGTTTCATCAGACCTAGTGTTTCCCCCATGGTAGCTCTGGTTTTGTTTGTAAAGATGGAATACAGGATCTTACGACTCTGCATATATTATCATCACCTCAACCATGCCATGATAAAGAACAATTACCCCCTTATCGGGGATTGATGAACTCTTTGATCAGTTGGGAGGTGTAATATGGTTCTCCAAGATCGATCTCAGATCCGGATACCACCAGTTACAAGTCCATGAGGGTGATATCCTAAAGTTGGACTTTTAGTGTCTCTATGGTAACTATAATTTTCTAGTGATTCTCTTTGGTGTGAAAAATACCCCCACCATCTTCATGGATTTGATGAACGAGATCTTATGTCCATACTTAGATCAGTTTGTCATTTTTTTCATTGATGATGTACTCATCTAGTTTTCTTTAGAGGAGAAACATGAAGAGCACTTGAGGAGAGTCCTTGATTTTATTCTAGAGAACCATCATAACGATAAGCTCTCAAAATGATAGTTTTGGATACAGGAAGTTCAATTCCTTAGACATGTCATTTTCAAGCAGGTTTTATCCATGGATCTGGCGAAGTTCGAGGCAGTTTTTTCTTGGGAACCACCCAAGATTGTATCAGAGGTGCGGAGCTTTCTAATCCCGGAAGGATACTATAGGAGATATTGGGAAAGCTTCTCTATAATTGTAGCCCCTATGAATACCTTAATGCGGAATGGGAATATGTTTACCTAGACTGAGTAGTGCCAGAAGTCCTTCGGGGAGTTGAGACAGAGACTAACGATCACTCCAGTTTTGCGGCAACTAGAGGAGGGAGTTGAGTTTGTGGTTTATTGTTATGCCTCAGGATCTGGTCTTGGTGGCATTCTGATGCAACTTCAGGAGGTCATCGCATATGGGTTCATTAATTTGAGACCCCATGAGAAGGATTATGATGTAAAGACCCAGAAATTTCAAGGAAACTTTTTTTCTTAATTTTCTTTGGAATTTTAGAAGAACGCAGTTTCTGACGGTGCCTGATTTCGAGGCCCGGTGTGCCCGGAATCAATTTCTGAAGTTTAGCTCGGGTACGTTCAGTGAACGAACGAGCGGGTTTTTCTAACTTTTGAACCGGTGCTCGAAATCGAATTTGAAGGTCACCGATGGATTTGCAGTGCCGGTAATTGCTTAAGAATATCTTTTTCGGAGTTGCATTTTCACGGGAGGAGTTGTTAAAAATTTGAGGAAGATAAAATAAAAATTGAGTTACAATTTTTATTTCCTTAAAGTAGTTATATCCTTTTAGTGGAAGTTAGGGAACTACCCTTGAGAGGATTAAGGTGGGGTGGGGCCCACACGAGCCCAACCCCTCACCTTCCCCTAACTTCATAACTTTTCCACTCTTAAATTTTGTAACTCTCAAAAAGAAACTCATTTTTTTAATTAAAGTCAACTCCTTAATTGTGTAGGTTTTTCGTGTAATTAATTCTTGGATTCGTTTGAATTTTAAATGAATTCCTCGGCTTGTGTGTTAATTAAATAAGACTAAGTCTTATTTCGTGGGAGAATAGTTGATGGTGCGAAAGGATTTGAAGATAAAGCTTTAAGCTTTGAAGAACTTCTTCCTTCGCGAAGAACGCAATTCTCCGAAGAAGAACGCTTCATCTCCTTGTTAAAGAACGTGGAGAACACCGAAGCTTCGACGAAGAACATCGTCTCATCTTGCACCTTCTCTCCACGTCGAAGGAAGTGAGACGCTGCATTTTTCATCGGGCGATCACTGACGGCGTGCCTTCTCCTCTTCTTCCTCTGCATCAAAGGGAGGAGACACCACCACGGGGACCATCGTCATTGATAACGACTCACCCGCCGACGTCAATGGAATCGGCACCGATCTTCCGCGACGTCCGATCATCGCAATTCTTGTCTCTTCCGCGGCTCGACGACGTGTGACGTCTTTGCAAGGTAGGGGTTTATTGATTCTTGTTCGTGAAACATCCTTTGTCGTTCCTCGTCTTATATTTTTGGGCCGCTTGTTATCATCTTAACGGGAGGAGGTCAGACCGCACGAACACGGCCGACCCTCCTCCCCCTTTGTTGTTGTGTTGTTGAGGTTCGGAAGAGGGCGGCATGGTGCGACGGCACCGCACGAGAACCTGGAGGAATGCTGCAAGGATGGGCGGTGCCGTCGCGTCGCGCCGTCGAGGCCGAACGAAAGTGTGGTCGTAATTGGGACCGCGAAGGCAAACGAAAGACTTCACAGTTTGTTCTTTTGACGTGCGGAATGGCGGGCATTGATGGAACGGGCCGTAGAGACGATTTGATGTTTCCGCAGTGAAGAATGGGACCCGGGATGAGCATCGGCACAGACGGAATTGAAAACGGACCACCGGAGCAACTCTGGTGGCCCGCGGACAGCACCGGTGGCGCGGGTCGCCGGCGCGGCAGCGCCGGCGGCTGCCACCGGCCGGCCACCCGGAGGCGGCAGCGCCCCGGCACGCCGCATGGAGATACCGTCGCGGCTGAAGTCGTGGCAGCGAGCGAGTGGATCCCGCGACCGCGCGGGATACAAGGGGACGCGGCGTGCGCTGCGTCCGCAGAGCACCAGCTCGTTGGTCGAGCCAGCGAGCCGCCCGGCCGAGCCGGGCCAGCTTGGGCAGACAGGGCCGGGTCGGACCCGGTTCGGGTCGGGTCGGACCCGGGTCGGTTCGGGCCGGACCCGGGACGGGCCAACCCAGGGGGGTTGGGCCGGGTCAGACCGGGCCCAGACCCCCCATTTTCGGATCACTTTCGGTCTTTTGCCTATATCTTGGGCTACGGACCTCTGATCGACACACCGTCAGTTGCGTAGCGATCCTTGGATCGAGATAGTCATTTCGGTATATTACACTCAAGTTTTCGGAGAACTTTGGGTTCGGCCGGGTTGGTTCGGATACGAAACCAACCGGGCCCTCAAAGCGGAAATGCTTATATCTTGAGCTCCGGACATCCGATTGACGTGCCGTCGACTTTGTTGGATTCCTCTTGATGAGACAGAACTTTTGGCTTACTCCTCTTGACGTTTGTATGTCGTTAGAGTGTGGTCGGGTTGGTTTGCTCATGAAACCAACCAGGCCCCTAGAAAAAAAAAGCCAATAACTCACAGATCGGGCGTCCGATTGACGCGCCTTCTGTCTCGTTGATTTCCTCTTGATGAGACTGAACTTTTGGCATACTTCTCTTGAGTTTTGGATGCATTTGGATAGTGGTCGGGTTGGATTGCACCCGAAATCTAACCGGGCCCCTGGAAAGGAAAAGCTGATAACTTTCAGACTGGATGTCTGTTTGACGAACCGTCAGCGGCATTGGTGATCACATGGAGAAACGGTCCCTATGAGTTTACCCTATGAGAGTTCAGGGTACAGTTGAGTTACGGCCGGATTGGTTCACACACGAAACCAACCGGGCCCCGGGGACGAAAATGCTAGTAACACATAGACCGGGCTTCTGATTGACGCGTCGTCTGTTACATTGAGACCCCTGTGATGAGGCGGTCCTTTGAGATTCTTCTTCGTGGAAATTTTTGATACTTGTAGTATCAACCAGTAGCTCGTGGAGCGGACCCTCACGGAGACAAGCGTGCGGAGTACGGAGACTGTGTAGCCGGATGAGACCTGACGACTGCTTGACCTATCGACTCGGTGTGTTTCGGATATTCCAGTGGGGAGCGCTTGGTTGTAGCGGCAGACCCACGGCGGAGGAGCGCTTGGTTGTAGTGGCAGACCCGCGGTACTGAACAGAAGGAGTACCTCTAGAGGCTATGAGGGGGAGCGCTTGGTTGTAGCAGCAGACCCATGGTGGGAAGCACTTGGTTGTAGCAGCAGGCCCACAGTACTCGACAGGAGGAGTACCTCAGCATTCTTAGGTTAGTGAGCAGTACCTCAGAGTCGTGATAGGACCACTGTACACTCCAGAGATGAGGCTCTTCAGCAGTTGCGGTTTTGATAATGAAAATCCTGGTTTGAGCTGAGTCTATGACCATTGTGTTTACCTCATGATTGAGATGGGTCACTTGATAACTTAGGTATATGTATGGGCATATACCTGGGTAGTGGTTATCCATTGATTTCATAATCTTGTGTTTCCTCATGATTGAGAGGGGTTACTTGATAACTTAGGGCATATACCTAAGTAGAGGTTATCTGTTGAGATCTTCTTTGTGGTTATCCTTGTTGGTTTAGTGAGACCTTGAGGGTCTCGGGGTCCCTACTGAGTATCTTTATACTCACCCCTGCACGGGCTATGCCCGCACCTCATTGTGTTGGTTGCAGATGACGGGCAGTGCTGACGGAGGCCGAGTGTTCGAGGACTGGACGGTACCCGGAGGTGGACCACCCGACGAGTCCGTATCCGGAGTTGGACTTCATGGCGAGAGGACACTCGGAGGGGGTTGATGGGTGAGAGCATTGAGGAGCTGCGCTATCTGTACCTACCCTTCATGTATGATACATGGTGGACGATCCAGGAGCTACGCTATCTGTACCTACCCTTCATGTAGGATCCGAGGAGGACGACCCAAGAGCTGCTTCCTTTCTTCCAGTTGTTGTCTTTGTTTTACCTTCTTTCAGTTGTATTTGTTCTTTCATTTGGGTTTGTATTCTGGCCCATTTACTTTTCAGCACTTCTTTTTTTGTACTTGGTGTTTTACTTCCGCTTGTACTCTGTGGTGTTTTGTTACTTTTATAAAGGCAATGTCTTCCCAGTTATCGGGATTTATGCCTTTGGTGCTAGTCGCCAGCCCCTGGCCTGTGGAAGGTGGGCTTGGGGTAGTCACGGCATGGGCCCCAAGGACGGGTCGTGACAAATTGGTATCAGAGGAGATCGGTCCTACCGCAGAACTCAGGACTCTGATCTTTTTCTATGTGAAGCAATAGTTTTGAGAGTACCGAGTGTGGTCTTTAGTTCAGGGAGTCCAGTGTTGGTGTGGCGGCCGACGTATCCATACACCAGGACCCTGACTACTGATTTCCGACTTTTTGCATGAAAACACTGATTGTGTGTGTGTTTCCAAAAGTTTTAAAGTTAGCTCAAACCAGGTCAGCTCACCAGGTATAAGACATTGACCGTGTCTCATCTGTTCAGGATGTCTCCACGCAGACAGTCAGTTGGAGTTCCGAGAGAGTACTCGATGATGGCTCACCGAGCGACGAGGCTCTAGTGCAGGGCCCTTTTTACTATGTTGGCACCCTCAGGTGGTGTACCAGAAGCACCACCACCTGTTGGGAAGCAGATTCCAGCAGCTATACTAGGGAACTGTGCATGCTGGCAGAGCGCGTTGCATGAGTTCCAGCAATAGAGGCCTCTAAGGTTACGAGGCGAGGCAGATTCCCAGATAGTCGAGGACTGGATGGAGGCGATTGCTAGAGTTTTTCGCCTAGCAGAGACATCGGTAGAGTGGATGGTGGACTTGGCCATTAGTGATTTCCAGTGAATGACCATGAGGATGGTCCGCATAGTGATGAGGCTTCGGTACGTGGACCGATGCCTGAGATAGTTCCTTCGGGTAGTGTGTCAGCTATACATCACTATCTGTTGGTCAGCATTTACAACCGGTGGTACCGGTAGGTGACACATGTAATCTTACTTCCTTACACGTGTTCTAACATCAGATACCCTCAAGTTCTGAGGTGAACCTGACTCACAGGCGGCTGAGGACTGGCTTGGGGAGGTGGCTGAGAGTCTTCAGGCTAGTGGGGACGCCAGCAGACTTCATGGCGATCTTTGCTGCCAGTCTTCTTCAGGCAGCAACAGGCAGGTGGTGGAGCCACTTGTTCCAGTTTTGCGATGAGATGACCTTCACATAGGAAGATTTCAAGACCTTCTTCAGGGTGGAGTTTATGCTAGTAGCTCTACACCCCGAGCGTGTACAGGAGCTTCTGCCTTTGCCGCGGGATTTTCGATCAGTAGCCGAGACATCTGTGGGTAGTAGACAGATGATGCAGAGGTCCAATAGGACCAGAGCCATCTGTACGAGGAGCAGGAAGTGTTATGAATGCGGCAGGAAGGGTCACATGGCATGTGACTGTCCGACACCCCGCACAGTCAATCCACAGGCTTTAGAGGAGCCACCGAGGCAGAAGCAGCGGCAGGTGCTTGAGCAACAGCCGAGCAGTGGACAAGGCAGTAGAGCTCTGGGAGCAGGTGGATAGGAGCGAAACTAGTGGATACTTCCCTTGTACTTATAGTTCCATGTTGCTTTTGTTTTCATGTCTTTGTACTATGAGCTGCAATAATAAAAAGACACTTATCTTTGTTTTCTTTCCTGTCCTTTTATTTGGTTGATACTGAGTGGTACCGGTTAAGACTGTTGACTTGACCCTCACTTTCGAGATTTCTACTGGAGGAGACCTAGTGACCTCACACTGATGCCGACACTGTGACTCTACCCTTGGAGGTGAGGGTGACAGTTGGATCTCTTGGTAGTTACTTCGAGGCCTTACGACGTCATCCATGGCATGAATGCATCATTCATGTCAGGATTGACTGTTTTAGGAAATGGGCATGGTTCATCCTGGGGATGAGACCGAGTTTCTCTTTTCGAAAAAGGATAAATTTTAGTAGCTCTTTCAGATCGTAGGCAAGGAAGGTTCAAATCATCCAGGAGTGGATGAAGACTGCACCGTGCAGTAAGAAACGAGAAACTGACGTCAGTCTTAGAGACTCGGGTGTGTTAAATGTTTCAATAAGAGGAAGCTTAAAGGAGATATGGTTCTATGAAGTAGTAGATGTGGAGGCATATCTAGGACAGCAGCATGAGGTGGTGTACGTTTTAACATGCTACAACCACCTCCCTTAGTTGTCCCTACCTGGCTCAGGGAGCTGGAGGGCCGGGGAATAGAGTAGCTGCATGCGGTCAGGGAGAGTGACCCAATGGCTCTACGAATGATTCGAGGGACAGTCTGTGTTCACTACTAGCTGCCTTAGTAACAGACGTTGATACGAATCATTCCTTCCTTCCACGAATCTTGTCCCAGACCTAGAGTTTCCGGTAAGCCATAGACTTGACTCTCACGTCTAGAGATACCTTGGGAGAAGACTCAATAATCACACTTACGCCGACAGTGTGGTCAGACCCTCGAGGCGAGAGTTTCGGTTGGAATCTCCTTGTGGAAGCGTCGAGGCCTTATGACATTGGTTTGAGTATGGACTGGGCAATCACAATTCATACACATATTGACAGTATTAGGCAAAAAGGTTGTGGTTTAACTATGACATCGGGATGAGTTTTCCTTGGTCGGTGAAAAAGAAACCCCAGGCAGCATAGGATAAAATCATGCACATGAGGGTGTGACTGATCACTCTTGAGTTGGTAAACCTTACCCTCGTGGTAGCAGTCATTTTGAGTTTCAGTTCTAATAGGAATTGGATACCTCTAGAGTTCAAGGATGATGATCACGTCCTTATACGGGTCTCACCTTGACGAGGTTTACAGAGATGTGGTCGAGGCGACAAGTTATCTCCGAAGTTCAACGGACCTTTCTAGGTCCTCAGCTGGGTAGGCGAGGTAGTTTACCGCTTGACCCATCCACCTCATTTGCACCAGTTGCACGACGACTTCCGCGTATCTCAACTGAGGATATACGTGCATGATCCTTCACATATCATTGAACATGGGGAGATGGACTTTGGCGATGGGGTGACTTTCACGGAGGTTCCAGTGGGAATCGAGGATCGACAGGAGCAGATTATATGAGGATGGTCGATTCCTCGGGTGTGCTTTCACTGGAAGTACGGGAACCTCCAGGTGAGCACATGGGAGCGGAAGGCTCAGATGCATGCTCAGTACTGCGTTTGTATCCCTAGTTTGTGTTAAAGATTTTCGGGGACGTAAAGCCCTGAGGTGGGAGTAATGTAAAGACCCAGAAATCTCAAGGAAAAGTTTTTTCTTAATTTTCTTTGGAATTTTACAAGAATGCAGTTTCTGACGGTGCCTGATTCTGAGGCCTGGTGTGCCCGGAATCAATTTCCGAAGTTTAGCTCGGGTACGTTCAGTGAACGAATGAGCGGGTTTTTCTAAGTTTTGAACCGGTGCTCAAAATCGAATTCCGAGAGCACTGATGGATTCGCAGTGCCAGTAATTGCTTAAGAAGATCTTTTTCGGAGTTTCTTTTTCACGGGAGGAGTTGTTAAAAATTTGTGGAAGATAAAATAAAAATTGAGTTACAATTTTTATTTCTTTAAAGTAGTTATATACTTTGAGTGGAAGTTAGGGAACTACCCTTGAGAGGATTAAGGTGGGGTGGGGCCCACACGATCCCAACCCCTCACCTTCCCCTAACTTCATAACTTTTCCACTCTTAAATTTTGTAACTCTCAAAAAGAAACTCCTTTTTTTTAATTAAATTCAACTCCTTAATTGTGTAGGTTTTTCGTGTAATTAATTCTTGGATTCGTTTGAATTTTAAATGAATTCCTTGGATTGTGTGTTAATTAAATAAGACTAAGTCTTATTTCGTGGGAGAATAGTTGATGGTGCGAAAGGATTAGAAGAGAAAGCATTAATATTTGAAGAACTTCTTCCTTCGCGAAGAACGCAATTCTCCGAAGAAGAACGCTTCATCTCCTTGTTGAAGAATGTGAAGAACACTGAAGCTTCGACGAAGAACGTCGTCTCATCTTGCACCTTCTCTCCACGTCGAAGGAAGCGAGACGCCGCATTTTTCATCAGGCAATCACCAACGGCATGCCTTCTCCTCTTCTTCCTCCACGTCAAAGAGAGGAGACACCACCGCGGGGACCGTCGCCATTGATGACGACTCACCCGCCGACGTCAACAGAATCGGCACCGATCTTCCACGACGTCCGATCATCGCGATTCTTGTCTCTTCCACGGCTCAACGAAGTGTGACGTCTTTCCAAGGTAGGGGTTTATTGCTTCTTGTTTGTGAAACATCCTTTGTCGTTCCTCGTCTTATATTTTTGGGCTGCTTGTTATCATCTTAACGGGAGGAGGTCGGACCGCACGAACACGGCCGACCCTCCTCCCCCTTTGTTGTTGTGTTGTTGCGGTTTGGAAGATGGCGGCATGGTGAGACGGCACCGCGCAGGAACCTGGAGGAATACTGCAAGGATGCGTGGCACCGTCGCGCCGCGCCGTCGAGGCCGAACGAAAGTGTGGTCATAATTGGGACCGCGAAGGTGAACGGAAAACTTCGCAGTTTGTTCTTTTGACGTGCGGAATGACGGGCATTGATGGAATGGGCCGCAGAGACGATTTGATGTTTCCGAAGTGAAGAACGGGACTCATGATGAGCATCGGCGCAGACGGAATTGAAAACGGACCACCGTAGCAACTCTGGTGGCCCGCGGACAGCACCGGCGGCGCCCCAGCGCGCCGCCTGGAGATACCGTCGCGGCTAAAGCCGTGGCGGCGAGCTAGTGGATCTCACGGTCGTGCGGGATCCAGGGGGACGTGGCGCGCGCCGCCTCCGCGGAGCGCCAACTCGCTGGCCGAGCCAGCGAGCTGCCCGGCCGAGCCAGGCCAGCTTGGGCGGACCGGGCCGGGTCAGACCCGGACTCGGGTCGGGTCGACCCGGTTTGGGCCGACCCAGGGGGGTTGGGCCGGGTCAGACCGGGCCTAGACCCCCCATTTCCGGATCACTTTAGGTATTTTGCCCATATCTTGGGCTCAGACCTCTGATCGACTCACTGTCAGTTGCATAGAGATCCTTGGATCGAGACAGTCATTTCGGTATATTACACTCAAGGTTTCGGAGAACTTTGGGTTCGGCCGGGTTGGTTCGTATACGAAACCAATCGGGCCCTCAGAGCGGAAACGCTTATATCTTGAGCTCCGGACGTCCGATTGACGTGTCGTCGACTTTTTTGGATTCCTCTTGATGAGACGGAACTTTTTTCTTACTTCGCTCGAGGTTTGGATGTCATTTGAGTGCGGTCGGATTGGTTCGCTCACGAAACCAACCGGGCCCCTGGAACGAAAAAGCCAATAACTCACAGACCGGGCATCTGATTGACGCGTCGTCTATCTCGTTGATTTCCTCTTGATGAGACAGAACTTTTGGCATACTTTGCTTGAGTTTTGGATGCAGTTGGATACTGTCCGGGTTGGATTGCACCCGAAATCTAACCGGGCCCCTAGAACGGAAAAGCTGATAACTTTCAGACTGGACGTCCGTTTGACGAACCGTCAGCGGCGTTGGTGATAACGTGGAGAAACGGTCCCTATGAGTTTACCCTATGAGAGTTCGGGGTACAGTTGAGTTACGGCTGGATTGGATCGCACACGAAGCCAACCGGGCCCCGGGGACGAAAAGGATAGTAACACACAGACTGGGTTTCCGATTGACGCGTCGTCTGTTGCGTTGAGACCCCTGTGACGAGGCGGTCCTTTGAGATTCTTCTTTGTGGAACTTTGTGATACTTGTAGTATCAACCAGTAGCTCGTGGAGTAGACCCTCACGGAGACGAGCGTACGGAGTACGGAGACCGTGTAGCCGGCTGAGACCTGAAGACTGCTTGACCGATCGACTCGGTGTGTTTCAGATAGCCCAGTGGGGAGCGCTTGGTTGTAGAGGTAGACCCACGGTGGAGGAGCGCTTGGTTATAGCGTCAGATCCGCGGTACTCAACAGAAGGAGTACCTCTGGAGGCTATGAGGGGGAGCGCTTGGTTGTAGCGGCAGACCCATGGTGGGAAGCGCTTGGTTGTAGCTGCAGGCCCACAGTACTCAATAGGAGGAGTACCTCAGTAGTATTAGGTTAGTGAGCAGTACCTCGGAGTCGTGATAGGACCACTGTACACTCCAGAGACGGGGCTCTTCAATAGTTATGGTTTCGATAATGAAAATCCTGGTTTGAGCTGAGTCTATGACCTTTGTGTTTATCTCATGATTGAGATGGTTCACTTGATAAATTAGGTATATGTATGGGCATATAACTGGGTAGTGGTTATCCGTTGATTTCATAATCTTGTGTTTCCTCATGATTGAGATGGGTTACTTGATAACTTAGGGCATATACCTAAGTAGAGGTTATCTGTTGATATCTTCTTTGTGGTTATCCTTGTTGGTTTTAGTGAGACCTTGAGGGTCTCGGGGTCCCTACTGAGTATCGTTATACTCACCCATGCACGGGCTATGCCCGCACCTCATTGTGTTGGTTGTAGATGACGGGCAGTGCTGACGGAGGTCGAGTGTTTGAGGACTGGACGGTACCCGGAGGTGGACCACCCGACAAGTCTATATCCGTAGGTGGACTTCACGGCGAGATGACACTTGGAGGGGTTTGACGGGCGAGAGAATTGAGGAGTTGCGCTATCTGTACCTACCCTTCAGGTAGGATCCGTGGTGGACGATCCAGGAGCTGTGCTATCTGTACCTACCCTTCAAGTAGGATCCGAGGAGGACAACCCAGGAGCTGCTTCCTTTCTTCCAGCTGTTGTCTTTGTTGTACCTTCTTTCAGTTGTAGTTGTTCTTTCATTTGGGTTTGTATTCTGGCCCATTTACTTTTCAACACTTCTTTTTTTGTACTTGGTGTTTTACTTCCACTTGTACTCTGTGGTTTTTTGTTACTTTTATAAAGGCAATGTCTTCCCAGTTATCGGGATTTACGCCTTTGGTGCTAGTCGCCAGCCCCGTGCCTCTGGAAGGCGGGCTTGGGGTAGTCACGGCACGGGCCCCAAGGACGGGTCGTGACATATGAAACACATGATCTAGAGCTTGCGGCAATAGTCTTCTATTTGAGGATGTAGAGGCACTACCTTCTACGTGATAACTTTATGGTTTACTCAGATCACCAGAGTTTTAGGTATGTCTTCACTTGGAGAGATCTAAACCTGTTATAGAGATGATGGTTAGAGTTCCAGCAAGACTACGACTTCGAAGTCTTTTATACTCTGGGGAAGGGAAATGTTGTAGCAAATTCCCTTAGCAGGAAGTCCTAGGCTCACCTTTTAAGGTAAGCTTCAGAGTAGTTGGCCTCCCTAAAGTTGACCCTGGTGAAGAAGGAGGGTATGGTTTACCATCAGTCGATGATGTGACTCCTACACTCCTCAAACATGTGAAGGAGTCTCTATTGGGAAAAATCGACTTCAAGGTTCTTAAAGATCAAATATCCAGAGGCGACGCACCCAATGGATATTCTAAAGGAGGGAATCATAAGATCCTATTCTAGGGGCGGATAGTAGTTCCAATGATAATGTAGAAGGAATTGATCTGGGAGTTCCACACTTCTCCCTTAGTTGTACATCCTAGTGTGGGGAAGTTGTACAAGGATCTATAGTGATAGTTTTTGTGGCCCAGTAAGAGACAAGGTGTAGCTAAGTTCGTCTCCTGATTCCTTACCTGTTAGGAGGTGAAGGTTGAGTATCAGGTTCTGGAAGGTTTGTTACAACCTATTGGTATCTCAAAATGGAATTGAGATAGTATATCCATGGAATTAGTCCATGGGATTTCACACATAGGTAAGGTCCACGATTCCATCTAGGTGGTAGTCAACCAGCTCGTGAAGTCGGCACACATCCTTTCCATCAGGGAGCGGAGTTTAGTGGAGATTTTGAGGCAGTTGTACGTGTGAGATATTTTCTGACTTCATGGGGTACCTTTGATGATTGTCTTTGATCATGACATGTGGTTTATGTCATGGTTGTGGAGGGTCCTATAGGAGGCATTCGGGACCCAGCTATAGATGAGTACAGTCTTTCACCCCTAGACTGATGGGAAAATTGAGTTCACTATCTAGGTACTAGAGGACATGTTGAGAGCATCGATGCTAGATTTTGGTTGGATCTAAGAGGATCACCTACCTTTGGTGGAGTTCATGTAAAATAATAGATACCACTCCACTATTGTCATTGCAACTTTGGAGGCCTTGTATGGAAGACCCTGCAGGTCACCCTTATGATGGACGGAGATTGGGGAATCCTCTCTCATGGGACCAGATTTGGTATAGGTGAGGATGAAGAAGGTATAGGTTATTCATGAGCAGATGAAGACAACCCATAGCAAAAACAAATTCCTACGAAGACCATCTTTGTAGTCCATTGGATTTCGATCAATGAGACAACATCTTCTTGAGAGTCTCCCCATGATGTGGAATACGGAGGTTCAGCTAGGAAAGCAAGATATCCCTGAGGTTCATTAGGCCATTTGAGATCATGTGGAGGATCGTTGAGGTTTCCTACCACCTTGTTTTACCCCCACAGCTGGAGTGGGTGCATGACGTCTTCCATGTGTTGTAGCTAAGGAGACACATGCATGACCCCACGCACATTATAGACTAGGGTGAGTTAGACATTGATGATGGAGACACCTTTGTGGAGTACCCAGTGGCGATCAAGGACTGAAAAGAGTGGTCTCTGTGAGGATGATCCATCCCTTTGGTGTGAGTTTTTTAACAGCACAAGAACGTGCGGGAAATTTTTTGGGAATGGGAGATCCAGATGCGGGCTCAACACCCTGAGTTGTTTGTTTGATTTTTCTTTTCAAGGATGAAAATATAGAATAAGGGAATGGTTTAAAGACCTTTTTTCTAATAAGTATTTTAAATATTTCTAAATAATATTCCATAGCTACATGCCAAGATGGCGTTCGATTCAAAGACCCGATGTGCACAAAATTAATTTTATAAAAAGTTATTAAATATATTTTATATTACCCACACATAATTAATAAATGAAAATGGTATAACTCTTAAATGGTAGATTAGATTGGAAATTTGACACAAATTTTGGGTCTGAAACATGGTTTTTACCCTAGGTGCGACATAATATGAGTTAGCGCGGGATGTTCAGACCCCCCACTCGTTAGAGGAGTGATTTAAGTGAATTAATTAATTAATTTTAATTCCTCCCAAAACCTAATTTCAGGTTATAAATTATTTTTTTTATAAATCCTCTCATTATCATGTTTTTTGATGTATCATCTCCTCTCCTCTCCTCTCCTTTATGCTGACGAATAACGAATGAAGAATGATGACGGATCACGGATTATAGGCAAATCAAAGTGTAGTGGATCCTCCTCCTTCATTGACAAGCATGTTCTACATCAACGGTTTGTTATTGAATCCAGTTATGACTCATTATTTTTATTTTACAACTTGGATTAAAATATTGATCATGTCGAATTTTTTTTCATTCATTTGTGCTCTTGTTCTTCAAACCTTGCATGAGCCCGGGTACCGATCTCCAATTATTTCTCGGTTACCCTATCCCAAATTTCATATTTATGATCATTTTCCCAATAAATATTGAACAAAGATCTAAACCTTTGTTTTGGTTCCTTTTCTATCCTCAATTTCAATTCATTCTTCACCATGGAATTCCCTTGAATCCCGATTCGACGATTGTTGGGTGACCCGAGCTCGATCGGGCACCCGGAACGAGGTGTAGTCGCATAGGATTCTCCAAACGATGATGAAATCATGAGAAAGGTATATATTTGGAGATATTATTTCATGAGGATGAACAATCCAGGGGTTTTTAGATGATACAAAGAGAATATAATATACAATGGCACTCATAAGATCCTGCCAAACCCTCGGTTTTGGTCGAGGACGATTCGTGACGAACGGTGAATCGTCTCTGTGTTCTTTGGCCAGATTCAGTAATTTTGGAGAAATTCAGGGTGATTTTGACAACGGAGAAGGAAGATTCAAATTGAAGGTGAAGATTCAGCAAATATCTAGATTTATGGTGAAATTATTGACTACATGCTATGTTCAATGAAGAACACACGACATGTATCCCTCTCTTAGTGGTGGCACTAGGGTTTGGTAAAAGTTAAAGATGACACGGTGTGTACTTCCCTTGATATGTCGTGTACTACCTCCCCTTGTGAGGTGAATCGTGTGAAGGAACACATGGCCATGTGTCGAGCACACATACACGGCTTGGACACATGAACAACATCCCATGTGAACCAACACGTCGTGTGCCTAAGTACACGAACATGGAGTCCGGGTACACAAACACAACCAGTAGACATGGCCTGGTCCCTAGATTGGAAGGTAAAGCTGAGTATCCAAACTACATGGAATGTTCCCCTAAATGGGATGAGAACCGTGTACATACCAGACACATCCTGGCAGTGAAGTGGGACCACACACCTTTTGGCCACTTCACACGCTATGTACTTTGAAGCTCTTTTCGAGCTACTTTCAAACTCTTGTATCTCCTTCATTGGAACTCGTATTTTGGACCATGATATGCCTATCATGAGTGTATTTCTACATGGAATATGACAGTATACTCAGATGTGGATTTTTTGATACGACATAGAAGTTCTAGGTGGGCACATGTGGTGACAACACTCGATGTCGATAGTGGACAGATAGGCTCACCAGAGCAATTCTGGGTTACCCTCCAGCCATGCTGGGAAGTGGTATTCCCAAAAAACCCTTTCAGGATTACCCTATATTCATTTTGGGAAGTGGAATTCCCCAATTACAGTTATGATCTTACCCTCCAGTGGGGCTGGGAAGTGGCATTCCCCGACGACCTTTCTGGGATTACCCTCCAGTGGGGCTAGGAAGTGGCGTCCCCCGACGATCGTGCTGATTTTACCCTCCAGCGGGGCTAGGGAGTGGTGTTCCTCAATAAATACTAGATCAAGACCCTTTTCTATTCAGCAAAGTGATTAGTATTTGTTTGTCTTACCTAAGGACTCATGATAAAGAGGGGCGATTTCCCCACCAATACGGGTCCTTGTGACGCAACCCAAAATCGTGCGGGTGAGTCAGTGCCTCCAGAAGAGGATAGTATCGAGGTGTGGTGATTTTATCCCCCTTAAATTATGACTCCTAGGAAATTATGATGAAATGAGGGACATAATATATGTTTTTTAATTTGTAACTAATAGGATACTCACTTTTCTTGGGATGGGTTGTGATATGGAGATCCCCTTACCCTCTCGTTTGGGATTCTTTGAATGAGAATATCTATTGTTGGGTGGATCTATAATATTATATTCACTTTTACTGTAAATTTTTCCTACACTACTTCTTTCCAGTTTTATCTCTTATTTTTTACCCTTCACCTTTTCATGGTGTTCTACTGGGTATGTTTGTACTCACCCCTGCATGGGTTCACCCAACACCGATCGTGTCTTTTGCAGACGACGGATGGGTCGATCGTGACTACAAATGTGGTAAGGATATGGGATTTTTGGACCACATATGGTTTTTGGGGTCTGTATTCTGGAGTTGTTCCCTCTCAATATACTCTTTTACGTGTGGTTTTATTTTGGACCTATTTCTGGTTTGGGTGTGTGTTTTTCCCTTTTTTACCCTGCAGTTTTCACTACCGTACTTTGTATTTTCTAGAGGCTCATGCATGTTTACTTTATAGAAATTTCATTATTTATTTCTTTTCACTCTTCAATTTTTCATTAATTTAGTTGTGTGTGTGTTTATAGGTGTTTAGGTAAAGGCCTCCTTGAGTTGTTATGCCTTCGGTGCTAGTCGCCAACCCCTGGCATATGGAGGAGGGCTTGGGGTAGTTGTGGTTTGAGGCTGACTTGGGCAGGTCATGAAATATATTTCATCCAACTAACTTGGATAGTATCAAATATATCATAAGTGTTCCAATTATTGTTCTTTTGTCAATTTATAGTAACTATATTAACCCTATAGTGTAAAAATAAAAGGTATCAAGCTAAAAGTTAAATTTTTTAACTAAGGGTTAATGTCAAAGGATAAGGTTAAATTTATAACCTAAACATATATAAAATTAATTGGTTGATGATATTTAGACTCATTGTAATCTCATACTTGAATCAAATCACTTTGGATCCATTTTTAATTGAAAATTAATTTATATTAATTTAATATTTTAAGAGTTTCTTAAAGTGCCCCTCCCCTCTCTTATAAAAGGGAACGTATCCTTCTCTTTAATTCGCACCTCTAAATCACTTTGGATCGGAAAAAACCCTACCCATTTCCTCTCCAAAATTCCCTCAATACATCCTAGTGGTCATACTTTGGCCATAAATCCATTCTAAGGAGTCCTTTTATAAAAATCAAAAGGAGATACCCAAAAATGAGGTAATTGTTTTATCACCTCTTTCAAAGTTCTTTTCTTATTCTACTTTATCTTTATATGTTGTTTCCATACCATAGTAATAAATATAGAATCTAAAATATTCTGATATTTTTTTATGATTATGGGAAAACCATATTCCTTCTTTTACCCATCCTAAGAAAAAAACAACATGCGTGTGTGCGTATGGATTACTATCTCCACGTCGCGATGTAAACTGTTTTTCATGAGTACTTTATTTCTTTGGGTATAAAATTGAATAAAAAGGAAATAAATAATAAATTTGAAATAATATTGTTTATGTATAATTAATATTCTATCCAATTCTCTACCCTTTACCAATATGGAATGATATCATCTCTTGTGCATACATACGTCTTGCCGTCTCCATGACGTGATGAGATTCATCTTCAATGTTCACCATACAAGGATGGTTATAAAAAATATATATTATTAATAATTAGGAAATATATATGATATAATCATGCTACTGGAATAATGATATATATATACATCCATATTTTATTTACATACTTTCTTTCCATATGATAATTGAAATGGAAAGAGTTTTCATGCGTACGTATGGCTTATCGTCTCTATAAACAGTGTATTCTATTTCATACATCTTTATGCAATAGATTATTATCATATACATATAATGGATATACATGATATTTATATCATTATTCACATTCTAGAATCATAATATAAGTATAATGACTAATGATATAACCAATTAAGAGACATGTGAAGAACAAAGAGAATATTACCCAAAATGAAACCTTAACATGGGATCGTTAACAAGTGGGTAATATAAGGTCATAATAAAACCCTAAGTGGTATTAGATATAATAATATTCTTTTTTAAAATATGCATAATAAACTTATATTTATTATACAGAAATCTTTTTCTATTACGAAGAGAGTCAAGACACAAGGTAAGGATATTTCATCTCACTTTTAATTTCTATGATATACAAGCTATGTTTTACACCCTTTCCTTTTTTACGGTGTATGTACTACCCATGATTGTATCTAATGATTCTTATAATTAAATTTATGGATATTTAAATATTTATTTTATGATCTGTCTTTCATGGGGTTTAAGTTTCAAAGTCTTTTGGGTTTTAAAAATCATTTTTCAAAGAAGAAATGATATTTTTCTAAAGAAATGTTTTTAAAAGATATTTAAAATTTATTGTCCATATAAGATAACATCCATTGGTGTTACTCATGCCTTTATAGGGAAATTATTCAATGTTTACTTTCATATTATTTCTCAAAATGGATTATGTTATGATGGCATGATGTTTTTAAATCCCATTTCTCTTTTACGGGTTATATGCTTTTGAAACCCGCTTCTTTTCATGGGTTATATTTATGATTAAATAATTATGAAACCTATCTCTTTCCATAGGTTACTATATGTTTACATGTTTATGATACCCATTTCATTTCATGGGTTATGTTATTATTTTTAATGATCTTGTGGCATATGTATGTATGATTTCATTATGATATGGGGGGGCCTATATCTCCCTCCAATACATTTGGTAAAGATTTATATCTCATGAGATAAACTAATATGGTATTAGGAGTGAACCTGGACTACTAAGATAGCCATGGGAGTGAACTATGACTACTAATATGGTATGAGGAGTGAACTCGTGCTACTAATATGGTATGGGGAGTGAACCCATACTACTAAGATGGTCTTGGAAGAGATGTCTTATCTATTATGGAAATCAGTATATGCTTATGTGTTTTCTATACTTCCATATCTTACTCTTATGTTATGTTTTCATGGATTATGCTCTTTATTTAATTATGAATTATGTCCTATGAACTTTAAATCTTTATTACTCGATTTCTATTATGATATTTGATATGCATGGTATGATCTTCTATTTTTCATGATCACATTATTATACCCTTATAATCATGCTTATGCTTATATGTCTCCCTTTTTTACCCTTATTGAGCATCTAAACTCACCCATTTTATGTTTCTTTCCCCCATGTTATGATTAAATTTACTATTTTTTATGTATCTAAGAAATTTTCTAGTCAATAAGAACCTATTGGGAGATTATGTAGTTCATTTATGTACCAGTGTTGTGTTTCCATGTTTCTAAAGGAGCTTGACCAATTACAGTCTTTAGGAGTCTATTTGTATAATGATTAATTATTCCACAAAAGTTATGTAATATTAATGTTTGAAAAGTGAGGATTTCTATAGTTGGTATTAGATAAAAGGTATAGTTAGCTTTTGGAAGTTAGGATGAGAAACCCTTAGTGAGAACCATAAGGGAATGCCTAAGGATAAGTCTAAGGGTAAGTAAAAGTATATGAAAATGTCCTAGAATTTTGGTAAATTATAGAGTGAGTGGTTTCCTAGAATGACATCCTTGTCTAGACACTACAAGTGGATTTGGATCTGGCATAGATGTACTCAGGGGTAACAACTCCAAAAAGATGTTCTGAACCTAACTCGGGGTAATCTGGTACACAATAATGGGCCTTGCTGCACACCTAGTTTGACCCTACAACTGAATATTCTTTGGAAATTCACAAACACTTAATAACCATTATAAAGTATTTAAATGTAAGTTTACTATGAATAACCTGGGATAAACCTAAGGTGACATGGATTAAGGAAGCTGTCATAAGTTATACATCTTATAAGTTATTTTTCATGGTTATGTTGTTCCTCATTATGATAACTTTTTCTTACTTTATGCTTTTGGTTTTAGTCATTGGATGGAACCTAAAGTAACTACGTTAATGGTGATTGTGACAAACAATGTAACGAATTTCCTCTTGAGTAATCTAATGTTATGGGATCTAGAATGAAAAACCTTGTTGTTATACTCACACATATTTCTCAATCTATGAATCATGGTGGACTTAAAAATGATAAAATTAGGGAACAAAATTCTATTTATTCTTTCATGAGGAAATATCCACCTTCATTCAGAGGGTCTTCTGATCCACATGTTGCTGAAAAATGGATCAGTACTACTGAAAATATATTCTCTATTCTTAATTGTTTGGACCATGAGAAATCCATTCTAGTTGTTTATTGGTTATAAGGTGAAGCATATTAGTGTTGGAATCTAATCAAGAATATGTGGTAGCAAAATGATAATGAATCTATGGATTGGTATGAGTTCAGGAACTTATTTTTTAATAAGTACTTTCCTCATATTCTTCCTACCAAGATGGATAAAGATTTCTTTGAGTTGAAGAAAATGTATTATGAATCTGTTGGTACCTATGAGGCTAATTTCACAAGACTTTCAAGGTATTCTTCAGGAATTATCATCCAACCCAAAATTAAAGTTGATAGGTTCTTCAATGGCTTAAAGCCATATCTCATAAGGGCATTGGCCATAAGAGACTTTAGTATCTATGAAGATATTGTGAGTTATGAAATCAGTGTTGAAATATAGGTGGGAGTCACATATAAATCTCATGGATTTTACAAGAATAGGAAGATAAAGTTTAAAGGAAACTCTAAAAACCATGTAGAAAAGAAGATGAACTTTCATTTATCCTCTAATTGTGGGAAGAAACATGGAGGAAATTTCCTTAAGGGGTATAATAAATTTTTTAAGTGCATAAAGGAAGTTCATCAGGCAATTGGTTGCTGAAGTAATGGGAAGAAGTTAGCTAATGTTTTGAATGCAGAAAATACATCATAGAATTCACCCCCCATGATTCAATGATACAAGTGTAAGGAGAATGGGCATTATGATAACCACTTCCCAAACCCAAGGTCTGGTGATGATGATCGATGTCAACAACATATTAAGTAGTGGGAAAAAGGGAAGTCTCATAAAATCACTATTTCTGATGATGGGTGTGATAACGATATGATGAAAGGTACACTTACCATCCACTTTAGAACTATTAATTTCATATTTTATTTTGGATCTACCCACTCGTTCATATATAAAGAATTTTCTAAGGGTGTCAATATTCCACCAAAATAGTTAGATGTGTAATTATCAGTGAAAACCCCTAATGGAATAATTATTGCATCTCAAGTATGTGATTCCTCTCTAGTTGAAGTTTGTGGGAATATGCTTCCTGAAAATCTTATCATTTTTCCTTTGGTGGAATTTGATATCATCTTAAGCACGGATTGGGTTTCTCTACATAAATCCCACATCAATTGTCAAGTAAGGGAAGTTATGTTCAATATTTCAAAACCTTCTATGATCATCCATTAATGTGACGATAAGTATAAACTTCATATAGATATTACATCCAGTGTATGGGTATTAATTCCCATTAAAAGGGTTCTTTATCTCAAATGGTTGTGGAGAAGACCGAAATCGATGATATTCCTTTTGTCTGATATTTTATGGATGTATTTTTAGAATATTTTCTAGGTCTTCCGCCAATATGTGAAGTCTAGTTCTCAATAGAATTCATACCTAGTTCCACACTAATTTCAAAGACTCCTTATAGAATGGCTCCGATTGAGTTGCAGGAATTAAAGAAGCAACTCCAAGAAAAACTTGATAATCGATTCAATCAGCCAAGTGTGTCACCTTGGAGAGAACCGATTATTTTTGTGAAAAACAAAGATGGATCAATACGACTCTGCATTAATTATCGGGAGTTTAAAAATATCACAATAAATAACAAGTATCATATTCCCCATATTGATGACTTGTTTGATCAACTACATGGCACTCAATACTTTTCCAAGATTTAACTTCAATCTAGATATCGTCAATTGAGGGTCAAGAAAGATCATATACCCAAGACAACATTCTATACACGGTATGGAAATTATGAATATATAGTGATGCCTTTTGGTCTTACTAATTCCCCTGATATCTTCATGGATTTAATGAATAGAGTATTTAGTTATTACCTCGATATGTTTGTGGTAGTCTTTATAGATGATATTCTTATCTATTAAAAGATAAAGGAAGAGAATGAAGATAACTTGATAATTTTACTACAAACCTTAATGAAGGAGAAGTTATATGAAAAATTTACAAAGTGTGAATTTGGGCTACAAAAATTTTCATTTTTGGGTCACATAATCTCAATAGATGGTACAGAAATATATCCATAAAAAACGGAGTCTATTTAAAGATATCCTAGACCAACCACGGTGACTGAGATCCATATATTTATTGGTTTGGCTGGATATTATTTATGTATTGTGGATAATTTCTCATGACTATCTAATCTTATAACTAAATTACCTTGGAAGGGTATCAAGTTCCTCTGGACAAATGAATGTGAGGAAAATTTCAAGGAACTGAAGAGAAGGTTGGTCAGTGCACCTATGCTTATATTACCTTGTAGTGGAGAAGGGTTTATAATCTATAGTGATGAATCCAATAATGTATTGGGATGTGTTATTATGAAAAATAACATGGTTATAACCTATTCCTCATGACATTTGAAGATTCATGAGAAAAATTATCCAACTCATGATTTGGAGTTAGTAGCGGTAATTTTTGCATTAAAGATATAGATGAATTATATTTATAGATAAAAGTGTGATATATATACTGATCACAAAATTATGAAATATATATTCACACATAAGGAGCAGAACATTCACTGGTTAAGATGGTTATAGTTGATAAATGATTATGACTTCTCAATACATTACCACCCTGGGAAATAAAACAAGGTGGCTAATGCTTTGAGTTGAAAATATCATGCTAGCTTATCCATTATGAGGATCACAAAAGATCAAATATTCCTATATTTTCAAAGGTTAGATCTATAAATCTTGAAGAAAGGGTAAATATCTTATCTTTCTTAAATTAATGTTCAGACCTCTATCCATGTAACATACCAAGTAAGTAATGAATAATATATATTTTTATCTATGCCTATTAATGAATTAGATAGTGTTTTAGAGGCTTAAAATGAAAATAAATCCAATCTTAAGCATGAAATACACTAATATTTTTAAAAGATTGTTTTACTGCCTTTTAATGGAAAACCATTTTTAAATATATATTTTCACAATTTTATAAGCTATGTTTGTCAAAATAAACTTATTATTTATGATTGTAACATTTAAATTTACCTTGGGTTAATTTTTTGGTATTTTTCTGACAATGTTCATTTTTCAATGAATAGTGAAAAATACTGCATTTTACATCAAAACAGCTTTTTCATAAAATTTAATTATATGGTTATATTATCTTTTTAATTTGTTTTAAAGTGTAATTAGAATATATATTTACCATGTAATTCAATTATGGTCATTGGGATTAATTTCACTTTGTAATTAGGCATAAACAAGTGCCAAACTTTTCATAAATATTGTTTCTAAAAAACCCGCTATTTGTTTTGACAACGGGAAGTTTTTTTAAATTAATTATTTCAATTTATGTGTTTGGAATTTGGTAAAATGAATTACATATTTGGAATCAGAAGGTACAAATTATGTAATTAAGACTCTTTTGTTTTTGGAAATTATGAATAGTAACGACGGTAATTATCTTTAATTATCTTGATTAATGAGTAATCGGGTAGTTAAAGATAATAAGATAATATCATAATAATACAAAATGACCAAAAAATGTGTCCTAAGGCTACTGGTTGTCTCATGTCCAACCATGGGATGCCTTGTGCCAAACTTGGGGGCCCCATGGAATCACTTTTGTGAGAAAGTGACTTTTTATCTTTTTATTTTTAAAGAATGTTAAATGTAACAAAGAATGTATCACCTAAGTAAAATATTTTTAATTTTGTCTGAATAAATGATCTTTTGGACTATAAATATTCATTGGAAATCAAAAAAAAATTCCTACATCATAGTATTTTTTTATAATTTTTAGACATTAAATAAATTAAATTATTTATAACATCATGATGATGCAGCAATGACCTCATTATTTAACGATTTAAATAAAATGGAAATATAATGTAAAATATAAGACCTACACATGTCCAAAACCTATTGGATGGGTGAATTTAGAACCCTTATCACCTTATCCTCGAAATACATCAATTTGGGACCATTAAAATCCGAAACTCATTCTAAAATAAAGTAACATTTCTTTACTTTCAAAGAGTGCCCCTCCTCTCCTCTTATAAAAGGCCCCCACCTCTACCTCCTTACCCACACTTCCAAAGCCTTTGGCTCGTCCAACCCCTGCCAATTTTGTCTCTCCATATCCCTCTCTAACTCTTTAAAGCCTCACATTGGGCAGAAGTCTTCCCAAGGAAGCCTTTGAGCTCAAACCAAAGGGAGTTATCCGATTTTAAGGTAATGTCTTCACTTGAGTCCTTTTGTTTTATTTTGCTTCTCCAACCCCCTAAACTCTTTTTATTATTTTCTTTTGTAACAAATCCAGTATCTTCAATATACTAGTATGTTGTTATAAGAATTATTAGAGCTACACTTACACACACTTACATCTTATGGTTAAAGAACATACTGTTTTCGTGGATGGCGAATTTCTGCCTCCCGAAACGATGATTGTTCAACATTATTTTAACACCTTCAAAGGTGGCCATTAAGATGACACTATATTTATATATGATATATAATATGTTTATGTTTTCCTTAAGATTCTGTATTTTTCATTTTTAGCATACCTTTATGGCTTCCATTATGGGTAAACACGATAATTTTATTTTAGGAAGTGCGGACTACCGCCCCCTCAAAGTGATGTGATTCGTTAATGCCATATGTGGGATGTATAAAGGATGGATTTAAAGTAATTATATATGATGTTATACTGGAATTATAATATACCTCTATATAATTATTATTTCTTTCCATTAATGTATGAGATAGAAATGAAAGTAGCGTTCATGCGTACGTACGGCTTACCGTCTCCATGAACGGTGCATTTCATTTCTTATCCCCAAATGTAATGTTCTATTATAAGTATATATATACAATAGATATATAGGATGTATGTTACATCTAAATTATTAATATAATTCTGGAATTAAAATATACATACCTCTCATTTAGTTTTAATTCCATTAATATGACATAGAAATGAAAGTAGCGTTCATGCGTACGTACGGCTTACCGTCTCCATGAACGGTGCATTTCATTTCTTACCTCTAAATGATTATGTAATATTATAAATTCATGTATATACTGGATATATATGATATATATGATATCTACATCATGAGTATAACTCTGGATATAATGGCTACATGAACAACTTGTAATTATAAAGAGCATATTTTTTACTCAAGTACCAATGATCGTTAAAACGACCATTAATAACTTAAATAATTACATAGTGTTCCTGAAATGGTAATAAGTGATATAAAGAAAATAATGAACTTGAAAAAGTTTCTTAATAAAGTATAAATTAACTTAAGTTTATTATTCAGGAGGTTAAATAACGATCGAGTCAAGACGGACCCGAGGTATGGGACTTCGTCTCAATCTCCTTTCATTGAGGCATATTTCTTTTTATACACAACTATCTTTTACACGGTGTATAAACCCATTTTACTTTTACTTTTATACAAAAGGAATCTTTTTCTACGAATCATTTTACTAAACGACAAAAAGGAATGTTTCTTTTAACGTACGCGGAGACAACGACCTTTTCCGCTGCCATGAGTAATATTTGGTCTTTGGCTTCCTGAACAAGCTGTAATGTTTTTTTTTAAATGAAATAAATACCATATACTCTTTTATGTATTTTGGTATTTAAAATGGTTTTTATAATGGATTTGTTAGGTCAATATATTTAAGTGATATATTGTGATCAAAGTGTGGAAATGTTTTCTTTTCATTATATTTGTTTTATGTCTTATGATTTTTATAATGGTACTTGGAAATTTGATGGGTGGTTACATGATAAACCATATGACGGGTGGTGCCGTGAATACCAGGACGGGTGGTTACGTTATAACCTCCAATACATTGGGTACGGAAGTTGGCCGTATGGCTATTCCATTAAGTATGTATGGAAGTTGGCCGAATGGCTATTCCATTAAGTGATATGTGTGGAAGTCGACCATATGGTTATTCCACTTAAGTATGTTTATGTCCCAAGTTACCTTTATATGTTATGTGATCCTTTTATGGGTTTTATGGTAATATTTTGGTTTAAAAAGGGTAAGTAATGATCTTTTATTCAGTGAAGATTTTTTACTACTTCATAAAGGTGAAAAGTATTACTTTGATAAAGTATACATGGTTTACTTGTTGTTTTGATAAACTAACAGTTTTCTTTCTTTGTGTATCCCTTACTGAGATTTTTATGCTCACCCCAAGTTTTTTGAAATGTTTTTCACAGGACTAAATGTGGAATAGGGTCAAGGATGGGATCAAGGGAAAGTCATGCTATCTAAAACATGGAACTAGACATGTTTCTTTTTAAGAGTTTTTATTTTATGGAAACTTAGTCTACTTTTTAATCTTTTGAGATGTAACAGTTATGTCCTAATTGTCTGAAACTCTAAACCTGAAAATATCCTCAATGTGAATGATTCATTTAATTCAATATTAAGTAATGTTTAAGGTCGGGGCCTTATAGTTGGTATCAGAGGTCGGTTTAGACAAATTTAGGAGTTAGAAAAGTGTAAAATTATAAGTTAATTTATGGTATGATTGAAATGATATAGCATTTAAAGATTACCATGTTGCTTCGCCTTAGATATTTCTGTGTTCAGAATGGTTTTCCACAGAGGAAACAAAGCAGCTATGTTGGGACGACATCAGGAGGAAGACAACCTTGCAAATAAGCAACCTGAGATGGTTGGAATCGGAACTGAACAGTTTGTTGCAGTGATGGCACAGTTGACTCGGGCTATAAATGGTGGTGGTATCCATGCACGAGATCAGCCATATCAACCGCAGAGGAACATGTCAGTGGTGGAACATTTCATGAGGCAACATCCCCCATCATTCAGAGGATCATCTGACCCCCGTGAAAGCTGAAGGGTGGATTAAAGCACTGGAATGTCATGGGGTGTTCAGAACATCAAAAGGTTAGTCTTTTTGTTTACCGTTTTGAAGGTGAAGCTGATCAGTGGTGGTTGATGGTGAAAAATATTAGGGATAGTGATGAGATTGAGGATATTCAATGGGACTAATTCAAAGGTATGTTTCTTGAGAAATATTTTCCTAAGGTGGTTCGTCTTAGGATGGAAAAACAGTTCCTAGAGTTGAGGCAGGAGGATGATTCAGTGGCTGCTTATGAAGCAAAGTTCACTCGATTGGTAAGGTATGCTCCAAACTTCATACGAGATCTTGATAGTAAAATAAACCATTTTTAATCAGGGTTAAAGCCAAGGTATCGAAGGGATTTAGCTTCTCGTGAGTTCAAAAGTTATGAAAAACTTGTTCGATGTGCGGAGAAGGTGGAAATGGAGTTTGCCGATGATCAGGTGTTCTATGACAAACAACAGAATAAGATATCTAGTTGGCAGGAAAAGGGGAAGAATTCATCAAAGAAGCAAGGAGGTAAGAAAACTAAATATCCATCCTGTGAGAAGTGTGGTAAAATGAATCCTGGAGAATGTTTATCCAAGTCTGGTAAGTGCTTTTGGTGTGGTAAGTCTGGTCATTTTTCTCGTAACGATAAGGAGGGTGATCAAGCAGGCAATGAAAAGCCAGCGGTAAGATGTTTTAAGTGTAATGAAATGGGTCATTATGCAAATGAGTGTTTAACGAAGAACTCAACTGGGGGAAAGCATCCAGACTACAAGCAGAAAGGGGTGGTGAAATCCTTTGCAACAACCTCAGCAGATGTTGGGCCATCGAATGAAGTGGTATCAGGTACACTGTTTGTTTGTTCAGATTATGCCAATGTGTTTTTTGATTCAGGGTCTACACACTCTTTCATTTCTGAGAAGTTTTCTAGTAAATTGGAAATTCCATCTCAAGATATGAATCCTGAACTTATGGTAAAAACACCTGAAGGGAACGTTGAGACAAAAAGGAATTATAAGAACCTTCTTATCCTTGTGTGTGGAAAGAATATACCAGCAAACCTTATTATTTTACCTATAGTAGAGTTTGATGTTATTTTGGGCATGGATTGGCTTTCTGTTTATCATGCTAAGATTGACTGCAAAGCTAAAATGGTTTCTATTCAGAAATATTTTCAGTTTGTGTAAAAGAATGAACCCTTGATTTTGATAACATATCAGGAAGTTGAGAAACTAGTAAAAGATGGAAATGAATGTAACCTTTCACATATTGTTGAAAATAAAGGAATTGTTCAGATTAATTATGTGCCAGTGGTAAATGAGTATCTTGATGTTTTTCCTGATGAGTTGCCTAGTATTATTCATGATCAGGAAGTTGAATTTACTGTTGACTTAGTTCCTGATTCTAAGCCAATTTCAAAACCCCCTTATCGAATGGCTCAAGTTGAAATTTTAGAGATAAAGAAGCAATTGCAGGAGTTATTAGATAAAGGTTTCATTCGACCTAGCACATCACCATGGGGTGCTCCTGTCTTGTTTATTAAAATGAAAGATGGTTCAATGAGACTTTGCATTGATTATAGAGCCTTGAATAATATTACTGTTAAGAACAAGTATCCTTTGCCTCATATCGATGATTTGTTTGATCAGCTCCAGGGAGCTCAGTATTTTTCTAAGATTGACTTGAGGTCGGGGTACCATCAGTTGAAAGTAAAAGAAGCAGACATTCTGAACACTGCATTCTGTACTAGATATGGCCATTATGAATTTGTAGTTATGCCTTTTGGGTTAACCAATGCACCTACTGTATTCATGGACCTTATGAATAGAATTTTCCATGAGTTCTTGGATAAGTTTGTGGTTGTTTTCATTGATGATATTTTGGTGTTTTCTAAAAGTAAAGAGGAGCATGAAATTCATTTAAGGGTTATCTTGCAAACCTTAAAAGAAAAGAAACTATATGGAAAATTCAGCAAGTGTGAGTTTTGGTTACAACAAATTTCTTTCCTGGGTCACATTGTCTCAAAAGATGGTATAACTGTTGATCCTACTAAAACAAAAGTTGTTGAAGAATGTCCAAGACCCACAAATGTAATCGAGATCCGTAGTTTTCTTGGTTTGACAGGTTACTACCGAAGGTTTGTTGAAGATTTTTCACGGTTATCTAGTCCAATGACTAAGCTAACTCGGAAGGGTGATAAGTTTATCTGGACAAAAGAATGTGATGATTGTTTTTAGGAGTTGAAAAGAAGATTGGTGAATGCTCCAGTTTTGGAACTTCCATCCAGGAATGGTGAGTTTGTTATATATAGTGATGCTTCGTTGAAGGGACTTGGTTGTGTCCTTATGTAGAATGATCAGGTAATTGATTATGTATCACGTCAGTTGAAAACTCATGAGGTAAATTACCCTACACATGATTTGGAATTAGCTGCTGTTTTTTTTTGCTTTAAAAATTTGGAGGCATCATTTGTATAGAGTAAAGTGTGAAATATATACTGATCACAAAAGTTTAAAGTATATATTCACTCAGAAAGAATTGAACATGAGACAGAGGAGATGGCTAGAATTAATCAAGGATTATGATTGTACAATTCACTACCATCCGGGAAAAGAAAATAAAGTGGCTGATGCTTTGAGTCGAAAAAGTAATGCTTCATTAACCATGCTACGTTTGGAACGAGATCCTTTGGTTTTTGATTTTATGAACTTTGGAATGGAATTTGTTGGTGCAGGAAGTTCTTTTGTTTTGTTTCAGGTATCAGTGAGATCATCCCTATCAGATAGAATTAAGCAAGCACAGAGGGAAGACAGTGAGTTGCAGAAAAAGGTAGAGCTGGTTCAGAAGGGTAAGTTGCCTGAATTCAACATTGATAATGATTGTGTTTTGAGGTTTGGGAAGAGATTATGTGTGCCTTGTGATTCATAGTTGAAGAATGAGTTGTTATGTGAGGCTCATAGTTCCCCGTTTTCAGTTCATCCTGGTAGTACTAAGATGTACAGAGATCTGCGGGAGTATTACTGGTGGGATGGAATGAAAAGGGATATTGCTGATTTTACTGTGAAGTGTTTGACTTGTCAGCAGGTTAAAGCAAAGCGGCAGTTACCGAAAGGGATGCTTCAGCCTTTACCAGTTCCAGAGTGGGAATGGGAAAACATATCCATGGACTTTGTTGTGAATTTACCTAGGACATATCGAGGTAATAATGTAATCTGGGTTATTGTTGATCGCTTGACTAAATATGTTCATTTCCTTGCTATACGAGATACTTTTTCACTAGATCAACTTTCCCATTTTTATCTTAAAGAGATAGTCAGGTTACATGGATTTCCTCTCTCCATTGTGTCTGATCGTGATCCCAGGTTTACTTCTAACTTTTGGAAAGGCCTTCAGAAGTCGTTGGGTACTGAATTAAATTTTAGTAGAGATTTTCATCCTCAATCAGATGGGCAGTCAGAACGAACAATTCAGACCATGGAGGATATGCTACGAGCTTGGTCGATGGATTATCAGGGAAGTTGGGACCAACATCTTTCTTTGGTTGAGTTTTCTTATAATAATAGTTTTCATTCCAGTATACATATGGCACCATTTGAGGCATTATATGGGAAGCGGTGTCGAACTCCAGCATTTTGGGATGAAGTGGGTGAAAGGAAGCTGATGGGACCAGAATTGGTAGAAGAGATGGCAGAAAAAGTTCAGTTGATTCAGAAACACATGAGAACAGCTCAGAGCAGGTAGAAGATTTATGCAGATAACCAGAGGAAGGATCTATCTTTCGAGTTAGGTGATCATGTTTTTCTCAAAGTTTCTCCATGGAAAAGTGTGATGTGATTTGGTAATAAAGGAAAGCTGAGTCCAAGGTTCATTGGACCATATGAAATTCTGGAGAGAGTTGGATTAGTTGCATACAGAGTGGCATTACCTCCGAGTTTATCTCAGGTACACAATGTTTTTCATGTTTCGATGCTGAGAAAGTATATGCCAGATCCATCTCATGTTTTGAGTCCAGAGGTAGTTCAGCTAGAAGAGAACCTATCTTATGAGGAAAAACCAGTCTAGATTCTTGACCATAGGGAGCAGGTGTTACGGAATAATTTGATTCATCAAGTAAAGGTTTTTTGTAAAAACCACATGATTGAAGAGGCAACATGGGAATCTGAAAATGCAATGAGGGATAAATACCCCCACTTATTCGATAAGTAAATAAATTGCAGGGACACAATTTTCTAAAGGGGGGAAGGATGTAACATCCCAAGTAAGTAATGAATAATATATATTTTTATCTATGCCTATTAATGAATTAGATAGTGTTTTAGAGGCTTAAAATGAAAATAAATCCAATCTTAAGCATGAAATACACTAATATTTTTAAAAGATTGTTTTACTTCCTTTTAATGACAAACCATTTTTAAATCTATCTTTTGAAAATTTAATAAGCTATTTTTTTCAAAATAAACTTATTCTTTATGATTGGGACATTGAAATTTACCTTCGGTTAATTTTTGGTATTTTTCTGACAATGTTCATTTTTCAATGAATAGTGAAAAATACTGCATTTTACATCAAAACTGCTTTTTCATATAATTTAATTATATGGTTATATTATCTTTTTAATTTGTTTTAAAGTGTAATTAGAATATATTTTTACCATGTAATTCAATGATGGTCATTGCGATTAATTTCACTTTGGAATTAGGCATAAACAAGTGCCAAATGTTTCATAAATATTGTTTCTAAAAACCCGCTATTTGTTTTGACAACGGGAAGTTTTTTTAAATTAGTTATTGCAATTTATTTGTTTGTAATTTGGTAAAATTAATTACATATTTGTAATCATAAGGTCCAAATTATGTAATTAAGAATCTTTTTTTTGGACATTATGAATAGTAACGACGGTAATTATCTTTAATTATCTTGATTAATGAGTAATCGGGTAGTCAAAGACAATAAGATAATATCATAATAATAAAAAATGACCACAAAATGTGTCCTAAGGCTACTGGTTGACTCATGGCCGACCATGGGATGCCTTGTGCCAAACTTGGGGACCCCATGGAATCACTTTTGTGAGAAAGTGACTTTTTATCTTTTTATTTTTAAAGAATGTTAAATGTAACAAAGAATGTATCGCCTAAGTAAAATATTTTTCATTTTGTCTAAATAAATTATCTTTTGGACTATAAATATTCATTGGAAATAAAAAAATATTTCCTACATCATAGTATTTTTTTTATAATTTTTAGACATTAAATAAATTAAATTATTTATAACATCATGATGATGCAGCGATGACCTCATTATTTAACGATTTAAATAAAATGGAAATATAATGTAACATATAAGACCTACACATGTCCAAAACCTATTTTATGGGTGGATTTAGAACCCTTATCACCTTATCCTAGAAACACATCAATTTGGGACCATTAAAATCCGAAACTCATTCTAAAATAAAGTAACATTTCTTTACTTTCCAAGAGTGCCCCTCCTCTCCTCTTATAAAAGGCCCCCACCTCTACCTCCTTACCCACACTTCCAAAGACTTTGGCTTGGCCAAACCCTACCAATTTTGTCTCTCCATATCCCTATCTAACTCCTTAAAGCCTCACTTTGGGCAGAATTCTTCCCAAGGAAGCCTTTGAGCTCAAACCAAAGGGAGTTATCCGATATTAAGGTAATGTCTTCAGTTGAGTCCTTTTGTTTTATTTTGCTTCTCCAACCCCCTAAACTCTTTTAATTATTTTCTTTTGTAACAAATCCAGTATCTTAAATATACTAGGATGTTGTTATAAGAATTATTAGAGCTACACTTACACACACCTACATCTTATGGTTAAAGAACATACTGTTTTCGTGGATGGCGAATTTCTGCCTCCCGAAACGATGATTGTTCAACATTATTTTAACACCTTCAAAGGTGGACATTAAGATGAAACTATATTTATATATGATATATAATATGTTTATGTTTTCCTTAAGCTTCTGTATTTTTCATTTTTATCATACCTTTATGTACTCCATTATGGGTAAACACGATAATTTCATTTTAGGAAGTGCGGACTACCGCCCCCTCAAAGTGATGTGATTCGTTAATGCCATATGTGGGATGTATAAAGGATGGATTTAAAGTTATTATATATGATGTTATACTGGAATTATAATATACCTCTATATCATTATTATTTCTTTCCATTAATGTATGAGATAGAAATGAAAGTAGCGTTCATGCGTACGTACGGCTTACCGTCTCCACGAACGGTGCATTTCATTTCTTATCCCCAAATGTAATGTACTATTATAAGTACATATATATAATAGATATATATGATTTATGTTACATCTAAATTATTAATATAATTCTGGAATTAAAATATACATACCTCTCATTTAGTTTTAATTCCATTAATATGACATAGAAATGAAAGTAGCGTTCATGCGTATGTACGGATTACCGTCTCCATGAACGGTGCATTTCATTTCTTACCTCTAAATGATTATGTAATATTATAAATGCATGTATATACTGGATATATATGATATATATGATATCTACATCATGAGTATAACTCTGGATATAATGGCTACATGAACAACTTGTAATTATAAAGAGCATATTTTTGACTCAAGTACCAATGATCGTTAAACCGACCGTCAATAACTTAAATAATTACATAGTGTTCATGACATGGTAATAAGTGATATAAAAGGAATAATGAACTTGAAAAAGGTTCTTAAGCAAGTATAATTTAACTTAAGTTTATTATTCAGGAGGTTAAATAACGATCGAGTCAAGACGGACCTGAGGTATGGGACTTCGTCTCAATCTCCTTTCATTGAGGCATATTTATTTTTATACACAACTATCTTTTATACGGTGTATAAACCCCTTTTACTTTTAATTTTATAGAAAAGGAATATTTTTCTACGAATCATTTTACTAAACGAGAAAAAGGAATGTTTCTTTTAACGTACGTGGTGACAACGACCTTTTCCGCTGCCGTGAGTAATATTGGGTCTTTGGCTTCCTGAACAAGCTGTAATTTTTTTTTTAAATGAAATAAATACCATATACTCTTTTATGTATTTTGGTATTGAAAATGGTTTTTATAATGGATTTGTTATGTCAATATATTTAAGTGATATATATTGTGATCAAAGTGTGGAAATGTTTTCTTTTCATTATATTTGTTTTATGTCTTATGATTTTTATAATGGTACTTGGAAATTTGATGGGTGGTTACGTGATAAACCATATGACGGGTGGTGCCGTGAATACCAGGACGGGTGGTTACGTTATAACCTCCAATACATTGGGTACGGAAGTTGGCCGTATGGATATTCCATTAAGTATGTATGGGAGTTGGCCGAATGGCTATTCCATTAAGTGATATGTGTGGAAGTCGACCGTATGGTTATTCCACTTAAGTATGTTTATGTCCCAAGTTACCTTTATATGTTATGTGATCCTTTTATGGGTTTTATGGTAATATTTTGGTTAAAAAAGGGTATGTAATGATCTTTTATTCAGTGAAGATTTTTTACTACTTCATAAAGGTGAAAAGTATTACTTTGATAAAGTATACATGGTTTACTTGTTGTTTTGATAAACTAACAGTTTTATTTCTTTGTGTATCCCTTACTGAGATTTTTATGCTCACCCCAAGTTTTTTGAAATGTTTTTCACAGGACTAAATGTGGAATAGGGTCAAGGATGGGATCAAGGGAAATTCATGCTATCTAAAACATGGAACTAGACATGTTTCTTTTTAAGAGTTTTTATTTTATGGAAACTTAGTCTACTTTTTAATCTTTTGAGATGTAACAGTTATGTCCTAATTGTCTAAAACTCTAAACCTGAAAATATCCTCAATGTGAATGATTCATTTAATTCAATATTAAGTAATTTTTAAGGTCGGGGCCTTATAGTTGGTATCAGAGGTCGGTTTAGACAACTTTAGGAGTTAGAAAAGTGTAAAATTATAAGTTAATTTATGGTATGATTGAAATGATATAGCATTTAAAGATTACCATGTTGCTTTGCCTAAGATATTTCTGTGTTCAGAATGGTTTTCCGCAGAGGAAACAAAGCAGCTATGTTGGGACGACATCAGGAGGAAGACAACCTTACAAATAAGAAACCTGAGATGGTTGGAATCAGAACTGAATAGTTTGTTGCAGTGATGGCACAGTTGACTCGGGCTATAAATGGTGGTGGTATCCATGTACGAGATCAGCCATATCAACTGCAGAGGAACATGTCAGTGGTGGAACATTTCATGAGGCAACATCCCCCATCATTCAGAGGATCATCTGACCCCCTGAAAGCTGAAGGGTGGATTAAAGCACTGGAGAATATTTTTGATGTCATGGGGTGTTCAGAACATCAAAAGGTTAGTCTTGTTGTTTACCATTTTGAAGGTGAAGCTGATCAGTGGTGGTCGATGGTGAAAAATATTAGGGATAGTGATGAGATTGAGGATATTCACTGGGACGAATTCAAAGGTATGTTTCTTGAGAAATATTTTCCTAAGGTGGTTCGTCTTAGGATGGAAAAACAGTTCCTAGAGTTGAGGCAGGAGGATGATTCAGTGGCTGCTTATGAAGCAAAGTTCAATCGATTGGTAAGGTATGCTCCAAACTTCATACGAGATATTGATAGTAAAATAAACCATTTTTACTCAGGGTTAAAGCCAAGGTATCGAAGGGCTTTAGATTCTCGTGAGTTCAAAAGTTATGAAAAACTTGTTCGATGTGCGGAGAAGGTGGAAATGGAGTTTGCCGATGATCAGGTGTTCTATGACAAACAACAGAATAAGAGATCCAGTTGGCAGGAAAAGGGGAAGAATTCATCAAAGAAGCAAGGAGGTAAGAAAACTAAATATCCATCCTATGAGAAGTTTGGTAAAATGCATCCTGGAGAATGTTTATCCAAGTCTGGTAAGTGCTTTCGGTGTGGTAAGTCTGGTCATTTTGCTCGTAACAATAAGGAGGGTGATCAAGCAGGCAATGAAAAGCCAGCGGTAAGATGTTTTTAGTGTAATGAAATGGGTCATTATGCAAATGAGTGTCTAACGAAGAACTCAACTGGGGGAAAGCAGCCAGACTACAAGCAGAAAGGGGTGGTGAAATCCTTTTCAACAACCTCAGCAGATGTTGGGCCATCGAATGAAGTGGTATCAGGTACACTGTTTGTTTGTTCAGATTATGCCAATGTGTTTTTTGATTCAGGGTCTACACACTCTTTCATTTCTGAGAAGTTTTCTAGTAAATTGGAAATTCCATCTCAAGATATGAATCCTGAACTTATGGTAAAAACACCCGGAGGGAACGTTGAGACAAAAAGGAATTATAATAACCTTCTTATCCTTGTGTGTGGAAAGAATATACCAGAAAACCTTATTGTTTTGCCTATAGTAGAGTTTGATGTTATTTTGGGAATGGATTGGATTTTTGTTTATCATGCTAAGATTGACTGCAGAGCTAAAATGGTTTCTTTTCAGAAAGATTTTCAGTTTGTGTACAAGAATGAACCCTTGATTTTGATAACATATCAGGAAGTTGAGAAACTAGTAAAAGATGGAAATGAATGTTACCTTGCACATATTGTTGAAAATAAAGGAACTGTTCAGATTAATTATGTGCCAGTGGTAAATGAGTATCTTGATGTTTTTCCTGATGAGTTACCTGGTATTATTCATGATCGGAAAGTTGAATTTACTGTTGACTTAGTTCCTGATTCTAAGCCAATTTCAAAACCCCCTTATCTAATGGCTCAAGTTCAACTTTTAGAGTTAAAGAAGAAATTTCAGGAGTTATTAGATAAAGGTTTCATTCGACCTAGCACATCACCATGGGGTGCTCCTGTCTTGTTTATTAAAAATAAAGATGGCTCAATGGGCCTTTGCATTGATTATAGAGCCTTGAATAATATTACTGTTAAGAACAAATATCCTTTGCATCATATCGATGATTTGTTTGATCAGCTCCAGAGAGCTCAGTATTTTTCTAAGATTGACTTGAGGTCGGGGTACCATCAGTTGAAAGTAAAAGAAGCAGACGTTCCGAAGACTGCGTTCTGTACTAGATATGGCCATTATGAATTTGTAGTTATGCCTTTTGGGTTAACCAATGCACCTTCTGTATTCATGGACCTTATGAATAGAATTTTCCATGAGTTCTTGGATAAGTTTGTGGTTGTTTTCATTGATGATATTTTGGTGTTTTCTAAAAGTAAAGAGGAGAATGAAAGTCATTTAAGGGTTATCTTGAAAACCTTAAAAGAAAAGAAACTATACTGAAAATTCAGCAAGTGTGAGTTTTGGTTACAAAAAATTTCTTTCATGGGTCACATTGTTTCAGAAGATGGTATAACTGTTGATCTTGCTAAAACAAAAGTTGTTGAAGAATGTCCAAGACCCACAAATGTAACCGAGATCCGTAGTTTTCTTGGTTTGGAAGGTTACTACTGAAGGTTTGTTGAAAATTTTTCACGGTTGTCTAGTCCAATGACTAAGCTAACTCGAAAGGGTGTTAAGTTTATCTGGACAAAAGAATGTGATGATTGTTTTCAGGAGTTGAAAAGAAGATTGGTGAGTTCTCCAGTTTTGGAACTTCCTTCCAGGAATGGTGAGTTTGTTATATATAGTGATGCTTCGTTGAAGGGACTTGGTTGTGTCCTTATGTAGAATGATCAGGTAATTGCTTATGCTTCACGTCAGTTGAAAACTAATGAGGTAAATTACCCTACACATGATTTGGAATTAGCTGCTGTTTTTTTTCTTTAAAAATTTGGAGGCATCATTTGTATAGGGTAAAGTGTGAAATATATACTGATCACAAAAGTTTAAAGTATATATTCACTCAGAAATAATTGAACATGAGACAGAGGAGATGGCTGGAATTAATCAAGGATTATGATTGTACAATTCACTACCATTCGGGAAAAGAAAATAAAGTGGCCGATGCTTTGAGTCGAAAAAGTAATGCTTCATTAACCATGCTACGTTTGGAACGAGATCCTTTGGTTTTTGATTTGATGAACTTTGAAATGGAAGTTATTGGTTCAGGAAGTTCTTTTGTTTTGTTTCAGGTATCAGTGAGATCATCCCTATCAGATAGAATTAAGCAAGCACAGAGGGAAGACAGTGAGTTGCAGAAAAAGGTAGAGCTGGTTCAGAAGGGTAAGTTGCCTGAATTCAAAATTGATAATGATTTTGTTTTAAGGTTTGGGAAGAGATTATGTGTGCCTTGTGATTCATAGTTGAATAATGAGTTGTTATGTGAGGCTCATAGTTCCCCGTTTTCAGTTCATCCTGGCAGTACTAAGATGTACAAAGATCTGCGGGAGTATTACTGGTGGGATGGAATGAAAAGGGATATTACTGATTTTACTGTGAAGTGTTTGACTTGTCAGCAGGTTAAAGCAAAGCGGCAGTTACTGAAAGGGATGCTCTAGCCTTTACCAGTGTCAGAGTGGAAATGGGAAAACATATCCATGGACTTTGTTGTGGGATTACCGAGGACATATCGAGGTAATAATGTAATCTGGGTTATTGTTGATCGCTTGACTAAATCTTCTCATTTTCTTGATATACGAGATACTTTTTCACTAGATCAACTTTCCCGTTTTTATCTTAAAGAGATAGTCAGGTTACATGGATTTCCTCTCTCCATTGTGTCCGATCGTGTTCCCAGGTTTACTTCTAACTTTTGGAAAGGCCTTTAGAAGTCGTTGGGTACTGAATTAAATTTTAGTACAACTTTTCATCCTCAATTAGATGGGCAGTCAGAATGAACAATTCAGACCATGGAGGATATGCTACGAGCTTGTTCGATGGATTATCAGGGAAGTTGGGACCAACATCTTTCTTTGGTTGAGTTTTCTCATAATAACAGTTTTCATTCCAGTATACATAGGGCATCATTTGAGGCATTATATGGGAAGCGGTGTCGAACTCCAGCATTTTGGGATGAAGTGGGTGAAAGGAAGCTGATGGGACCAGAATTGGTAGAAGAGATGGCAGAAAAAGTCCAGTTGACTCAGAAACACATCAGAACAGCTCAGAGCATGTAGAAGAGTTATGCAGATAACCAGAGGAAGGATCTATCTTTCGAGGTAGGTGATCATGTTTTTCTCAAGCTTTCTCCATGGAAAAGTGTGATGTGATTTGGTAATAAAGGAAAGCTGAGTCCAAGGTTCATTGGACCATATGAAATTCTGGAGAGAGTTGGATCAGTTGCATACATGGTGGCATTACCTCCGAGTTTATCTCAGGTACACAATATTTTTCATGTTTCGATGCTGAGAAAGTATATGCCAGATCCATCTCATGTTTTGAGTCCAGAGGTAGTTCATCTGGAAGAGAACCTATCTTATGAGGAAAAACCAGTCCAGATTCTTGACCACAGGGAGCAGGTGTCACGGAATAAGTTGATTCATCGTGTAAAGGTTTTGTGTAAAAACCACATGATTGAAGAGGCAACATGGGAATCTGAAAATGCAATGAGGGATAAATACCCCCACTTATTCGATAAGTAAATAAATTGAGGGGACGCAATTTTCTAAAGGGGGGAAGGATGTAACATCCCAAGTATGTAATGAATAATATATATTTTTATCTATGCCTATTAATGAATTAGATAGTGTTTTAGAGGCTTAAAATGAAAATAAATCCAATCTTAAGCATGAAATACACTAATATTTTTAAAAGATTGTTTTACTGCCTTTTAATGACAAACCATTTTTAAATATATCTTATGAAAATTTTATAAGATATTTTTGTCAAAATAAACTTATTCTTTATTATTGGGACATTGAAATTTACCTTGGGTTAATTTTTGGTATTTTTCTGACAATGTTCATTTTTCAATGAATAGTGAAAAATACTGCATTTTACATCAAAACTGCTTTTTCATATAATTTAATTATATAGTTATATTATCTTTTTAATTTGTTTTAAAGTTTAATTAGAATATATTTTTACCATGTAATTCAATGATGGTCATTGGGATTAATTTCACTTTGGAATTAGGCATAAACAAGTGCCAAACTTTTCATAAATATTGTTTCTAAAAAACCCGCTATTTGTTTTGACAACGGGAAGTTTTTTTAAATTAATTATTGCAATTTATGTGTTTGTAATTTGGTAAAATTAATTAAATATTTTTAATCAGAAGGTCCAAATTATGTAATTAAGACTCTCTCTTTTTTGGACATTATGAATAGTAACGACTGTAATTATCTTTAATTATCTTGATTAATGAGTAATCGGGTATTTAAAGATAATAAGATAATATCATAATAATAAAAAATGACCACAAAATGTGTCATAAGGATACTGGTTGTCTCATGGACGACCATGGTATGCCTTGTGACAAACTTGGGGGCCCCATGGAATCACTTTTGTGAGAAAGTGACTTTTTATCTTTTTATTTTTAAAGAATGTTAAATGTAACAAAGAATGTATCACCTAAGTAAAATATTTTTAATTTTGTCTAAATAAATGATCTTTTGGAATATAAATATTCATTGGAAAGAAAAAAATATTTCCTACATCATAGTATTTTTTTTATAATTTTTAGATATTAAATAAATTAAATTATTTATAACATCATGATGATGCAGCGATGACCTCATTATTTAACGATTTAAATAAAATGGAAATATAATGTAAAATATAAGACCTACACATGTACAAAACCTATTGTATGGGTGGATTTAGAACCCTTATCACCTTATCCTCGAAACACATCAATTTGGGACCATTAAAATCCGAAACTCATTCTAAAATAAAGTAACATTTCTTTACTTTCCAAGAGTGCCCCACCTCTCCTCTTATAAAAGGCCCCCACCTCTACCTCCTTACCCACACTTCCAAAGCCTTTGACTCGGCCAACCCCTGCCAATTTTGTCTCTCCATATCCCTCTCTAACTCCTTAAAGATTCACTTTGGGCAGAAGTCTTCCCAAGGAAGCCTTTGAGCTCAAACCAAAGGGAGTTATCCGATTTTAAGGTAATGTCTTCACTAGAGTCCTTTTGTTTTATTTTGCTTCTCCAACCCCCTAAACTCTTTTTATTCTTTTATTTTGTAACAAATCCAGTATCTTAAATATACTAGGATGTTGTTATAAGAAGTATTAGAGCAACACTTACACACACCTACATCTTATGGTTAAAGAACATACTGTTTCTGTGGATGGCGAATTTCTGCCTCCCGAAACGATGATTGTTCAACATTATTTTAACACCTTCAAAGATGGCCATTAAGATGACACTATATTTATATATGATATATAATATGTTTATGTTTTCCTTAAGATTCTGTATTTTTCATTTTTAGCATACCTTTATGGCTTCCATTATGGGTAAACACGATAATTTCATTTTAGGAAGTGCGGACTACCGCCCCCTCAAAGTGATGTGATTCGTTAATGCCATATGTGGGATGTATAAAGGATGGATTTAAAGTAATTATATATGATGTTATATTGGAATTATAATATACCTCTATATAATTATTATTTCTTTCCATTAATGTATGAGATAGAAATGAAAGTAGCGTTCATGTGTACGTACGGCTTACCGTCTCCATGAACGGTGCATTTCATTTCTTATCCCCAAATGTAATGTACTATTATAAGTACATATAAATAATAGATATATAGGATTTATGTTACATCTAAATGATTAATATAATTCTGGAATTAAAATATACATACCACTCATTTAGTTTTAATTCCATTAATATGACATAGAAATGAATGTAGCGTTCATGCGTACGTACGGCATACCGTCTCCATGAACGGTGCATTTCATTTCTTACCTCTAAATGATTATGTAATATTATAAATGCATGTATATACTGGATATATATGATATATATGATATCTACATCATGAGTATAACTCTGGATATAATGGCTACATGAACAACTTGTAATTATAAAGAGCATATTTTTGACTCAAGTACCAATGATCGTTAAAACGACCATTAATAACTTAAATAATTACATAGTGTTCCTGAAATGGTAATAAGTGATATAAAAGAAATAATTAACTTGAAAAAGGTTCTTAAGAAAGCATAAATTAACTTAAGTTTATTATTCAGGAGGTTAAATAACGATCGAGTCAAGACGGACCCGAGGTATGGGACTTCGTCTCAATCTCCTTTCATTGAGGCATATTTCTTTTTATACACAACTATCTTTTATATGGTGTATAAACCCCTTTTACTTTTACTTTTATACAAAAGGAATATTTTTCTACGAATCATTTTACTAAACGACAAAAAGGAATGTTTCTTTTAACGTACGCGGTGACAACGACCTTTTCCGCTGCCACAAGTAATATTTGGTCTTTGGCTTCCTGAACAAGCTGTAATGTTTTTTTTAAATGAAATAAATACCATATACTCTTTTATGTATTTTGGTATTGAAAATGGTTTTTATAATGGATTTGTTATGTCAATATATTTAAGTGATATATTGTGATCAAAGTGTGGAAATGTTTTCTTTTCATTATATTTGTTTTATGTCTTATGATTTTTATAATGGTACTTGGAAATTTGATGGGTGGTTACGTGATAAACCATATGACGGGTGGTGCCGTGAATACCAGGACGGGTGGTTACGTTATAACCTCCAGTACATTGGGTACGGAAGTTGGTCGTATGGCTATTCCATTAAGTATGTATGGAAGTTGGCCGAATGGCTATTCCATTAAGTGATATGTGTGGAAGTCGACCGTATGGTTATTCCACTTAAGTATGTTTATGTCCCAAGTTACCTTTATATGTTATGTGATCCTTTTATGGGTTTTATGGTAATATTTTTGTTAAAAAAGGGTAAGTAATGATCTTTTATTCAGTGAAGATTTTTTACTACTTCATAAAGGTGAAAAGTATTACTTTGATAAAGTATACATGGTTTACTTTTTGTTTTGATAAACTAACAGTTTTCTTTCTTTGTGTATCCCTTACTGAGATTTTTATGCTCACCCCAAGTTTTTTGAAATGTTTTTCACAGGACTAAATGTGGAATAGGGTCAAGGATGGGATCAAGGGAAAGTCATGCTATCTAAAACATGGAACTAGACATGTTTCTTTTTAAGAGTTTTTATTTTATGGAAACTTAGTCTACTTTTTAATCTTTTGAGATGTAACAGTTATGTCCTAATTGTCTAAAACTCTAAACCTGAAAAGATCCTCAATGTGAATGATTCATTTAATTCAATATTAAGTAATGTTTAAGGTCGGGGCCTTATAGTTGGTATCAGAGGTCGGTTTAGACAACTTTAGGAGTTAGAAAAGTGTAAAATTATAAGTTAATTTATGGTATGATTGAAATGATATAGCATTTAAAGATTACCATGTTGCTTCGCCTAAGATATTTCTGTGTTCAGAATGGTTTTCCGCAGAGGAAACAAAGTAGCTATATTGGGATGACATCAGGAGGAAGACAACCTTACAAATAAGCAACCTGAGATGGTTGGAATCGGAACTGAACAGTTTGTTGCAGTGATGGCACAGTTGACTCGGGCTATAAATGGTGGTGGTATCCATGCACGAGATTAGCCAAATCTACCGCAGAGGAACATGTCAGTGGTGGAACATTTCATGAGGCAACATCCCCCATCATTCAGAGGATCATCTGACCCCGTGAAAGCTGAAGGGTGGATTAAAGCACTGGAGAAGATTTTTGATGTCATGGGGTGTTCAGAACATCAAGAGGTTAGTCTTGTTGTTTACCGTTTTGAAGGTGAAGCTGATCAGTGGTGGTCGATGGTGAAAAATATTAGGGATAGTGATGAGATTGAGGATATTCACTGGGACTAATTCAAAGGTATGTTTCTTGAGAAATATTTTCCTAAGGTGGTTCGTCTTAGGATGGAAAAACAGTTCCTAGAGTTGAGGCAGGAGGATGATTCAGTGGCTGCTTATGAAGCAAAGTTCACTCGATTGGTAAGGTATGCTCCAAACTTCATACGAGATTTTGATAGTAAAATAAACCATTTTTACTCAGGGTTAAAGCCAAGGTATCGAAGGGCTTTAGCTTTTCGTGAGTTCAAAAGTTATGAAAAACTTGTTCGATGTGCGGAGAAGGTGGAAATGGAGTTTGCCGATGATCAGGTGTTCTATGACAAACAACAGAATAAGAGATCCGGTTGGCAGGAAAAGGGGAAGAATTCATCAAAGAAGCAAGGAGGTAAGAAAACTAAATATCCATCCTGTGAGAAGTGTGGTAAAATGCATCCTGGAGAATGTTTATCCAAGTCTGGTAAGTGCTTTCGGTGTGGTAAGTCTGGTCATTTTTCTCGTAACTATAAGGAGGGTGATCAAGCAGGCAATGAAAAGCCAGCGGTAAGATGTTTTAAGTGTAATGAAATGGGTCATTATGCAAATGAGTGTCTAACGAAGAACTCAACTGGGGGAAAGCAGCCAGACTACAAGCAGAAAGAGGTGGTGAAATCCTTTGCAACAAACTCAGTAGATGTTGGGCCATCGAATGAAGTGGTATCAGGTACACTGTTTGTTTGTTTAGATTATGCCAATGTGTTTTTTGATTCAGGGTCTACACACTCTTTCATTTCTGAGAAGTTTTCTAGTAAATTGGAAATTCCATCTCAAGATATGAATCCTGAACTTATGGTAAAAACACCCGGAGGGAACGTTGAGACAAAAAGGAATTATAAGAACCTTCTTATCCTTGTGTGTGGAAAGAATATACCAGCAAACCTTATTGTTTTGCGTATAGTAGAGTTTGATGTTATTTTGGGAATGGATTGGCTTTCTGTTTATCATTCTAAGATTGACTACAGAGCTAAAATGGTTTCTTTTCAGAAAGATTTTCAGTTTGTGTACAAGAATGAACACTTGATTTTGATAACATATCAGAAAGTTGAGAAACTAGTAAAAGATGGAAATGAATGTTACCTTGCACATATTGTTGAAAATAAAGGAACTGTTCAGATTAATTATGTGCCAGTGGTAAATGAGTATCTTGATGTTTTTCCTGATGAGTTCCCTGGTATTATTCATGATCGGGAAGTTGAATTTACTGTTGACTTAGTTCCTGATTCTAAGCCAATTTCAAAACCCCCTTATCGAATGGCTCAAGTTCAACTTTTAGAGTTAAAGAAGAAATTGCAGGAGTTATTAGAAAAAGGTTTCATTCGGCCTAGCACATCACCATGGGGTGCTCCTGTCTTGTTTATTAAAAATAAAGATAGCTCAATGGGCCTTTTCATTGATTATAGAGCCTTGAATAATTTTACTGTTAAGAACAAGTATCCTTTGCCTCATATCGATGATTTGTTTGATCAGCTCCAGGGAGCTCAGTATTTTTCTAAGATTGACTTGAGGTCGAGGTACCATCAGTTGAAAGAAAAAGAAGCAGACGTTCCGAAGACTGCGTTCTGTACTAGATATGGCCATTATGAATTTTTAGTTATGCCTTTTGGGTTAACCAATGCACCTGCTGTATTCATGGACCTTATGAATAGAATTTTCCATGAGTTCTTGGATAAGTTTGTGGTTGTTTTCATTGATGATATTTTGGTGTTTTCTAAAAGTAAAGAGGAGAATGAAAGTCATTTAAGGGTTATCTTGAAAACCTTAAAAGAAAAGAAACTATATGGAAAATTCAGCAAGTGTGAGTTTTGGTTGCAACAAATTTCTTTCCTGGGTCACATTGTTTCAGAAGATGGTATAACTGTTGATCCTGCTAACACAAAAGTTGTTGAAGAATGTCCAAGACCCACAAATGTAACCGAGATCCGTAGTTTTCTTGGTTTGGAAGGTTACTACCGAAGGTTTGTTGAAAATTTTTCACGGTTATCTAGTCCAATGACTAAGCTAACTCAGAAGGGTGTTAAGTTTATCTGGACAAAAGAATGTGATGATTGTTTTCAGGAGTTGAAAAGAAGATTGGTGAATGCTCCAGTTTTGGAACTTCCTTCCAGGAATGGTGAGTTTGTTATATACAGTTATGCTTCGTTGAAGGGACTTGGTTGTGTCCTTATGTAGAATGATCAGGTAATTGTTTATGATTCACGTCAGTTGAAAACTCATGAGGTAAATTACCCTACACATGATTTGGAATTAGCTGCTGTTTTTTTGCTTTAAAAATTTGGAGGCATCATTTGTATAGAGTAAAGTGTGAAATATATACTGGTCACAAAAGTTTAAAGTATATATTCACTCAGAAATAATTGAACATGAGACAGAGGAGATGGCTGGAATTAATCAAGGATTATGATTGTACAAATCACTACCATTCGGGAAAAGAAAATAAAGTGGCTGATGCTTTGAGTCGAAAAAGTAATGCTTTATTAACCATGCTACGTTTGGAACGAGATCCTTTGGTTTTTTATTTGATGAACTTTGGAATGGAAGTTGTTGGTGCAGGAAGTTCTTTTGTTTTGTTTCAGGTATCAGTGAGATAATCCCTATCAGATAGAATTAAGCAAGCACAGAGGGAAGACAGTGAGTTGCAGAAAAAGGTAGAGCTGGTTCAGAAGGGTAAGTTGCCTGAATTCAACATTGATAATGATTGTGTTTTGAGGTTTGGGAAGAGATTATGTGTGCCTTGTGATTCATAGTTGAAGAATGAGTTGTAATGTGAGGCTCATAGTTCCTCGTTTTCAGTTCATCCTGGCAGTACTAAGATGTACAGAGATCTGCGGGAGTATTACTGGTGGGATGGAATGAAAAGGGATATTACTGATTTTACTGTGAAGTGTTTGACTTGTCAGCTGGTTAAAGCAGAGCGGCAGTTACCGAAATGGATGCTCCAGCCTTTACCAGTGTCAGAGTGGAAATGGGAAAACATATCCATGGACTTTGTTGTGAGATTACCGAGGACATATCGAGGTAATAATGTAATCTGGGTTATTGTTGATCGCTTGACTAAATCTGCTCATTTCCTTGATATATGAGATACTTTTTCACTAGATCAACTTTCCCGTTTTTATCTTAAAGAGATAGTCAGGTTACATGGATTTCCTCTCTCCATTGTTTCCGATCGTGATCCCAGGTTTACTTCTAACTTTTGGAAAGGCCTTCAGAAGTCGTTGGGTACTGAATTAAATTTTAGTACAGCTTTTCATCCTCAATCAGATGGGCAGTCAGAACGAACAATTCAGACCATGGAGGATATGCTACGAGCTTGTTCGATGGATTATCAGGGAATTTGGGGCCAACGTCTTTATTTGGTTGAGTTTTCTTATAATAACAGTTTTCATTCCAGTATACATAGGGCACCATTTGAGGCATTATATGGGAAGCGGTGTCGAACTCCAGCATTTTGGGATGAAGTGGGTGAAAGGAAGCTGATGGGACCAGAATTGGTAGAAGAGATGGCAGAAAAAGTTCAGTTGATTCAGAAACACATGAGAACAGCTCAGATCATGTAGAAGAGTTATGCAGATAACCAGAGGAAGGATTTATCTTTCGAGGTAGGTGATCATGTTTTTCTCAAGCTTTCTCCATGGAAAAGTGTGAAGTGATTTGGTAATAAAGGAAAGTTGAGTCCAAGGTTCATTGGACCATATGAAATTCTGGAGAGAGTTGGATCAGTTGCATATAGAGTGGCATTACCTCCAAGTTTATCTCAGGTACACAATATTTTTCATGTTTCGATGCTGAGAAAGTATATGCCAGATCCATCTCATGTTTTGAGTCCAGAGGTAGTTCAGCTAGAAGAGAACCTATCTTATGAGGAAAAACCAGTCTAGATTCTTGACCACAGGGAGCAGGTGTTACGGAATAAGTTGATTCATCAGGTAAAGGTTTTGTGTAAAAACCATATGATTGAAGAGGCAACATGGGAATCTGAAAATGCAATGAGGGATAAATACCCCCACTTATTCGATAAGTAAATAAATTGAGGGGGCGCAATTTTCTAAAGGGGGGAAGGATGTAACATCCCAAGTAAGTAATGAATTATATATATTTTTATCTATGCCTATTAATGAATTAGATAGTGTTTTAGAGGCTTAAAATGAAAATAAATCCAATCTTAAGCATGAAATACACTAATATTTTTAAAAGATTGTTTTACTGCCTTTTAATGACAAACCATTTTTAAATCTATCTTTTGAAAATTTTATAAGCTATTTTTGTCAAAATAAACTTATTCTTTATTATTGGGACATTGAAATTTACCTTGGGTTAATTTTTGGTATTTTTCTGACAATGTTCATTTTTCAATGAATAGTGAAAAATACTGCATTTTACATCAAAACTTCTTTTTCATATAATTTAATTATATGGTTATATTATCTTTTTAATTTGTTTTAAAGTTTAATTAGAATATATTTTTACCATGTAATTCAATGATGGTCATTGGGATTAATTTCACTTTGGAATTAGGCATAAACAAATGCCAAACTTTTCAAAAATATTGTTTCTAAAAAACCCGCTATTTGTTCTGACAACGGGAAGTTTTTTTAAATTAATTATTCAAATTTATGTGTTTTTAATTTGGTAAAATTAATTACATATTTTTAATCAGAAGGTCCAAATTATTTAATTAAGACTCTTTTGTTTTTGGACATTATGAATAGTAACGACGGTAATTATCTTTAATTATCTTGATTAATGAGTAATCGGTTAGTTAAAGATAATAAGATAATATCATAATAATAAAAAATGACCACAAAATGTGTCCTAAGGCTACTGGTTGTCTCATGCCCGACCATGGGATGCCTTGTGACAAACTTGGGGGCCCCATGGAATCACTTTTGTGAGAAAGTGACTTTTTATTTTTTTATTTTTAAAGAATGTTAAATGTAACAAAGATTGTATCACCTAAGTAAAATATTTTTAATTTCGTCTAAATAAATGATCTTTTGGACTATAAATATTCATTGGAAAGAAAAAAAGATTTTCTACATCATAGTATTTTTTTTATAATTTTCAGACATTAAATAAATTAAATTATTTATAACATCATGATGATGCAGCGATGACCTCATTATTTAACGATTTAAATAAAATGGAAATATAATGTAAAATATAAGACCTACACATGTCCAAAACCTATTTTATGGGTGGATTTATAACCCTTATCACCTTATCCTCGAAACACATCAATTGGGGACCATTAAAATCCGAAAATCATTCTAAAATAAAGTAACATTTCTTTACTTTCCAAGAGTGCCCCTCCTCTCCTCTTATAAAAGGCCCCCACCTCTACCTCCTTACCCAAACTTCCAAAGCCTTTGGCTCGGCCAACCCCTGCCAATTTTGTCTCTCCATATCCCTCTCTAACTCCTTAAAGGTTCACTTTGGGCAGAAGTTTTCCCAAGGAAGCCTTTGATCTCAAACCAAAGGGAGTTATCCGATTTTATGGTAATGTCTTCACTAGAGTCCTTTTGTTTTATTTTGCTTCTCCAACCCCCTAAACTCTTTTTATTATTTTCTTTTGTAACAAATCAAGTATATTCAACATACTAGGATGTTTTTATAAGAATTATTAGAGCTACACTTACACACACCTACATCTTATGGTTAAAGAACATACTGTTTCTGTGGATGGCGAATTTCTGCCTCCCGAAACGATGATTGTTCGACATTATTTTAACACCTTCAAAGGTGGCCATTAAGATGACACTATATTTATATATGATATATAATATGTTTATTTTTTCCTTAAGATTCTGTATTTTTCATTTTTAGCATACCTTTATGGCTTCCATTATGGGTAAACACGATAATTTCATTTTAGGAAGTGCGGACTACCGCCCCCTCAAAGTGATGTGATTCGTTAATGCCATATGTGGGATGTATAAAGGATGGATTTAAAGTAATTATATATGATGATATACTGGAATTATAATATACCTCTATATCATTATTATTTCTTTCCATTAATGTATGAGATAGAAATGAAAGTAGCGTTCATGCGTACGTACGGCTTACCGTCTCCATGAACGGTGCATTTCATTTCTTATCCCCAAATGTAATGTACTATTATAAGTACATATATATAATATATATATATAGGATGTATGTTACATCTAAATGATTAATATAATTCTGGAATTAAAATATACATACCTCTCATTTAGTTTTAATTCCATTAATATGACATAGAAATGAAAGTAGCGTTCATGCGTACGTACGGCTTACCGTCTCCATGAACGGTGCATTTCATTTCTTACCTCTAAATGATTATGTAATATTATAAATGCATGTATATACTGGATATATATGATATATATGATATCTACATCATGAGTATAACTCTGGATATAATGGCTACATGAACAACTTGTAATTATAAAGAGCATATTTTTTACTCAAGTACCAATGATCGTTAAAACGACCGTTAATAACTTAAATAATTACATAGTGTTCCTGACATGGTAATAAGTGATATAAAAGAAATAATGAACTTGAAAAAGGTTCTTAAGAAATTATAAATTAACTTGAGTTTATTATTCAGGAGGTTAAATAACGATCGAGTCAAGACGGACCCGAGGTATGGGACTTCGTCTCAATCTCCTTTCATTGAGGCATATTTCTTTTTATACACAACTATCTTTTATATGGTGTATAAACCCCTTTTACTTTTACTTTTATACAAAAGGAATCTTTTTCTACGAATCATTTTACTAAACGACAAAAAGGAATGTTTCTTTTAACGTACGCGGTGACAACGACCTTTTCCGCTGCCACGAGTAATATTTGGTCTTTGGCTTCCTGAACAAGTTGTAATGTTTTTTTTTAAATGAAATAAATACCATATACTCTTTTATGTATTTTGGTATTGAAAATGGTTTTTATAATGGATTTGTTATGTCAATATATTTAAGTGATATATTGTGATCAAAGTGTGGAAATGTTTTCTTTTCATTATATTTTTTTTATGTCTTATGATTTTTATAATGGTACTTGGACATTTGATAGGTGGTTACGTGATAAACCATATGACGGGTGGTGCCGTGAATACCAGGATGGGTGGTTACGTTATAACCTCCAATACATTGGGTATGGAAGTTGGCCGTATGGCTATTCCATTAAGTATGTATGGAAGTTGGCCGAATGGCTATTCCATTAAGTGATATGTGTGGAAGTCGACCGTATGGTTATTCCACTTAAGTATGTTTATGTCCCAAATTACCTTTATATGTTATGTGATCTTTTTTTGGGTTTTATGGTAATATTTTGGTTAAAAAAGGGTAAGTAATGATCTTTTATTCAGTGAAGATTTTTTACTACTTCATAAAGGTGAAAATTATTACTTTGATAAAGTATACATGGTTTTCTTGTTGTTTTGATAAAATAACAGTTTTCATTCTTTGTGTATCCCTTACTGAGCTTTTTATGCTCACCCCATGTTTTTTGGAATGTTTTTCACCGGACTAAATGTGGAATAGGGTCAAGGAAGGGATCAAGGGAAAGTCATACTATCTAAAACATGGAACTAGACATGTTTCTTTTTAAGAGTTTTTATTTTATGGAAACTTAGTCTACTTTTTAATCTTTTGAGATGTAACAGTTATGTCCTAATTCTCAAAAACTCTAAACCTGAAAAGATCCTCAATGTGAATTATTCATTTAATTCAATATTAAGTAATGTTTAAGGTCGGGGACTTATAGTTGGTATCAGAGGTCGGTTTAGACAACTTTAGGAGTTAGAAAATCTTAAAATTATAAGTTAATTTATGGTATGATTGAAATGATATAGAATTTAAAGATTACCATGTTGCTTCGCCTAAGATATTTCTGTGTTCAGAATGGTTTTCCGTAGAGGAAACAAAGCAGCTATGTTGGGACGACATCAGGAGGAAGACAACCTTTCAAATCAGCAACCTGATATGGTTGGAATCGGAACTGAACAGTTTGTTGCAATGATGGCACAGTTGACTCAGGCTATAAATGGTGGTGGTATCCATGCACGAGATCAGCCAGATCAACCACAGAGGAACATGTCAGTGGTGGAACATTTCATGAGGCAACATCCCCCATCATTCAGAGGATCATCTGACCCCATGAAAGCTGAAGGGTGGATTAAAGCACTGGAGAAGATTTTTGATGCCATGGGGTGTTCATAACATCAAAAGGTTAGTCTTGTTGTTTACCGTTTTGAAGGTGAAGCTGATCAGTGGTGGTCGATGGTGAAAAATATTAGGGATAGTGATGAGATTGAGGATATTCACTGGGACGAATTCAAAGGTATGTTTCTTGAGAAATATTTTCCTAAGGTGGTTCGTCTTAGGATGGAAAAACAGTTCCTATAGTTGAGGCAGGAGGATGATTCAGTGGCTGCTTATGAAGCAAAGTTCACTCGATTGGCAAGGTATGCTCCAAACTTCATACGAGATCTTGATAGTATAATAAACCATTTTTACTCAAGGTTAAAGCCAAAGTATCGAAGGGCTTTATCTTCTAGTGAGTTCAAAAGTTATGAAAAACTTGTTCGATGTGCGGAGAAGGTGGAAATGGAGTGTGCCGATGATCAGGTGTTCTATGACAAACAACAGAATAAGAGATCTAGTTCGCAGGCAAAGGGGAAGAATTCATCAAAGAAGCAAGGAGGTAAGAAAACTAAATATCCATCCTGTGAGAAGTGTGGTAAAATGCATCCTGGAGAATGTTTATCCAAGTCTGGTAAGTGCTTTCGGTGTGGTAAGTCTTGTCATTTTGCTCGTAACTATAAGGAGGGTGATCAAGGAGGCAATGAAAAGCCAGCGATAAGATGTTTTAAGTGTAATGAAATGGGTCATTATGCAAATGAGTGTCTAACGAAGAACTCAACTGGGGGAAAGCAGCCAGACTACAAGCAGAAATGGGTGGTGAAATCCTTCGCAACAACCTCAGCAGATGTTGGGCCATCGAATGAAGTGGTATCAGGTACACTGTTTGTTTGTTCAGATTATGCCAATGTGTTTTTTGATTCAGGGTCTACACACTCTTTCATTTCTGAGAAGATTTCTAGTAAATTGGAAATTCCATCTCAAGATATGAATCCTGAACTTATGGTAAAAACACCCGGAGGGAACGTTGAGACAAAAAGGAATTATAAGAACCTTCTTATCCTTGTGTGTGGAAAGAATATACCAGAAAACCTTATTGTTTTGCCTATAGTAGAGTTTCATGTTATTTTGGGCATGGATTGGCTTTCTGTTTATCGTGATAAGATTGACTTCAGAGCTAAAATGGTTTATTTTCAGAAATATTTTCAGTTTGTGTACAAGAATGAACCCTTGATTTTGATAACATATCAGGAAGTTGAGAAACTAGTAAAAGATGGAAATGAATGTTACCTTGCACATATTTTTGAAAATAAAGGAACTGTTCAGATTAATTATGTGCCAGTGGTAAATGAGTATCTTGATGTTTTTCTTGATGAGTTGCCTGGTATTATTCATGATCGGGAAGTTGACTTAGTTCCTGATTCTAAGCCAATTTCAAAACCCCCTTATCGAATGGCTCAATTTGAACTTTTAGAGTTAAAGAAACAATTGCAGGAGTTATTAGATAAAGGTTTCATTCAACCTAGCACATCACCATGGGGTGCTCCTGTCTCGTTTATTTAAAAGAAAGATGGCTCAATGAGACTTTTCATTGACTATAGAGCCTTGAATAATATTACTGTTAAGAACAAGTATCCTTTTCCTTATATCGATGATTTGTTTGATCAGCTCCAGGGAGCTCAGTATTTTTCTAAGATTGACTTGAGGTCAGGGTACCATCAGTTGAAAGTAAAAGAAGAAGACGTTCCAAAGAATGTGTTCTGTACTAGATATGGCCATTATGAATTTGTAGTTATGCCTTTTGGGTTAACCAATGCACCTGCTGTATTCATGGACCTTATGAATAGAATTTTCCATGAGTTCTTGGATAAGTTTGTGGTTGTTTTCATTGATGATATTTTGGTGTTTTCTAAAAGTAAAGATGAGCATGAAAGTCATTTAAGGGTTATCTTGCAAACTTTAAAAGAAAAGAAACTATATGGAAAATTCAGCAAGTGTGAGTTTTAGTTACAACAAATTTCTTTCCTGGGTCACATTATTTCAAAATAAGGTATAACTGTTGATCCTGCTAAAACAAAAGTTGTTGAAGAATGTCCAAGACCCACAAATGTAACCGAGATCCGTAGTTTTCTTAGTTTGGCAGGTTACTACCGAAGGTTTGTTGAAAAAATTTCACGATTATCTAGTCCAATGACTAAGCTAACTCGGAAGGGTGTTAAGTTTATCTGGACAAAAGAATGTGATGATTGTTTTCAGGAGTTGAAAAGAAGATTGGTGAATTCTCCAGTTTTGGAACTTCCTTCCAGGAATGGTGAGTTTGTTATATACAGTGATGCTTAGTTGAAGGGACTTGGTTGTGTCCTTATGTAGAATGATCAGGTAATTGCTTATGCGTCACGTCAGTTGAAAACTCATGAGGTAAATTACCTTACACATGATTTGGAATTAGCTGCTGTTTTTTTTTATTTAAAAATTTGGAGGCATCATTTGTATAGAGTAAAGTGTGAAATATATACTGATCACAAAAGTTTAAAGTATATATTCACTCAGAAAGAATTGAACATGAGATAGAGGAGATGGATAGAATTAATCAAGGATTATGATTGTACAATTCACTACCATCCGGGAAAAGAAAATAAAGTGGCTGATGCTTTAAGTCGAAAAAGTAATGCTTCATTAACCATGCTACGTTTGGAATGAGATCCTTTGGTTTTTGATTTGATGAACTTTGGAATGGAAGTTGTTGGTGCAGGAAGTTCTTTTGTTTTGTTTCATGTATCAGTGAGATCATCCCTATCAGATAGAATTAAGCAAGCACCGAGGGAAGACAGTGAGTTGCAGAAAAAGGTAGAGCTGGTTCAGAAGGGTAAGTTGCCTGAATTCAACATTGATAATGATTGTGTTTTGAGATTTTGGAAGAGATTATGTGTGCCTTGTGATTCATAGTTGAATAATGAGTTGTTATGTGAGGCTCATAGTTCCCCGTTTTCAGTTCATCCTGGCAGTACTAAGATGTACAGAGATCTGCGAGAGTATTACTGGTGGGATGGAATGAAAAGGGATATTGCTGATTTTACTGTGAAGTGTTTGACTTGTCAGCATGTTAAAGCAGAGTGGCAGTTACCGAAAGGGATGCTACAGCCTTTACCAGTGCCAGAGTGGAAATGGGAAAACATATCTATGGACTTTGTTGTGGATTACCGAGGACATCTTGAGGTAATAATGTAATCTGAGTTATTGTTGATCTCTTGACTAAATATGTTCATTTCCTTTCTATACGAGATATTTTTTCACTAGATCAACTTTCCCGTTTTTATCTTAAATAGATAGTCAGGTTACATGGATTTCCTCTCTCCATTGTGTCCGATCGTGATCCCAGGTTTACTTCTAACTTTTGGAAAGGCCTTCAAAAGTCATTGGGTACTGAATTAAATTTTAGTACAGATTTTCATTCTCAATCAGATGGGCAGTCAGAATGAACAATTCAGAACATGGAGGATATGCTACGATCTTGTTCGATGGATTATCAGGGAAGTTGGGACCGACATCTTTCTTTGGTTGAGTTTTCTTATAATAACAGTTTTCATTCCAGTATACATATGGCACCATTTGAGGCATTATATGGGAAGCGGTGTCGAACTCCATCATTTTGGGATGAAGTGGGTGAAAGGAAGCTGATGGGACTAGAATTTATAGAAGATATGGCAGAAAAAGTTCATTTGATTCAGAAACACATGAGAACAGCTCAGAGCAGGTAGAAGAGTTATGCAGATAACCAGAGGAAGGATCTATCTTTCAAGTTAGGTGATCATGTTTTTCTCAAGGTTTCTCCATGGAAAAGTGTGATGTGATTTGGTAATAAAGGAAAGCTGAGTCCAAGGTTCATTGGATGATATGAAATTCTGGATAGAGTTGGATTAGTTGCATACAGAGTGGCATTACCTCCGAGTTTATCTCAGGTAGACAATGTTTTTCATGTTTCGATGCTGAGAAAGTATATGCCAGATCCATCTCATGTTTTGAGTCCAGAGGTAGTTCAGCTAGAAGAGAACCTATATTATGAGGAAAAACCAGTCTAGATTCTTGACCACAGGGAGCAGGTGTTATGAAATAAGTTGATTCGTCAAGTAAAGGTTTTGTGTAAAAACCACATGATTGAAGAGGCAACATGGAAATCTGAAAATGCAATGAGGGATAAATACCCCCACTTATTCGATAAGTAAATAAATTGCGGGGACACAATTTTCTAAAGGGGGGAAGTATGTAACATCCCAAGTAAGTAATGAATAATATATATTTTTATCTATGCCTATTAATGAATTAGATAGTGTTTTAGAGGCTTAAAATGAAAATAAATCAAATCTTAAGCATGAAATACACTAATATTTTTAAAAGATTGTTTTACTGCCTTTTAATGACAAACCATTTTTAAATCTATCTTTTGACAATTTTATAAGCTATTTTTTTCAAAATAAACTTATTCTTTATGATTGGGATACTGAAATTTACCTTGGGTTAATTTTTGGTATTTTTCTGACAATGTTCATTTTTCAATGAATAGTGAAAAATACTGCATTTTACGTCAAAACTGCTTTTTCATATAATTTAATTATATGGTTATATTATCTTTTTAATTCGTTTTAAAGTGTAATTAGAATATATTTTTACCATTTAATTCAATTATGGTCATTGGTATTAATTTCACTTTGGAATTAGGCATAAACAAGTGCCAAACTTTTCATAAATATTGTTTCTAAAAAACCCGCTATTTGTTTTGACAACGGGAAGTTTTCTTAAATTAATTATTGAAATTTATGTGTTTGTAATTTGGTAAAATTAATTACATATTTGGAATCATAATTTCCAAATTATTTAATTAAGACTCTTTTGTTTTTGGACATTATGAATAGTAATGACGGTAATTATCTTTAATTATCTTGATTAATGAGTAATCGGGTAGTTAAAGATAATAAGATAATATCATAATAATAAAAAATGACCACAAAATGTGTCCTAAGGCTACTGGTTGTCTCATGTCCGACCATGGGATGCCTTGTTCCAAACTTGGGGGCCCCATGGAATCACTTTTGTGAGAAAGTGACTTTTTATCTTTTTATTTTTAAAGAATGTTAAATGTAACAAAGATTGTATCACCTAAGTAAAATATTTTTAATTTTGTGTAAATAAATGATCATTCGGACTATAAATATTCATTGGAAAGAAAAAAAGATTTCCTACATCATAGTAGTTTTTTTATAATTTTTAGACATTAAATAAATTAAATTATTTATAACATCATGATGATGCAGCGATGACCTCATTATTTAACGATTTAAATAAAATGGAAATATAATGTAAAATATAAGACCTACACATGTCCAAAACCTATTGGATGGGTGGATTTAGAACCCTTATCACCTTATCCTCGAAACACATCAATTTGGGACCATTAAAATCCGAAACTCATTCTAAAATAAAGTAACATTTCTTTACTTTCCAAGAGTGCCCCTCCTCTCCTCTTATAAAAGGCCCCCACCTCTACCTACTTACCCACACTTACAAAGCCTTTGGCTCGGCCAAACCCTGCCAATTTTGTCTCTCCATATCCCTCTATAACTCCTTAAAGCCTTACTTTGGGCATAATTCTTCCCAAGGAAGCCTTTGAGCTCAAACCAAAGGGAGTTATCCGATTTTAAGGTAATGTCTTCACTTGAGTCCTTTTGTTTTATTTTGCTCCTCCAACCCCCTAAACTCTTTTTATTATTTTCTTTTGTAACAAATACAGTATCTTCAATATACTAGGATGTTTTTATAATAATTATTATAGCTACACTTACACACACCTTCATCTTATGGTTAAAGAACATACTGTTTTCGTGGATGGCGAATTTCTGCCTCCCGAAACGATGATTGTTCAATATTATTTTAACACCTTCAAAGGTGGACATTAAGATGACACTATATTTATATATGATATATAATATGTTTATGTTTTCCTTAAGCTTCTGTATTTTTCATTTTTAGCAAACCTTTATGGCTTCCATTATGGGTAAACACGATAATTTCATTTTAGGAAGTGCGGACTACCGCCCCCTCAAAGTGATGTGATTCGTTAATGCCATATGTGGGATGTATAAAGGATGGATTTAAAGTTATTATATATGATGTTATACTGGAATTATAATATACCTCTATATCATTATTTATTTAATTAAGACTCTTTTGTTTTTGGACATTATGAATAGTAATGACGGTAATTATCTTTAATTATCTTGATTAATGAGTAATCGGGTAGTTAAAGATAATAAGATAATATCATAATAATAAAAAATGACCACAAAATGTGTCCTAAGGCTACTGGTTGTCTCATGTCCGACCATGGGATGCCTTGTTCCAAACTTGGGGGCCCCATGGAATCACTTTTGTGAGAAAGTGACTTTTTATCTTTTTATTTTTAAAGAATGTTAAATGTAACAAAGATTGTATCACCTAAGTAAAATATTTTTAATTTTGTGTAAATAAATGATCATTCGGACTATAAATATTCATTGGAAAGAAAAAAAGATTTCCTACATCATAGTAGTTTTTTTATAATTTTTAGACATTAAATAAATTAAATTATTTATAACATCATGATGATGCAGCGATGACCTCATTATTTAACGATTTAAATAAAATGGAAATATAATGTAAAATATAAGACCTACACATGTCCAAAACCTATTGGATGGGTGGATTTAGAACCCTTATCACCTTATCCTCGAAACACATCAATTTGGGACCATTAAAATCCGAAACTCATTCTAAAATAAAGTAACATTTCTTTACTTTCCAAGAGTGCCCCTCCTCTCCTCTTATAAAAGGCCCCCACCTCTACCTACTTACCCACACTTACAAAGCCTTTGGCTCGGCCAAACCCTGCCAATTTTGTCTCTCCATATCCCTCTATAACTCCTTAAAGCCTTACTTTGGGCATAATTCTTCCCAAGGAAGCCTTTGAGCTCAAACCAAAGGGAGTTATCCGATTTTAAGGTAATGTCTTCACTTGAGTCCTTTTGTTTTATTTTGCTCCTCCAACCCCCTAAACTCTTTTTATTATTTTCTTTTGTAACAAATACAGTATCTTCAATATACTAGGATGTTTTTATAATAATTATTATAGCTACACTTACACACACCTTCATCTTATGGTTAAAGAACATACTGTTTTCGTGGATGGCGAATTTCTGCCTCCCGAAACGATGATTGTTCAATATTATTTTAACACCTTCAAAGGTGGACATTAAGATGACACTATATTTATATATGATATATAATATGTTTATGTTTTCCTTAAGCTTCTGTATTTTTCATTTTTAGCAAACCTTTATGGCTTCCATTATGGGTAAACACGATAATTTCATTTTAGGAAGTGCGGACTACCGCCCCCTCAAAGTGATGTGATTCGTTAATGCCATATGTGGGATGTATAAAGGATGGATTTAAAGTTATTATATATGATGTTATACTGGAATTATAATATACCTCTATATCATTATTATTTCTTTCCATTAATGTATGAGATAGAAATGAAAGTAGCGTTCATGCGTACGTACGGCTTACCGTCTCCACGAACGGTGCATTTCATTTCTTATCCCCAAATGTAATGTACTATTATAAGTACATATATATAATAGATATATATGATGTATGTTACATCTAAATGATTAATATAATTCTGGAATTAAAATATACATACCTCTCATTTAGTTTTAATTCCATTAATATGACATAGAAATGAAAGTAGTGTTCATGCGTACGTACGGTTTACCGTCTCCATGAACGGTGAATTTCATTTCTTACCTCTAAATGATTATGTAATATTATAAATGCATGTATATACTGGATATATATGATATATATGATATCTACATCATGAGTATAACTCTGGATATAATGGCTACATGAACAACTTGTATTTATAAAGAGCATATTTTTTACTCAAGTACCAATGATCGTTAAAACGACCGTTAATAACTTAAATAATTACATAGTGTTCATGACATGGTAATAAGTGATATAAAAGAGATAATGAACTTGAAAAAGTTTCATAATAAAGTATAAATTAACTTAAGTTTATTATTCAGGAGGTTAAATAAGGATCAAGTCAAGACGGACCCGAGGTATGGGATTTCGTCTCAATATCCTTTCATTGAGGCATATTTCTTTTTATACACAAATATCTTTTATATGGTGTATAAACCCCTATTACTTTTACTTTTATACAAAAGGAATCTTTTTCTACGAATCATTTTACTAAACGACAAAAAGGAATGTTTCTTTTAACGTACGCGGTGACAACGACCTTTTCCGTTGTCGCGAGTAATATTTGGTCTTTGGCTTCCTGAACAAGCTGTAATGTTTTTTTTTAAAATGAAATAAATATCATATACTCTTTTATGTATTTTGGTATTGAAAATGGTTTTTATAATGGATTTGTTATGTCAATATATTTAAGTTATATATTGTGATCAAAGTGTGGAAATGTTTTCTTTTCATTATATTTGTTTTATGTCTTATGATTTTTATAATGGTACTTGGACATTTGATGGGTGGTTACGTGATAAACCATATGTCGGGTGGTGTCGTGAATACCAGGATGGGTGGTTACGTTATAACCTCCAATACATTGGGTATGGAAGTTGGTCGTATGGCTATTCCATTAAGTATGTATGGAAGTTGGCCGAATGGCTATTCCATTAAGTGATATGTGTGGAAGTCGACCGTATGGTTATTCCACTTAAGTATGTTTATGTCCCAAGTTACCTTTATATGTTATGTGATCTTTTTATGGTTTTTATGGTAATATTTTGGTTAAAAAGGGTAAGTAAAGATCTTTTATTCAGTGAAGATTTTTTACTACTTCATAAAGGTGAAAAGTATTACTTTGATAAAGTATACATGGTCTACTTGTTGTTTTGATAAACTAACAGTTTTCATTCTTTGTGTATCTCTTACTGAGCTTTTTATGCTCACCCCAAGTTTTTTGAAATGTTTTTCACAGGACTAAATGTGGAATAGGGTCAAGGATGGGATCAAGGGAAAGTCATGCTATCTAAAACATGGAACTAGACATGTTTCTTTTTAAGACTTTTTATTTTATGGAAACTTAGTCTACTTTTTAATCTTTTGAGATGTAACAGTTATGTCCTAATTCTCTAAAAATCTAAACCTGAAAAGATCCTCAATGTGAATTATTCATTTAATTCAATATTAAGTAATGTTTAAGGTCAGGGCCTTATAGTTGGTATCTGAGGTCGGTTTAGACAACTTTAGGAGTTAGAAAAGTGTAAAATTATAAGTTAATTTATGGTATGATTGAAATGATATAGCATTTAAAGATTACCATGTTGCTTCGCCTAAGATATTTCTGTGTTCAGAATGGTTTTCCATAGAGGAAACAAAGCAGCTATGTTGGGACGACATCAGGAGGAAGACAACCTTCCAAATCAGCAACCTGAGATGGTTGGAATCGGAACTGAATAGTTTGTTGCAGTGATGGCACAGTTGACTCAGGCTATAAATGGTGGTGGTATCCATGCACGAGATCAGCCAGATCAACCACAGAGGAACATGTCAGTGGTGGAACATTTTATGAGGCATCATCCCCCATCATTCAGAGGATCATCTGACCCCATGAAAGCTGAAGGGTGGATTAAAGCACTGGAGAAGATTTTTGATGTCATGGGGTGTTCATAACATCAAAAGGTTAGTCTTGTTGTTTACCGTTTTGAGGGTGAAGCTGATCAGTGGTGGTTGATGGTGAAAAATATTAGGGATAGTGATGAGATTGAGGATATTCACTGGGACGAATTCAAAGGTATGTTTCTTGAGAAATATTTTCCTAAGGTGGTTCGTCTTAGGATGGAAAAATAGTTCCTAGAGTTGAGGTAGGAGGATGATTCAGTGGCTGCTTATGAAGCAAAGTTCACTCGATTGGAAAGGTATGCTCCAAACTTCATACGAGATCTTGATAGTAAAATAAACCATTTTTACTCTGGGTTAAATCCAAAGTATCGAAGGTCTTTAGCTTCTCGTGAGTTCAAAAGTTATGAAAAACTTGTTCGATGTTCGGAGAAGGTGGAAATGGAGTTTGCCGATGATCAGGTGTTCTATGACAAACAACAGAATAAGAGATCCAGTTGGCAGGAAAAGGGGAAGAATTCATCAAATAAGCAAGGAGGTAAGAAAACTAAATATCCATCCTGTGAGAAGTGTGGTAAAATGCATCCTGGAGAATGTTTATCCAAGTCTGGTAAGTGCTTTCGATGTGGTAAGTCTGGTCATTTTTCTCGTAACTATAAGGAGGGTGATCAAGCAGGAAATGAAAAGCCAGCAGTAAGATGTTTTAAGTGTAATGAAATGGGTAATTATGAAAATGAGTGTCTAACGAAGAACTGAACTGGGGGAAAGCAGCCAGACTACAAGCAGAAAGGGGTGATGAAATCCTTTGCAAAAACCTCAACATATGTTGGGCCATCGAATGAAGTGGTATCAGGTACACTGTTTGTTTGTTCAGATTATGCCAATGTGTTTTTTGATTCAGGGTCTACACACTCTTTCATTTCTGAGAAGTTTTCTAGTAAATTGGAAATTCCATCTCAAGATATGAATCCTGAACTTATGGTAAAAACTCCCAGAGGGAACGTTGAGACAAAAAGGAATTATAAGAACCTTCCTATCCTTGTGTGTGGAAAGAATGTACCAGCAAACCTTATTGTTTTGCCTATAGTAGAGTTTGATGTTATTTTGGGCATGGATTGGCTTTCTGTTTATCATGCTAAGATTGACTGCAGAGCTAAAATGGTTTCTTTTCAGAAATATTTTCTGTTTGTGTACAAGAATGAACCCTTGATTTTGATAACATATCAGGAAGTTGAGAAACTAGTAAAAGATGGAAATGAATGTTACCTTGCACATATTGTTGAAAATAAAGGAACTGTTCAGATTAATTATGTGCCAATGGTAAATGAGTATCTTGATGTTTTTCCTGATGAGTTTCCTGGTATTATTCATGATCTGGAAGTTGACTTTACTGTTGACTTAGTTCCTGATTCTAAGCCAATTTCAAAACCCCCTTATCGAATGGCTCAAGTTGAACTTTTAGAGTTAAAGAAGAAATTGCAGGAGTTATTAGATAAAGGTTTCATTCGACCTAGCACATCACCATGGGGTGCTCCTGTCTTGTTTATTTAAAAGAAAGATGGCTCAATGAGACTTTGCATTGATTATAGAGCCTTGAATAATATTACTGTTAAGAACAAGTATCCTTTGCCTCATATCGATGATTTGTTTGATCATCTCCAGGGAGCTCAGTATTTTTCTAAGATTGACTTGAGGTTGGGGTACCATCAGTTGAAATTAAAAGAAGAAGACGTTCCGAAGACTGCGTTCTGTACTAGATATGGCCATTATGAATTTTTAGTTATGCCTTTTGGGTTAACCAATGCACCTGTTGTATTCATGGACCTTATGAATAGAATTTTCCCTGAGTTCTTGGATAAGTTTGTGGTTGTTTTCATTGATGATATTTTGGTGTTTTATAAAAGTAAAGAGGAGCATGAAAGTCATTTAAGGGTTATCTTGCAAACCTTAAAAGAAAAGAAACTATATGGAAAATTCAGCAAGTGTGAGTTTTGGTTACAACAAATTTCTTTCCTGGGTCACATTGTTTAAAAAGATGGTATAACTGTTGATCCTACTAAAACAAAAGTTGTTGAAGAATGTCCAAGACCCACAAATGTAACAGAGATCCGTAGTTTTCTTGGTTTGGCAGGTTACTACCGAAGGTTTGTTGAAAAGTTTTCACGGTTATCTAGTCCAATGACTAAGCTAACTCGGAAGGGTGTTAAGTTTATCTGGACAAAAGAATGGGATGATTGTTTTCAGGAGTTGAAAAGAAGATTGGTGAATGCTCCAGTTTTGGAACTTCCTTCCAGGAATGGTGAGTTTGTTATATACAGTGATGCTTCGTTGAAGGGACTTGGTTGTGTCCTTATGTAGAATGATCAGGTAATTGCTTATGCTTCACATCAGTTGAAAACTCATGAGGTAAATTACCCTACACATGATTTGGAATTAGCTGCTGTTTTTTTTTTGCTTTAAAAATTTGGAGGCATCATTTGTATAGAGTAAAGTGTGAAATATATACTGATCACAAAAGTTCAAAGTATATATTCACTCAGAAAGAATTGAACATGAGACAGAGGAGATGGCTGGAATTAATCAAGGATTATGATTGTACAATTCACTACCATTCGGGAAAAGAAAATAAAGTGGCCGATGCTTTGAGTCGAAAAAGTAATGCTTCATTAACCATGCTACGTTTGGAACGAGATCCTTTGGTTTTTGATTTGATGAACTTTGGCATGGAAGTTGTTAGAGCAGGAAGTTCTTTTGTTTTGTTTCAGGTATTAGTGAGATCATCCCTATCAGATAGAATTAAGCAAGCACAGAGGGAAGACAGTGAGTTGCAGAAAAAGGTAGAGCTAGTTCAGAAGGGTAAGTTGCCTGAATTCAACATTGATAATGATTGTGTTTTGAGGTTTGGGAAGAGATTATGTGTGCCCTGTGATTCATAGTTGAAGAATGAGTTGTTATGTGAGGCTCATAGTTCCCCGTTTTCAGTTCATCCTGGCAGTACTAAGATGTACAGAGATCTGCGGGAGTATTACTGGTGGGATGGAATGAAAAGGGATATTGCTGATTTTACTGTGAAGTGTTTGACTTGTCAGCAGGTTAAAGCAGAGCGGCAGTTACCGAAAGGGATGCTTCAGCCTTTACCAGTGCCAGAGTGGAAATGGGAAAACATATCCACGGACTTTGTTGTGGGATTACCGAGGACATCTCGAGGTAATAATGTAATCTGGGTTATTGTTGATTGCTTTACTAAATCTGCTCATTTCCTTGCTATACGAGATACTTTTTCACTAGATCAACTTTCCCGTTTTTATCTTAAAGAGATAGTCAGGTTACATGGATATCCTCTCTCCATTGTGTCTGATCGTGATCTCAGGTTTACTTCTAACTTTTAGAAAGGCCTTCAGAAGTCGTTGGGTACTAAATTAAATTTTAGTACAGCTTTTCATCCTCAATCAGATGGGCAGTCAGAACGAAAAATTCAGAGCATGGAGGATATGCTACGAGCTTTTTCGATGGATTATCAGGGAAGTTGTGACCAACATATTTCTTTGGTTGAGTTTTCTTATAATAATAGTTTTCATTCCAGTATACATATGGCACCATTTGAGGCATTATATGGGAAGCGGTGTCGAACTCCAGCATTTTGGGATGAAGTGGGTGAAAGGAAGCTGATGGGACCAGAATTGGTAGAAGAGATGGCATAAAAAGTTCAGTTGATTCAGAAACACATGAGAACAGCTCAGAGCAGGTAGAAGAGTTATGTAGATAACCAGAGGAAGGATCTATCTTTCGAGGTAGGTGATCATGTTTTTCTCAAGGTTTCTCCAGGGAAAAGTGTGATGTGATTTGGTAATAAAGGAAAGCTGAGTCCAAGGTTCATTGGACCATATGAAATTCTGGAGAGAGTTGGATCAGTTGCATACAGAGTGGCATTACCTCCGAGTTTATCTCAGTTACACAATGTTTTTCATTTTTCGATGCTGAGAAAGTATATGCCAGATCCATCTAATGTTTTGAGTCCAGAGGTAGTTCAGCTGGAAGAGAACCTATCTTATGAGGAAAAACCAGTCTAGATTCTTGACCACAGGGAGCAGGTGTTACGGAATAAGTTGATTCATCAGGTAAATGTTTTGTGTAAAAACCATATGATTGAAGAGGCAACATGGGAATCTGAAAATGCAATGAGGGATAAATACCCCCACTTATTCGATAAGTAAATAAATTGCGGGGACGCAATTTTCTAAAGGGGGGAAGGATGTAACATCCCAAGTAAGTAATGAATAATATATATTTTTATCTATGACTATTAATGAATTAGATAGTGTTTTAGAGGATTAAAATGAAAATAAATCCAATCTTAAGCATGAAATACACTAATATTTTTAAAAGATTGTTTTACTGCCTTTTAATGACAAACCATTTTTAAATATATCTTTTGACAATTTTATAAGCTATTTTTGTCAAAATAAACTTATTCTTTATGATTGGGACATTGAAATTTACCTTGGTTTAATTTTTGGTATTTTTCTGACAATGTTCATTTTTCAATGAATAGTGAAAAATACTGCATTTTACATCAAAACTGTTTTTTCATATAATTTAATTATATGGTTATATTATCTTTTTAATTTTTTTTAAAGTTTAATTAGAATATATTTTTACCATGTAATTCAATTATGGTCATTGGGATTAATTTCACTTTGGAATTAGGCATAAACAAGTGCCAAACTTTTCATAAATATTATTTCTAAAAAACCCGATATTTGTTTTGACAACGGGAAGTTTTTTTAAATTAATTATTGCAATTTATACATTTGGAATTTGGTAAAATGAATTACATATTTGGAATCAGAAGTTACAAATTATTTAATTAAGACTCTTTTGTTTTTGGACATTATGAATTGTAACGACGGTAATTATCTTTAATTATCTTGATTAATGAGTAATCGGGTAGTTAAAGATAATAAGATAATATCATAATAAAAAAAATGACCACAAAATGTGTCTTACGGCTACTTTTTGTCTCATGGCCGACCATGGGATGCCTTGTGCCAAACTTGGGGGCCCCATGGAATCACTTTTGTGAGAAAGTGACTTTTTATCTTTTTATTTTTAAAGAATGTTAAATGTAACAAAGAATGTATCACCTAAGTAAAATATTTTTAATTTTGTCTACATAAATGATATTTTGGACTATAAATATTAATTGAAAATAAAAAAATATTTCCTACATCATAGTATTTTTTTTATAATTTTTAGACATTAAATAAATTAAATTATTTATGACATCATGATGATGCAGTGATGACCTCGTTATTTAATGATTTAAATAAAATGGAAAGATAATGTAAAATATAAAACCTAAACATGCCCAAAACCTATTGGATGGGTGGATTTAGAACCCTTATCACCTTATCCTCGAAACACATCAATTTGGGACCATTAAAATCCTAAACTCATTCTAAAATAAAGTAACATTTCTTTACTTTCCAAGAGTGCCCCTCCTCTCCTCTTATAAAAGGCCCCCACCTCTACCTCCTTACCCACACTCCCAAAGCCTTTGGCTTGGCCAACCCCTGCCCATTTTGTCTCTATAAATCCCTATATAACTCCTTAAGGCCTAAATTTGTGCATAATTCTTCCCAAGTAAGCCTTTGAGCTCAAACCAAAGGGAGTTACCCGATTTTAAGGTAATGTCTTCACTTGAGTCCTTTTGTTTTATTTTGCTTCTCCAACCCCCTAAACTCTTTTTATTCTTTTCTTTTGTAACAACTCCAGTATCTTCAATATACTAGGATTTTTTTATAAGATGTATTAGAGATACACTTACACACACCTACATCTTATGGTTAAAGAACATATTGTTTCCATGGATGGCGAATTTCTACCTCCCGAAACGATGATTGTTCAACATTCTTTTAACACCTTCAAAGGTGTCCATTAAGATGAAACTATATTTAAATATGATATATAATATTTTTATTTTTTCCTTAATCTTATGTATTTTTCATTTTGAGCATACCTTTATGGCTTCCATTATGGGTAAACACGATAATTTCATTTTAGGAAGTGCGGACTACCACCCCCTCAAAGTGATGTGATTCTTTAATGTCATATGTGGGACGTATAAAGGATGGATTTAAAGTTATTATATATGATGTTATACTGGAATTATAATATACCTCTATATAATTATTATTTCATTCAATTAATGTATGATATAGAAATGAAAGTAGCGTTCATGCGTACGTACGGCTTACTGTCTCCATGAACGGTGCATTTCATTTCTTATCCCTAAATGTAATGTACTATTATAAGTACATATATATAATAGATATATATGATGTATGTTACATCTAAATGATTAATATAATTCTGGAATTAAAATATGCATACCTCTCATTTAGTTTTAATTCCATTAATATGACATAGAAATGAAAGTATCGTTCATGCGTAAGTACGGCTTACCGTCTCCATGAACAGTTCATTTCATTTATTACCTCTAAATGATTATTTAATATTATAAATGCATGTATATACTGGATATATATTATATATATGATATCTACATCATGAGTATAACTCTGGATATAATGGCTACATGAACAACTTGTAATTATAAAGAGCATATTTTTGACTCAAGTACCAATGATCGTTAAAACGACCGTTAATAACTTAAATAATTACATAGTATTCATGACATGGTAATAAGTGATATAAAATGAATAATGAACTTGAAAAATGTTCTTACGAAATTATAAATTAACTTAAGTTTATTATTTAGGAGGTTAAAGAACGATCGAGTCAAGATGGACCCGAGGTATGGGACTTCGTCTCAATCTCCTTTCATTGAGGCATATTTTGTTTTATACACAACTATCTTTTATACGGTGTATAAACCCCTTTTACTTTTACTTTTATACAAATGGAATATTTTTCTATTAAGCGTTTTACTAAATGACAAAAAGGAATGTTTCTTTTAACGTACGCGGTGACAACGACCTTTTCCACTTCCGTGAGTATTATTTGGTCTTTGGCTTCCTGAACAAGCTGTAATTTTTTTTTTTAAATGAAATAAATATCATATACTATTTTATGTATTTTGGTATTGAAAATGGTTTTTATAATGGATTTGTTAT